>PJEM01000306.1:191724-574570 GCA_004023845.1 Helogale parvula
TTGATTTTATTTTTGTGTATGGTGTTAGAGACTGGTCTAGTTTCATTCTTCTACATGTTGCTGTCCAGTTTTCCCAGCACCATCTGCTAAAGAGGCAGTCTTTTTTCCATCGGATATTCTTTCCTGCTTTGTCAAAAATTAATTGACCATACATTTGTGGGCCCAGCTCTGGGTTCTCTATTCTATTCCATTGGTCTATAAGTCTGTTTTTGTGCCAATACCATACTGTCTTGATGATGACAGCTTTATAGTAGAGGCTAAAGTCTGAGACTGTGATGCCTCCCATTTTGGTTTTCTTCTTCAATATAATGTTGGCTATTTGGGGTCTTTTGTGGTTCCATACGAATTTGAGGATAGTTTGTTCTAGCTTTGAGATGAATGTTGGTGCAATTTTGATGGGGATTGTATTGAATGTGTAGATTGCTTTGGGTAGTAATGACATTTTCACAATGTTTATTCTTCCTATCCATGAACATGGAATATTTTTCCATTTCTTGGTGTCTTCTTCGATTTCTTTCATAAGTTTTCTATAGTTTTCATCACATAGGTCTTTTACATCCTTGGTTAGGTTTACTCCTAGGTATTTTATGGTTTTTCGTGCATCGTGAATGGGATCATTTTCTTAATTTCTCTTTTGGCTACTTCATTTTTGGTGTATAGGAATGCAACTGATTTCTGTACATTGATTTTGTACCCTGCGACTCTACTGAATTCATTGATCAGTTCTAGAAGGCTTCTGGTGGAGTCTATTGGGTTTTCCATGTAGAGTGTCCTGTCATCTGCAAAAAGTGGAAGTTTTTCTTTCTTGCCAATTCTGATGCCTCTTATTTCTTTTTGTTTTCTGATTGCTGATGCTAGAACTTCCAGCACTATGTTGAACAACAGTGGTGAAAGTGGGCACAAATAAGAGCCCAGGGCCAGATGGCTTCCCAGGGGAATTCTACCAGACGTTTAAAGCAGAGCTGATATCCATTCTTCTCAAACTATTCCAAAAAACAGAAATAGAAGGAAAGCTTCCAAACTCATTCTACGAAGCCAGCATCACCTTGATACCCAAACCAGACAGGGACCCAGCCAAAAAAGAGAACTACAGACCAATATCCTTAATGAATACAGATGCAAAAATACTCAACAAGATACTAGCAAATCGAATTCAACAGCATATAAAAAGAATTATCCATCATGATCAGGTGGGATTCATTCCTGGGTTACAGGGCTGGTTCAATATCTGCAAATCCATCAATGTGATCCATCACATTAACAAAAGAAAGGATAAAAACCATATGATCCTGTCGATAGATGCAGAAAAATCATTTGACAAAATACAGCACCCTTTCTTAATAAAAACCCTTGAGAAAGTCGGAATAGAAGGAACTTACGTAAACATTATAAGAGCAGTCTATGAAAAACCCACAGCTAATATAATCCTCAATGGGGAAAAACTGAGAGCTTTCCCCCTGAGATCAGGAACATATTTTCTCTTAAAACTAGTATTTCCTACTTTGGCCTACAGAAATTTAGTTATCTGACAATTCTTTTAGCAGTCTATTTGTGTATTAAAAGTATATTATTGGCTTTAAACAATGAATATTAAATTGCTCGCAATTCTGAGAATCAGAAATTCTGGAAGCAGAGTTGGGTCATATGTATTCTCCATTGTATTGGCTGGACAGCCCGATATTGGCCAGAGATCACCTTGAATGCTTGGTCTGAATTGGCCAGGTCTCTTTCTTTTCATGGCCATTTTATATGTCTGGATCCTTGGCTGTTCTCCACCTGGTCTCTATCACAATGTGTAGTCTTATCCTCAACAGCGTTTCTCTTTAGGCAGATAGCCCAAACTTCTGTAGGTAGTGACTGGCCTCCCAGAAAGCAAACAATGGAAGCTAGAAATCTTCTTCAGGTCTAAGTCTGTACATCAAACAAAAGGGTATACACAGTAGAAGGAAGTGCAGCCACCATCTTTGGAAACCACCACAAACAAAAAGCAGTGAAAACTTCTAGCATCAGATTTGGACCCACTTGATATATTCCCCACTGAAAAGCAGCAGGATTTTTAGGTAAATGGCCAAACCTAGGTGCAGAAAATGCCGAAGACAAATTGAGATTATCTTAACACATCAGTAACCAAGGAAATAAAGCATATAAAGACAGAAACAGTCATACAGTATATGCCTTGATGTAATGCTTTAGAAAATACAAAAACAATGTAGAGAATATTCTATCAAAAATAAGTTTGAATCTGTTCAAATTGGTACTTAAAACCATTAAGTCAAGTGAAATTCAAGAGTCAGAGGAACATGTTAAACAAAAACATGTTAATAACATGTTTATGTCAGACTAATTTATGTTAGCAAGCAAGCTTCACCTTTTTACTAGCTCTATAGTTTTGAGAAAATTATTTTATAGGAACTTCAGTCTCTTGTAATAAGATGGAGGTCAGAAGAAGATATTACTTTATGAATATATACTATATGCATATGAAAATATAAATTATATAAAACAGTACAGCATAGCAATACAGCCCAAGAAAAACGAGTTTCAACTTCGCCTCTTCTCCTTCTAATGTAAATGTTACTCCCAGCAGAGAACTTCTGTTGGAGTTGTCTGTGGTCCCAGTACAGATTGATCCTATGATTGCTCCTCATTAATAGCTTTTTAGTAAGCAGATACCTCTTAAATGTAAATCCCCTTATAATATGAAGTGAATGATTTAATAATGGTCTCAACAAAAGTCAAAGATTTCTTAGAAAACAGAAAAAAGGAAAAAACCTCCCACAAGCTTCTATCATCCCATTGAACAACTTACCTACTTCTTTGCTTCTATACTCTGTGTTCTCTCCTAGTACTTTCAACGGATTCTCATGCACTTTACCAAAGACCAACACTCCACTTGTATAGCAGATCCCATCGCCTTTCACCTACTTAACGATGTTGCTTTCTGCTTTCTCCTCTGATTCATTGTATTTTTCCCTTTTTCTAATGGATTTCTCACCCACCAGTAGACAAATGTTCCAAATATTCATTCTTTCTTAAAGATAAAGCTCTCTTGACCCTACATGTTTCCACCTATGTTACCCATTTCATTTTTCCCCCTTATATCAAAACTCCTAAAGACTTGTTTATAGTGAGTGTGTCCTCTTTGCTCCTTTGCTGCTTCATCTTCAGCCTCTAAACTTTTTGATAAATTAAAGCTGCTGGGCATAAACCTTGCCATCTTTTCTACATTCACTCCTTTTGTTATCGCAAATAGTTTGATAGCTTTAAACACTATCTACATGAAAACCATTCTAAAGGCACATCTCCACGAAGACCCACTTACCACTTGGATATCTAATAAGTATATCAAAATTATAATGTAAAACCCTGTACGATTTCTCCTGCCTTAAAATATGCTATTTCCGCAATCTTTTACATCAGTAAATGGAAATTCCATTTTTCTAAATGTCCAGATCTATCATTTTTTAATAATTATGAATTACCTTGTCTTGTTCTAACATTTAATCTGTCACAAATCCTATTTGTCTATCTTTGACATTTAACTTTAAATTCTCTACTTCTTTATGGTGTTTCGATATCCCTCAATATTTCCTTTGTGGGGTTAGCACTGAACCCCCAGCTTTTGTGAAAGTTGCTCTCATTTGATTAAGGGAAACCATATTATTGAGTAGGCGGTTGAATTCAGTATTTATAAATGGAGGCATACAACAACTCTAATATGTAGTTTATGCTTTTATGCAGCAGAAACTTTCCTTCTATCAGGCCAGTGCTAGAGTTTACCAGCTACTGTATTTTTGCTTAATTTTTCCTCTCTTCTCTATCATACTTCACCCCATAGCTTACAGGTTTGGGTTTTGTTTGTCTTTTGTTATTTTTTTCTGGAAACAGTGCTTCAGTAGGTTAGGCACTCCAAATCCCTATCTCTTATCTACATTATTAAAATACCTTTCCTACTTCTGTCCTTACTTCTACTTACCCTTCTAGTCTATTCTCAACACAGTATTTGAAATATTCTTTTAAAACAAAAGACATAATTTTACTCCTCTACTCAAAATATTTCAATGGCTTCCCACATTACTCATGATAAATGCTTAAGTAAATAACTTGGCCAAAAAGCAGAAGGGTATAATCTGAATTCCACTTCCTTCTTATCTCTCTTACTTTAGCTCATGTTCTAGTCTCCCTGGCTCACTCCACTGCATTGACACTGGTCTCTTACATTGAAATAGTAATTGTACTCTCAAACTCAGGGCCTCTGCACTTGCTGTTCCCTCTGTAGGAAAGTACTTCTCCAGTATATTTGCATGGCTTGTTCCCACACTTCATGCTTCCTCCTGATATTTAGTCATGTGCCAATATTCCACTATAATATCTCATTACCACCTTGATTAAAATTGCAACCCACCATCACTCCTTGGCATCACATGTATGTTTTCCTCAGTTTTTTTCCCCAAAGCTCATAATTATATATACATAAATTTAGGAAGTAAAATATATTTAAAATATATTTAAAGTATATTCAATGAAAATATATTTACATGTGAATATATATTAAATAACTTATATTAATATATTTATAAATAAATATTTATTAACTCACTTATATTAATATATTTATAAATAAGTATTTATAAGTATGTAATTTTAAAATATGTTTTTAAATATAAGTTTTTTACCACCACTGTCCATTCACTAGAATAAAATATTCATGAAGACTGAAAGGTTGTATGCTTTTCTCACTGGTCTGTCATCGTTGACTAATATATTCTCAATAAATATTTGTCAATGCAAGAGGCTAGCTTATAGACCTGAACATCTAAATCCTCTAATTGTGGCTACAGCTATTCATGACCTCATGATATGTGGGACATGCTGTGTTTAGCATCCACTTTTCATGTCAAAATTTAGATTAGGTATTTAAGGAGAAATATCAAACTGCTTATATTTTTTTCTAATAAAATAGGTGCAAATGTACTTTTTTGCTCCTCACAATTATTCAAGATATAAATGAAAACTAAAGTTTGATAATGCCATCAAAAAGCTATAGCTGACATGAAACCTGCATGTATTATACAACAATAAAGGGAAAAGAAATTAAATATGCCATTTTCACCTTCTATTTTTAATTTCTTCAGCACTATGATAATTATAAACCTTATTTTTTAAAATATAATTATCTAAAATAAGTCAAAGGTGTCATTTCATAGCTCTAAAACATATGGGGGATGATGTTGAAACTTCAAAATGTAATTTCATGAAATGCTAATTGATCCCAGAGGTTGATTATTGCTTTAGTATTTCAAGAATGTTTCATTTGAATTTTCATAATTTGTTTCTTTCTCTCTCTATATATAGATAATATAGATATAGATGATATTGATATAGATACAGATATTGAATCTATAATCATCTGAATACCTTTAAGGTATTTTGTTATATAATCACATTTAAATATTCTAAAGAGACATCGTAAATGGTTGTTGAGTTACTGTTAGACATTTCCTTCAGATATAAATAAGGTGTTTGCTATAATCAGAGAGGGGCTGCTATTTACACATAATAATCTGGTTATTTGGTGTTGACTAGTGGTTTCCATGTCAACTGCATTCAATAAAGGGGATTAGTCACCATATGGTTTATAGAGCCATCTGTGTACTCCAAGGACTTGCCTGTTGATGCAAATGGAAACTTGTTTTGTAAAAGGTTAAAGGGACGGAAATGTATAAATTATATAATGTTTCAATGGGGTTTCACAAAATACATTTTCCTAACTGTTATATTAAATTCTTGAGCTTATTATTGAAAAATGCCATCTTACTCTAGGTAAGAAACACCAAAATATATTAAACAGACATTTTTTTAAAAAGAAGGAAACAACAAATTAGTTTAATGGTTTAAGTAATTTCACCAGAAATTTTCCTTACTATGAAACTCACTGGTCTTTTTGAGATGACAACATATAATATTTTGTAAGTTTGAAAATTAAAAAAATTAATTTTTATCTGTTATTTATTTTAGAAAGATAGAAAGAGTGTGGGAACAGGGCCAGAGAGAGAGGGAGACACAGAATTTGAAGCAGGCTACAAGCTCTGAGTTGTCAGCAAAGAGCCCTAGGAAGTGCTCGAACTCACTAACCATAAGACCATAACCTGAGCCAAAGCCTTACATTTAACTGACTGAGCCACACAGGTGGCTCCAAGAGAACTCTTAAATATTAGCAGGAAAGAACCTATATTCCAGTGGTAAAATTTTAAATCCATCGTAAATCTCTTTAACCCATTGAGAATTGAGGCCACTACTGTAAGCATGAATTTTCCTTTACTCTAGAAAGATAGGTTTTTAAAAAAAAATATTTTATTGTCAAATCGATATCCATACAACACCCAGTGCTCTTCCCCACAAGGGCCCTCCTCCATCACCACCACCTCTTTCCCCCCCTTCCCTTCAACCCTCAGTTCATTTTCAGCATTCAATAGTCTCTCAAGTTTTGCATCCCTCCCTCTCCCCAACTCTGTTTGCCTCTTCCCCTCCCCCTGGTCCTCCATTAGGTTTCTCCTGTCTTCCTGTTAGACCTATGAGTGCAAACATATGGTTTCTGTCCTTCTCTGCCTGGCTTATTTCGCTTAGCATGACACCCTCAAGGTCCATCCACTTTCCTACAACTGGACATATGTCATTCTTTCTCATTGCCATGTAGTACTCCGTTGTGTATATATACCACATCTTCTTGATCCACTCATCAGGTGATGGACATTTAGGCTCTTTCCATGTTTTGGCTATTGTTGACAGTGCTGCTAGCAACATTGGGGTACATGTGCCCCTATGCATCAGCACTTCTGTATCCCTTGGGTAAATCCCTAGCAGTGCTATTGCTGGGTCATAAGGGAGTTCTATGTATAGTTTTTTGAGGAACCTCCACACTGTTTTCCAGGGCGGCTGCACCAGTTTACATTGCCACCAGCAGTGTAGGAGGAGTCTCTCCACACCCTCACCAGCATCTATAGTCTCTTGATTTGTTCATTTTAGCCACTCTGACTGGTGTGAGGTGGGATCTCAGTGTGGTTTTGATTTGTGTTTCCCTGATGATGAGTGATGTTGATCATCATTTCATGTGCCTGTAGGCCATCTGGATATCCTCTTTGGAGAAGAGTCTGTTCATGTCTTCTGCCCATTTCTTCACTGGGTTATTTGTTTTGTGGGTGTGGAGTTTGGTGAGTTCCTTGTAGATTTTGGATACTAGCCCTTTATCTGATATGTCATTTGCAACTATCTTTTCCCATTCTGTCAGTTGCCTATTAGTTTTCTTGATTGTTTCCTTTGCCTTGCAGAAGCTTTTTATCTTGATGAAGTCCCAAGAGTTCAGTTTTGCTTTCATTTCCCTTGCCTTTGTGCGGGGGACCAACCCAAGCACCACAGTCGAAAGGTCCCGAGTAGGGGGTTGGTGTCGGCGAAAATATCTCTAAGAAAGAAGACGGACAAGACAGACAAGAGAGACGAGACAGACAGCGTGGATGGTGGTTGTAGAAAAAAAGGCCGTTTATTAAGATAGCCAGGGTCTTATATACCCTGGGTGATTACATCATTTCTTTATGGATTCCATAGTTCAAGGTCCCTGAGGTAAAGACATGCTCCGGGGAAGGTTATTCTTATCAGTAAGTAACATTAAGTCATTGCAAAAAGAAGAATCCCCTAATAATAGTCTGGTTTTAAACATATGATAAGTCTGAAGAATTTTATGAGGAGATATACATTCCTTAAGGCCCTTCATTAGTTATTCAAGGGTGGGATGCTTATCCTTAAGCAAATCTTTTGGGAGAGGTTTATGTTCACTCCCTACAGCAGACAAAGAGCCAGAAAATAAAGTAAATCATAGGATGAACAGAAGCCACATGTGTGGCCCAAGAGGCAAAATATTGTTTGAGGATTATTATTGCCTACTGGGCCCCAACACCTTTGGGGATGTGTCGAGTAGGAAATTGCTGTGGTGGAGGTCTAGGAGGTTTTTTTCCATTTTCTCCTCGAGGGTTTTGATGATTTCCTGTCTCACATTCAGGTCCTTGAGCCATTTTGAGTTAATTTTTGTGTATGGTGTAAGGAAGTGGTCTAGTTTCATTCTTCTGCATGTTGCTGTCCAGTTCTCCCAGCACCACCTGCTAAAGAGGCAGTCTTTTTTCCATCTGATACTCTTTCCTGCTTTGTCAAAAATTAATTGGCTTTACATTTGTGCGCCCAGTTCTGGGTTCTCTATTCTATTCCATTGGTCTGTGAGTCTGTTTTTGTGCCAATGCCATACTGTCTTGATGATGACAGCTTTGTAGTAGAGGCTAAAGTCTGGGATTGTGATGCCTCCCGTTTTGGTTTTCTTTTTCAATATAACTTTGGCTATTTGGGGTCTTCTGTGGTTCCATACGAATTTGAGGATAGTTTGTTCTAGTTTAGAAAAGAATGTTGATGCAATTTTGTTTGGGATTGCATTGAATGTGTAGATTGCTTTGGGTAGTAATGACATTTTCACAATGTTTATTCTTCTGATCCATGAACAGGGAATATTTTTCCATTTCTTGGTGTCTTCTTCGATCTCTTTCATAAGTTTTCTATAGTTTTCATCATATAGGTCTTTTAGATCCTTGGTTAGGTTTACTCCTAGGTATTTGATGGTTTTTCGTGCAATCGTGAATGGGATCAGTTTCTTGATTTCTCTTTCAGCTGCTTCATTTTTGGTGTATAGGAATGCAACTGATTTCTGTACATTGATTTTGTACCCTGCAACTTTACTGAATTCATTGATCAGTTCTAGAAGGCTTCTGGTGGAGTCTGCCGGGTTTTCCATGTAGAGTATCATGTCATCTGCAAAAAGTGAAAGTTTGACTTTTTCTTTGCCAATTCTGATGCCTTTTATTTCCTTTTGTTGCCTGACTGCTGATGCTAGGACTTCCAGCACTATGTTAAACAGCAGTGTTGAGAGTGGACACCCCTGTCATGTTCCTGATCTCAGGGGAAAAGCTCTCAGTTTTTCCCCATTGAGGATGATATTAGCTGTCGGCTTTTCATAAACTGCTCTTATAATGTTTAGGTAAGTTCCTTCTATTCTGACTTTCTCAAGGATTTTTATTAAGAAAGGGTGCTGTATTTTGTCAAATGCTTTTTTTGCATCTATTGACAGGATCATATGGTTTTTATCCTTTCTTTTGTTAATGTGATGGATCACATTGATGGATTTGCGGATATTGAACCAGCCCTGTAACCCTGGATTGAATCCCACTTGATCATGATGGATAATTCTTTTTATATGCTGTTGAATTCGATTTGCTAGTATCTTGTTGAGTATTTTTGCATCTGTATTCATTAAGGATATTGGTCTGTAGTTCTCTTTTTTGGCTGGGTCTCTGTCTGGTTTGGGTATCAATGTGATTCTGGCTTCGTAGAATGAGTTTGGAAGTTTTCCTTCTATTTCTGTTCTTTGGAATAGTTTGAGAAGATTGGGTATGAGCTCTGCTTTAAATGTCTGGTAGAATTCCCCTGGGAAGCCATCTGGCCCTGGGCTCTTATTCGTTGGGAGAATTTTGATAACGGATTTGATTTCTTCACTGGTTATAGGTCTATTCATGCTTTCTATCATTTCCCATTTGAATTTTGGCAGTGCATGTACATTTAGGAATTTGTCCATTTCTTCTGTGTTGTCCAGTTTGTTGGCATATAGTTTTTCATAGTAATCTCTGATTATTGCTTGTATTTCTAAGGGATTGGTTGTAATAGATCCTTCTTCATTCATGATTTTGTCTATCTGGGTGCTCTCTCTTTTTTTTTCCGAGGAGCCTGGCTAGAGGTTTATCGATTTTGTTTATTTTTTCAAAGAACCAACTCTAGGTTTCATTGATCTGCTCGACTGTTCTTTTGGATTCTATATTGCTTATTTCTGCCCTGATCTTTATTATTTCTTTTCTTCTGCTGGGTTTGGGGTGCTCTTGCTGCTTCCTTTCTAGTTCCAGTAGGTACTCTGTTAAATTTTGAATTTGTGCTTTTTCTAGTTTGTTGAGATTGGCCTGGATTGCAGTATACTTTCCTCTTTGGACTACCTTTGCTGCGTCCCAGAGATTTTGGATTGTATTTTCATTTTCGTTGGTAGAAAGATAGGTTTTTAAGCAAATATCCTTTATGAATATTTAGTAAACTCTTTAAATACAATTTATTAAGTTCAATAATTTGCTCCTCTGGGTAAATACTTGTTTCTTAAGACAATAAATTCCTCACTTGAGCATAAAGATTACTATCAAGGAATTAAAATTTTAAAAGTTTTTAATTTATTTATATTATCTCTATCTCTGTAGCCAATGTGGGGCTCAAACTCATGACCCTGAAATAAAGAGTCACATACTCTTCCAACTTAGCCAGTCAAGCACCCTTCAAACAACTTTTTAATCACTAAGACTTAATTTAAGTTCCTCACTTTTCTGTGACCACCAGCACTAAACATATTACAAAATTTTCCTAATTCCAACCAGATATCCATATTTGAAGACCCAATTTAAATCTTTTAAGTACAGCTCCTTTTCCACACCTATGAGTATCAACCCATGGCCTCTCTAAGATGTTAAATCTCTGTAAAGATAGTGTTCTCTCTGCCTGAGTAGACCTCTTAGCCAGATCTATTTGATCAGTCGGTGTCATTTGGGAAAATTTGCTGTCATGAAGCCCAGCACCTCAATTATATCCAATCGAAAGCCCCTCTTTTCTGAGGCTCAAACCCTTAGTTTAAAAGCAGCATGTTCTTTTGAGATCGTTTAACCTTCCTCTTAGGGGTTCTTCCAATGACAGAAAATGAGGAAGACTTTATAATGGTTTGTACTATAACTTATCTTTGTCCTGCTCCCAAATTTTGAGCATATTTTGATCTCTAAGTATTAAAAAAATCTTTTTGTTTTTCATCAAGTAAGTGATCTTATTTGGAAACAAATTCTTTATTTTTATTTTTTAATTTACATCCAAGTTAGTTAGCATATAGTGCAATCATGAGTTCAGGAGTAGAGTCCAGGTATTCATCCTCTACAGATAATAACCAATGCTCATCCCAACAAGTGTCTTCCTTAATGCCCCCTACCTGGCTAAATGCCATTCCTCCTACCCAGAACCCCTCCAGCAAAACCCTCGGTTTTTTCTCTGTATTTAAGAGTCTCTTATGTTTTGTCCGTCTCCCTGTTTCTTTATTAGTTTTGCTTCTCTTCCACTGTGTTTATCTGTTTTGTATCTTAAATTCCACATATGAGTGTTGTCTTATCTTTGTCTTTCTCTGACAGACTAATTTCACTTAGTTTCATCCACATAGTTGCAAATGGCAAGATTTTATTCTTTATGATTGCTGAGTAATACTCCATTATATAAATATACTACATTTTCTTTATCCATTCATCTATCAATGGACATTTGGGCTCTTTCCATACTTTGGCTATTGTCAATAACGCTGCTATAAACACTGGGGTGCATGTGTCCCTTTGAAACAGCACACCTACCTGTATTCTTTAGATAAATATCTAGTAGTGCAATTGCTGGGTTATAGGGTAATTCTATTTTTAATTTTTTGAGGAATTTCCATACTGTATTCCAGGGTGGCTGCACCAGTTTGCATTCCCATCAGCACTGCAAACTGTTTCTCTGCATTCTCACATTTCTCTGCATCCTCACAAACATCTCTTGTTGCCTGAGTTGTTAATTTTATCCATTCTGATTGGTGTGGTTTTGATTTGTATTTACCTGGTGATGAATGATTTTGAACATTTTTTTGTGTGTTTGTTAGCCATCTGGATGTCTTCTTTGGAAAAGTCTCTATTCATGGATTTTTCCCATTTCTTCACTGAATTGTTTTTTGGGTGTTAAGTTTGATAAGTTTTTAAAATAAATTTTGGATACTAACCCTTTATCTGATATGTTATTTGTAAATATCTTCTCCCATTCCATTGGTGGCCTTTTAGTTTTGCTGATTGTTTCCTTCCCTGTGCAGAAGCTTTTTATTTTATTGAGATTCATTTTTGCTTTTGTTTTCTTTGCCTCTGGAAATGGGTGAGTAAGAAGTTGCTGCAGCCAATGTCAAAGAGGTTCTTGCCTGCTTTCTCCTCTAGGATTTTGATGGTTTCCTGTCTTATGTTTAAGTCTTTCATCCATTTTGAGTTTATTTTTGTGTATGGTCTAAGAAAGTAGTCCATATTCATCCTTCTCCATGTTGCTGTCCAGTTTTCCCAGCACCATTTGCTGAAGAGCGTGTCTTTACTCCATTTGATATTCTTTTCTGCTTTGTCAAAGATTAGTTGCCCATGTGTTTGTGGGTCCATTTCTGGGTTCTCTATTCTGTTCCATTGATCTAAGTGTCTGTTTTTGTGCAAATACCATACTTTTATCATGATTACATCTTTGGAATACAACTTGAAGTCCGGGATTATGATGCCTCCAGCTTTGGTTTTCATTTTCAAGATGAGTTTGGATATTAAGGGACTTTTATGGTTCCATACAAGTTTAAGAATTGTGTGTTCTAGCTCTGTGAAGAATGCTGGTGTTATTTTGATAGGGATTGCATTGAATATCTAGATTGTTATGGGTAGTATTGACATTTTAACAATATTTGTTATTCCAATCCAGGAGTATGGACTATTTTTCCTGTGTGTGTGTGTGTGTGTGTGTGTGTGTGTGTGTGTCTGTGTCTTCTTCAATTTCTCTCATAAGCTTTCTGTAGTTTCCAGTGTATAGATTTTTCACCTTTTTGGTTAGATTTATTTCTAGGTATTTTATGGTGCAATTGTAAATAGTGTCAATTCCTTGATTTCTCTTTCTGTTGCTTCATTATTGGTGGATAGAAATTTAACTTATATCTGTGCATTTATTTTGTATCCTGCATCACTGCTGAATTCATGGATCAGTTCTACCAGTTTTTTTGTGGAATCTTTTGGGTTTCCCCTATAAAGTATCATGTCGTCTGCAAAGAGTGAAAGTTTGACTTACTTCTTGCTGATTTGGATGCCTTTTATTCCTTTGTGTTGTCTAATTGCTGAAGGTAGGGCTTCTAATACTATGTTGAGTGACAGTGGTAAAAGAGTGGACATTCTTGTCTCATTCATGACCTTAGGGGGAAAGCTCTCAGTTTTTCCCCATTGAGGATGATATTAGTGGTAGGTCTCTTGTATATGGCTTTTATGATACTGAGGTACAATCCTTCTATCCCTTCTTTTGAGGGTTTTTACCAAGAAAGAATGCTGTATTTTGTCAAGTGCTTGCTCTGCATGTATTGAGAGTATCATGTGTTCCTTGTCCTTTCTTTTATTAATGTAATGTAGCACATTGATTGTTTTGAAGGTATTGAATCAGCCTTGCATCCCAGGTATAAATCCCATTTGGTCATGGTGAACAATCCTTTTAATGTATTGGTGGATACATTTGGCTGCTATCTTGCTGCATCCATCTGCGTCAAGGAAACTTGTCTGTAGTTCTCCTTTTTAGTGGGGTATTTGTCTGGTTTTGGAGTCAAGGTAATGCTGGCCTCAGAGAATGAGTTTGTAAGTTTTAGTTCCATTTCTATATTTTGAAACAGCCTCAAAAGAATAGCTGTTAATTCTTCTTTTATAAAAATATTTTTTAATGTTTACTTTTTTAAGAGGGAGAGAGAGAGGGAGGATGAGCAGGGGAGGGGCAGAGAAGGAGACACAGAATCTGAAGCAGGTTCCAGGCTCTGAGATGTCAGCATAAAGCCTGACATGGGACTCAAACTGGTGAACTGTGAGATCATGACCTGAGCTGAAGTTAGACAGTCAACTGACTGAGCCACCCAGACACCCCAGTATCTGTTAACTCTTCTTTAAATGTTTGGCTAGAATTCCCCTGGAAAGTCATCCAGACCTGGACTCTTATTTTTGGGAGATTTTTTTTTTTTTTTTTTTTTTTTTTTTTTTTTTTACTAATTCAATTTCTTTACTAGTTACATGTATGTTCAAAGTTTTCTATTTCTTCCTGTTTCAGTTTTGGTAGTTTATATGTTTCTAGGAATTTCTCCATTTCTTCCAGATTGCCCAATTTATTGGCATATAATTGCTAAAAACATTCTCTTATTATTGTTTGTATTTCTGCAGTGTTGATTGTGATGTCTTTTCTTTCATTCATGATTTTAATTATTTCAGTCCTTTCCGTTTCCTTTTTGATTAAACTGGCTAGGGGATTATCAATTTTGTTAAGTCTTTCAAAGAACCAGCTCCTGGTTTCATTGGTCTGTTCTACTGTTGTTGTTGTTTTTTTGTTTCCATATCATTGATTTCTGCTCTAATCTTTATTATTTCCTGTCTGCTGCTGTTTTGAGGTTTTATTTGCTGTTCTTTTTCCGGCTCTTTAAGGTGTAAGGTTAGGTTGTGTATCTGAGACCTTTCTTCCTTCTTTAGGAAGGCCTGGATTGCTATATACTTCCCTTTTATGATTCCCTTTGCTGCATCCCAGTGGGGCTGTAGTATTATTACTTTCATTGCCTTTCATATGATTTTTAATTTCCTCGTTAATTTCTTGGTTAACCCATTAATTCTTTAGTAAGATGCTTTTTAATCTCCATGTATTCATGGACTTTCCAAATTTTGTCTTGTGGTTGATTTCATTCACAGCATTGTAGTCTGAAAGTATGCACGGTATGACCTCAATCTTTGTGTACTTGTTGAGGGATAATTATGATCTATTCTGGAGAATGTTTTATCTGCACTCAAGAAGAATGTGTATTTGCTGCTTTAGGATGAAATGTTCTGAATATATCTATTAAGTCCATCTGGTCCACTGTGTCATTCAAAGCTATTGTTTCCTTGATTTTCTCCTTAGATGATTTGTCCATTGCTGTATGAGGGATGTTGGCATCCCTTAATATTATGGTATTATTGTTAATGAGTTTCTTTATGTTTGTGATTAATTGATTTATATATTTGTGTGCTTTCATGTTGGGGGCATAAATATTTACATTTGTTAGATCCTCTTGGTGGACAGACCCCTTAATTATGATATAATGCCCTTCTTCATTCTTATTAGTCTTTATTTTTAAAATCTAGTTTGTCTGATATAAGTATAGGTATTACATCTTTCTTTAGGTAACCATTATCATGATAGATGGTTCTCCATCCCCTTACTTTCAATCTGAAGGTGTCTTTAGGTCTAAAATGGATCTTTTGTAAACAGCATATAGACAGATCTTGTTTTCTTATCCATTCTGTTACTCTGTGTCTTTTGATTGGAGCCTTTAGTCCATTGACATGTAGAGTGAGTACTGAAAGATATGAAGTTATTGCCATTGTGTTGCCTATAGAGTTGGAGTTTCTGGTACTGTTCTCTGGTCTTTTCTAGTCTTTGCTTCTTTTGGTCTTTTTCATTTTGTTTCATCTTTCCCCCCTTCAAGGGTCCCCCTTTAAATTTCTTGCAGGGCTAGTTTAGTGGTTACAAACTCATTTAGATTTTGTCTCTTTAAGAAACTATTTCTCCTTGTATTTTGAATGGCAGCCTTGCTAGATAAAACATTCTTGGCTGCATATTCTTATGATTCAGCACATTGAATACATCCTGTCACTCCTTTCCATCCTGCCAAGTTTCAGTGATTAGGTCTGATGTGAACCTGATCTGTCTTACCTTACAGCTTAAGGACCTTTTTTCTCTTGCTGCTTTAATAAATCTTTCATAATTTAACTATGATATGCCTTGTTGATGGTTAGTTTTTGTTGAATCTAACTGTAGTTCTCTGTGCTTCCTGGATTTTGATGTCTGCGTGTTTCCTCAGGTTAGGAAAATTTTCTGCTATGATTTGCTCTTACAAATCTTCTATAACCTTTTCTCTTTCTTCATCTTCTGTGACCCCTATGATTTGGCTGTTATTCCTTTTTAATGAGTCACTGAGTTCTCTAATTCTTTTTTTTTTTAAGTTTATTGTCAAGTTGGTTTCCGTATAATAACACCCAGTGCTCTTTCCCACAAGTGCCCTACACTATGTCCATCACGACCTTTCCAATTTCCCCCTCCCACTTCAGTCCTCAGTTTGTTTTCAGTATTCAAGAGCCTCTCATGATTTGCCTCCATCCCTTTCCCTCTTTTCCCCGCTTCTCTTCCCCATGTTCCTCTGTTATGTTTCTCCTGCTAGACTTAAGAATGAAAACATATGGTATCTGTTCTTCTCTGCCTGACTTATTTCACTTAGCATGACACACTTGAGATCCATTCACATTGCCACGAATGGCCAAATTTTATTCTTTCTCATTGCCATGTAGTATACCATTGTATATATAAACCACATCTTCTTGATCTATTCATCAGTTGATGGACATTTAAGCTCTTTCCATGATTTGGATATTGTTGAATGTGCCACTGTGAACATTGGGGTACATGTGCCCCTATGCATCAGCACTTCTATATCCCTTGAGTAAATTCCTAGCAGTGCTATCGCTGGGTCATAGGGGAGTTCTATTGTTAATTTTCTGAGGAACTTCCACACTGTTTTCCAGAGCGGCTGTACCAGTTTACATCCCCATCAACAGTGTAGGAGGATGCCTGTTACTCCACATCCTCTCCAGCTTCTGTATCTCCTGATTTGTTCATTTTAGCCACTCTGACTGGCATAGGTAGTATCTCAGTGTGGTTTTGATTTCTATTTCCCTGATGCCATCTGGATGTCCTTTTTGGAGAAGAGTCTCTTCAGGTCTTCTGCCCATTTCTTCACTGGATTATTCGTTTTTCAAGTATGGAGTTTACTGAGTTCCTTGTAGATTTTGGATACTAGCCCTTTATCCGATATGCCATTTGCAACTATCTTTACCCATTCTGTCAGTTGCCTATTATTATTTTTTTTTACTGTTTCCTTTGCAGTGCAGAAGCTTTTTATCTTTATGAGGTCCCAATGGTTCATTTTTGTTCTTGATTCCCTTGTCTTTAAGGATCTGTCGAGGAGGAAATTGCTGCAATTGAGGTCAAGGAGGCTGTTTTCTGATTTCTCCTTTAGGGTTTTGATGGTTTCATGTTTCACATTCAGGTCCTTCAGCCACTTTGACTTTACTTTTGTAAATGGTGTAAGATAGTGGTCTAGTTTCATTCTTCTGAATGTTGCTGTCCACCTCTCCCAGCACTACCTGCTAAAGAGGCTGTCTTTTTCCATTGGATACTCTTTTTTGCTTTGTCAAAGATTAATTGGCCATACATTTGTGAGTCCAGTTCTGGGTTCTCTATTCTATTCCATTGGTCTATGTGTCTGTTTTTGTGCCAATATCATACTGTCTTGATGATGGCAACTTTGTAGTAGAGGCTAAAGTCTGGAATTGCGATGCCTCCCATTTTGGTTTTCTTCTTCAATATTACTTTGGCTATTCGGGGTCTTTTGTGGTTCCATACGAACTTGAGGATAGTTTTGTGAAGAATGTTGGTGGAATTTTGTTGGAGATTGCATTGAATGTGTAGATTGCTTTGGGTAATAATGACATTTTCACAATGTTTATTCTTCCGATCCATAAGCATGAATGTTTTTCCATTTCTTTGTGTATTCTTCAATTCTTTCATATGTTTTATATAGTTTTTATCATACAGGTCTTTTACATCTTTGGTTAGGTTTATTCCTAGGTATTTGATGGTTTTTCGTGCAATCGTGAATGGGATCAGTTTCTTGATTTCTCTTTCTGTTGCTTTATTATTGGTGCATAAAAATGCAACTGATTTCTGCATGTTAATTTTTTGTCCTGCAAGTTTGCAGAATTCATGGGTCAGTTCTAGTAGGCTTCTGGTGGAGTCTGTTGGATATTCCATGTAGAGTATCATGTCATCTGCAAAAAGTGAAAGTTTGACTTCTTCTTTGCCAATTCTGATGCCTTTTATTTCCTTTTGTTGTCTGATTACTGATGCTAGGACTTCCAGCACTATGTTAAACAACAGTGGTGAGAGTGGACATCCTTGTCATGTTCCTGATCAGGGAGATAACTTAGTTTTTCCCCATTGAGGATGATATTAGCTGTGGGCTTTTCATAAATGACTTTACAATGTTTAAGTAAGTTTCTTCTCTCCCGACTTTCTCGAAGGTTTTTATTAAGAAGAGATGCTGTATTTTGTCAAATGCTTTTTCTGCATCTATCGACAGGATTATATGGTTTTTACCTTTTCTTTTTGTTAACGTGATGTATCACATCGATGGATTTATGAATATTGAACCAGTCCTGTAGCCCAAGAATGAATCCCACTTGATCATGGTAGAACATTCTTTTTATATGCTGTTGAATTCAATTTGCTGTTATCTTGCTGAGTATTTTTGCATCTGTATTCATTAAAGATATTGGCCAGTAGTTCTCTTTTTTTGTTGGGTCTCTATCTGGTTTGGGAATCAAAGTGATGCTGGTTTCATAGAATGAGTACAGAAGTTTTTCTTCTATTTCTATTTTTTGGAATAGCTTGAGAAGAATGGGTATTAACTCTGCTTTAAATGTCTGGTAGAATTCCCCTATGGAGGCCATCTGGCCCCAGGCTCTTATTTGTTGGGAGATTTTTGATTACTGATTCTATCTCTTCACTAGTTATGGGTCTGTTCATATTTTGTATCTCTTCTGGTTTGAATTTTAATGGTGTTTGTATGTGTGTGTGTTTAGGAATTTGTCCATTTCTTCTAGGTGTCCAGCTTGTTGGCATATAATTTTTCATAGCATTCCCTGATAATTGCTTGTGTTTCTGAGGAATTGGTTATAATAGATCCATTTTCATTCGTGATTTTGTCTATTTGAATGCTCTCTTTTCTTTCTGAGGAGCCTGGCTAGAGGTTTATCAATTTTGATTATTTTTTCAAAAAACCAACTCGTGGTTTCATTGATCAGTTCAACTGTTTTTTTGGATTCTATATTGTTAATTTCTGCGCTGATCTTTATTATTTCTCTTCTTCTGCTGGGTTTTGCATGCTGTTGTTGCCCCCCTTTTTGTTTCCTTAGGTGTTCTGTTAGATTTTGAATTTGCACTTTTTCTAGTTTGTTGAAATAGGCGTGGAGTGAAACATACTTTCCTCTTAGGACTGCCGTTGCTGCAGCCCAGAGATTTTGGATTGTTGTATTTTCATCTTCATTTGTTTCCATTATATATATATATATATATATATATATATATATATATATAATTTCTTCTCTAATTGCCTGAATGGGCCAATCATTCTTTAGTAGGGTGGGGTATTAATGTACATGTTTTTGGAGGTTTTTGAGACTTTTTTATTAATTTCAAGTTTCATAGCATTGTGAACTGAAAGTGTGCATGGTAAATCTTAATTCGTTTATACTTATGGAGGGTGGCTTTATGACCCAGTGTGTGATCTATCTTGGAGAATGTGCCATGCGTACTCAAGAAGAAAGGGAATTCCCTAGTTTCAGGATGTTCTAAATATATCTGTCAAATCCATCTATTCCAATGTGTCATTCAGGTTTATTGTTTCCTTATTGATTTTCTATCTGGTTGATCTATCCATTGCTGTAAGTGGAGTATTAAAATTCCCTGTTATTAGCACATTCTTATCAGTAAGATTGTTTCTGTTTGTGATTAACTCTTTTATGTATTTGGGTGCTTTTGAATTCGGTGCATAGATGTTTATAATTGTTAGCTCTTCCTGATGTAGAGACCTTGTAATTATTATATAATGTCCTTCTTCATATTTTGTTACTGCCTTTACTTTAAAGTCCAGTTTTTCCAATATAAGTATGGCCACCCCAGCTTTCTTTTGGCATCCAGTTGCATGGTAGGTATTTCTCCGTCCCATTACTTTCAATCTGAAGGTGTCTTCAGGTCTAAGGTGAGTCTCTTGTAGACAGTAAATAGATGAATTTTGTTTCTTTATCCATTCTGCTACCCTATGTCATTTGATTGAAGCATTTAATCTATTTATATTCAGTGTTATTATTGAAAAATATGGGTTTAGGTTCATTGTGTTCTCTGTAGGGTTCGGGCTTATATTCCTTGCAACATTTCGCTCATAGAGTCCCTCTTAGGATTTCCTGTTGGGCTTGTTTGGTGGTGATGAATTTTCTCAATTTTTGTTAATTTGGGAAAACCTTTATCTCTCCGTTTATTCTGAATGGCAGGCTTACTGGATAAAGAATTCTTAGCTGCATATTTTTTTCTGTTCATCACATTGAAGATCTCCTGCCATTCCTTTCTGGCCTGCCAAATTTTAGTAGCTAGGTCTGTAACCACTCTGATATGTTCCCCTTTGTATGTTAGGGCCCTTTTATCTCTAACTGCTTTCAGAATTCTCTCTTTATCCTTATATTTTGCCAGTTTCACTATGATATTTCACTATGATATTTCATGCTAAATGTCACTTCACGTTATATCTGAGGGGAGTTCTCTGTGCTTCTTGGATTTCAATGTCTATTTCTTTCCCCGGATTGGGGGAGTTCTTGGCTATAATTTGATCAAGCATCCCTTAACGACCTTTTTCTCTTTCCTCTTCTTCAGGAATTCCTATGATATGGACATTGGTCCATTTGATTGTATCACTCAGTTCTCGAATTCTCTATTTGTGCTCCTAGATCAACTTCTCTCTCTTTTTCTTGGCTTCCTTTTTTTCTATACCTGTGTCTTCTGATTCACCTATTCTCCTCTATGCTTCTTCAATCCATGCAATGGCCCCCTCCATTTTATTATGCACCTCATTTATAGCCTTTTCTAACTCGTCCAGGCTATTTGAAGGTCCCTAATCTTTGTATCAATAGCTTCTCTGATGACTTCCATACTTTTTTCAAGCCCAGCAATTAATTATATGACAGTTGTTCTAAATTCTTGCTCTGTTATGTTGCTTATATCTGTTTGAGCAGTTCTATGACTGTGACTTCTTCCTTGAATTTGTTTAGGAAGAGTTCTTCTGTTTCATCATTTTGGCTAGCTTTCTGTCTCTTGTCAGTTTTAAGAGCTTGTTATGCCCTCTGCACCTGTTAGTATTGTTATATCAAAGGAGGCTAATTGACTGTCCAGGGCCTGTCCGTTCAGGAAGTGTTCTTTTCATGGTGTCTCTCGGTTTCTCTTATTGTGCCTTTGGTTATTTTATTTCTCTACTCAGTGATATTTGGGACTCTCCACCATGTGTAGTTTGGCTTGTTTCTTGAGGTAGTCCTGAAAAGGAAAACAGACAGACAAACACACAGGGAACAAAAGCACACAAATACACAAATCAAACAAACAAGATAACCAGAAGGGTAAAGAAAAAAAAATAGAAAAAAAAAAAAAAGAAAAAAGAGGGGAGGACAAAACCACCAAAAGACAAAGAACTGTCTAAAAGCATAAAACCAGTGGAGGAGAGAGAGAAGAATGAGATAAGGGAAAATATATTTGAAAGGCAATAATTGATCTGATCACAGCAATGCATCAATGTTGGTCTTTCCCAGACTGGGGTGTGGGGTGAAGGGGAAAAAGAAAAACAAAGGTAGCTCTCCAGCGCAGATGGGTTTGATTTGGTGTAGGTAGATCTCTGCAGCTGCTCCCTGAGGCACCGCCTTGGTGGTTGTAGGTAGAGGAATGGCGGTGCCACAATCCCTTCTTGAACCAAGCATTGCAACTCACTCTCTTGGGTCTGATCTCCCTGTGCCCTGGTCTGGCCAAGTTGTATTTTTCAAGCCCCACCTCATTTTCAAATCCTAGTCCACACACTTTAATGATACTGCCTGAGATGAAATGTACTCTTGAAGACCAGGTGGCTTCCTAGCTGGGGATCAAGTAGGGGAGCAATTTCTCCTGGTGCAGCCTGAGATCAAAGTGCCGAGCCCAAGGAAAATGCACAAGGTAAAGGGGACAGATCTCTCTCTCTGTGCCCTGTGTTTATAGATGGCCTCTCCATCCCAGGCCAAGGTTTTTCTCTTCTCTAGAGACAGCTCTATGAGCGTTTTCAGGCTCTTTTTCTCTTCCCTTCAGCTCTCCATGATTCTTCCTGCCCCCTGATGCTCTGTGGGAAGTGGGGCTCCCTCCCATCCAAGCCTCTGGTCCCAGCCCATTACCATCTTCCCCAGTCTGCACTCACTCAGGGACCTAAGAGGCCGTCTTTGCAGACATTGTGTCTTTTCCTCCCACTCTTGTAGATCAGAATATTGTGGCTTTAGACCTTCTTAGATTGATAGATGTGGGCAGGTGAAAATTACAGAGCTCCCTACTTCTCCACCAACTTTCCCCTCTGTTCTTTAATTCTTATGTCATGCTCTTTGCCTTGGATTCCCTCTTTTCTTCTTATTTATTTATTTATTTTGCTTTACTATTCTCCATAATTTTGTCTTCTATATCCTTGCATTGCTCTGCTTCATCCATTCTGGCAACTGTGGCATCCATTCAAGATTGCATCTCAGTTATTGCATTTTTAATTTTATCCTGACTAGATTTTATTTCTTTTATCTCTGCAGAAATGAATTCTATGCTTTTTTGGAACCCCAGCTAGTATTCTTATTATCACGATTTGAAGTTATAGTTCAGACATCTTACTTATATCTGTGTTGATTAAGTCCCTGGCTGTCATTTCATTTAAAAACAACAAACAAAAAATCTAATAAAGGAAGATAGATCCTAGATGATTTTGGTCTGGTTGTTGAAAGAGGCTTGATACAATTGTGAACAGGATCAGTTCCTTGATTTCTCTTTCCGCTGCTTCATTATTGGCGTATAGGAATGCAACCGATTTCTGTACATTGATTTTGTACCCTGAAACTTTACTGAATTCATTGATCAGTTCTAGAAAGCTTCTGGTGGAGTCTGCCAGGTTTTCCATGTAGAGAGACAAAAGGGAAAGAAAAAGAAAGAGAAAAAATAAAAGTAAGAAAACATTTAAAATTTGTAAAAAATGTATACAAGAAAATCGAATAACATGAAATGAAGAAAGGAAAAATAGACTAAAAATTTTACAAAAAGTAATTTTAAAATATAGTGGAAAATTTTTTAAAGAAAAATCTTTTGTATAAAATTGGAAAATAAAAATATTTTTTTTCTTTCTGTATCTAAGAATAAGAAACAAACAAACAAATGAGTAGATGGACCAATGAGCAGAATGAAATCTAAATGAAATTGTATCAAGTTTCCCCTAGAAGTCAAACTATGAAGCACTTTATAGTCCATACACTAAGCAGGGGGAGAGATTTGTAATTGTCCCTAGGGCTTGGTTGGCACAATAGGATAGGGCTTGGTGTAATAGCTCCATTCTCCACTAAGTGGAGCTGCTTAGTGTACTTGGGTATATCAGTGTGACCCTGTATGTGTGTATGCACGTGTGGGGAAGTGAAAATGGTATCACCCAGCTTCCCAGTTTCTAGTATCAGAACTCTGTGCTCTTGTGCAGTTAAGTAACTCTCCTTCGACTCAGCTTCCTTCAACTCTCCATGTTTAAACTGTCTGCAACCAAGCTGTCAGCTTGCCAGGTGACCCTTTCTCCCAGGTTTTTTCTCAGGTGAGGCTATGTTTCCAAACTCCTCCCTTCTGAGGGCCCTGCAACTTGAACCCATTCCTACCCACTGGGGCTGGGTCTTGCCAAGCAATGGCCAGGTGCCAGACTGCCCCTGAAAAATTCCATGCAATTGTGTAGCAGCAGTGGTTCAGGGACTATGGTAAATCACAACACACATCTGGTACCAAATTTCACCACAGTCTAGCATCCTTGTTTCACACATGAGCAAACATAGCTGTGATCTGGGGTCTGCTGGGACCTTTCCCTGTGGGGAGGCTTCACAGCATCTACCAAATGTTCTCCTGGCAAGGGAATTGTCTCTCCCCATGTGGCTCTCAGACCCCTAAGACCTCACTGCCTTCTCCTGGGGATTCACCTTTCCCCCACCAGAGCACTGCCAGGTATCTAGCTGTGGAGTTTCCAACTCTGTTCTCTCATGTTTATAGAGTCTTAATGATATTGAAACCCTGTCCTTTCTCTTTTCTCCCTTTCTTGTTCATTTCCTTGCAGGTATTTCCACTCTTCCTTTCTCTCCAGCAGTTTTCAAGGGGAATGCTTGTCTGTACTCCTACCACCACAACCCCTGTCCCCATCTTCTTTCTGCCAACAAAAACAGTTCCCTACCCCCTGTGCCTTCTCCCTCCTCAAGTTCGCCTCTCCATGCTGCATATCTGCTAAGTTCTGTGGCTCAAATTATGCAGTTTGTTGTGTTAGTCCTCAGATCAATTTTTTTTTTAATGTGCCAAATGGTTTGGTGCTGATCTAGCTGCATTTCAGGGACGATTGAGAATTTCCATGCTGCTCTGCCATCTTGGCCCCTCCTCCAAACCCTCAGGAAACATATTCTTAATGTTTTTATTGTTCTTGTTTTTAACAACACTATTCTCTGTCTCCCTCTTTGTTTTCCTCCATTTTGTTAGAGTGTCTTTAAGTAATTATTCACAGGGAATAAAACACACATGGTGTAATAAGATCAAAAGGTCTCCAATTTTGACATCTTATAGCAGAAATTCTGCCTTGGGTCACCTTATAGAAATTTTCTTGAACCTGTCTTGTACTCTCTGTTTAAAGTATGGCACTAGGAAAATCTCTTCTTTAAAATTTTCCTCTAAGAATAACAGATTTATTGATGCTACAAGAGGAAATAATCTATCATTAATTTGGGGCCCCCAAATTACAAGATGTACAGTGTTATATTTGACCAACTGTAGCCAAACTGACTCAGTCTAAGATTATTGATATGATCCTATCTTTACCAGTGCTTCTTCCCATTTTATCTACCCACTGGCCTTCTCTAATGGCCATTTAGAAGTCAGTGCAAATGCATTATACTTCATGTTAGATGCTTATCTTTTTTGGAGTAGAGAAATATTTTCAACACTTTTTAGTAGTTAGAGAAGATATGTAGACACTTAAAGATTATTTAGAGTAGATATGTTAATATATAATCTGATGCTTTATAATATTTCCCACTTTTATAATACATAAATTGGACCCTCAGATTAATCAACAACAACAACACCTTGAACAGAAAACTCAAAATTGGAAAATGCTGATGAAGACTTTAGAGTCCATGAAATTCAGATACAAGGTCTTTGGAGACATCCCCAATCTTTCCTGTATAAATACATGGGACTCTAATGCAGTTTTTAAAGTAGTGAAAGGATGAATCCACTGAGAAGTTCAGGGATATATTTATTCTTTAATGTCTTTGCATAGGTTTGAAATAGATCCTTATGGAAATGTGACGACAACTATCTCTTGACTTTTTAAAAATAGACTAAAAGCCAGAAATATAGGATATAGCTTACAAACAGAAACTAATAAGAAATCAAACAGAAACTAATAAGAAATAATCCTGTTGTCAAGTCTTCAAATCATTGCTGACTATTTTGAAAGACCCTTAGAACAAAAGTAGAACAATACTCAGCATAAATGGATGACCCAGGTAACACAGTTAAATTCTCCCACTTAAGTTATCAAATATCAGAGGAGGAGCCCATTTGATAAAGATACCCATAGGTATTATAAGCAACAATTATATTGGAAAAAGAATTGTAATAGTTTAGGAATATGAAGAAAAAGAATATAGTAGATAATCAGTGAATGTGCTGTCAGAGAAAATCAAGTACCCAATTATTACTTTTACTCAAACTCAGAAAGAGAAATTTTCTGAAATGTTAAAAGACAACTGTGATAGTTAATTTTATATGTCACTTTGACTGAGCCACAAGGTGCAGTAATAGTTGAGGATGTGTGTGAGGATCTCTACCACACAAATGGAAATTGGCCTCATCTAATCCATTGAAGACCTAAATAGAATAAAAGCTGAGTAAGACAGATTTATCTTTTTCTGCCTGTTTTTGAAATGGGACATTCGTCTTCTCCTGCATTTGGACTTGGACTCAGACTAGAATTTACATCATTTGCTCTCCTGGTTTTCAGGCCTCTGGACTTGAACAGAAGTTCTACCATCAGCTCTCCCAAGCCTCTACTTGCCAACTGCAGATCTTGGGATTTTTGGCCTCCACAAATACATTGGTCATTTCTGTTTCTCTGGAAAACCCCAACAAATACAGATTTTTGGCAGTGAGACTGGTTCTTGAGAAACAGAATTTTAAGGGTGAGTTTTCTTAATTCCCCAGAATTTCTGGAATGACTCTCTACTTTGTCTAAATTTAAAGATGCTAATGACTATGTCCTGCATTAAAAATATGCAAAATATCTCCTCATTGGATATTCTTTATCAAGCACTTATAAGAAGCAAGGAGCTGGGTGACTGTGTATATGATATTTCCAAACATTTTTGAAAAACTAATGAATATTATGAGATTAGCTGGTTGTTCCTAATGTCTGTCGACAAAATGGTAAAAGAAAAGGATGAGCTCAGGGATTCAAATTCCCAGCTCAATCACCCCAGAAATGGCCTTATAGCTTCTCTGTGTGCACTAAAAAGGATTTTCATCTCCTGTAGCCATAGGCTGAGTTTGCCAAAAATCACATGCAGAACCTCATCCTGTGATTAGTTAAATTATAGTACAAATAGAACTCCCTACCTTGCAGGTGTCTGTTAAAGTAAAGGCACTGATTGGGAGAGAATGTGATATATTAAGTTGGAATGGGGATAAGTGGTATCTCTGAGGAAACTGGAGACTTTGAAACCATAATTTTCTGATGAATCTTCTTTGCTAGTGGAAGGCAGCTCACCAGCCCCTGTGGTAGTATCCTCTCCATTCCAGTTTGCACTGCTTGAGAAAATAGTAATAACCTCCCCTGAGGTAGTTGCTGTTCAAGGCAGTGCTGATTTTCCTCAGACTAACCCCCACCATGCCTCTTTTCTTCTAGACTTATAACTAGATTCAAGTTCCAGTAGACTCCTAAAGTACAGGATATGACCCACAAGGAATGAGTTACAGTCCAAAAGAACTTCTTGTGTTTTTTAATGTATATAAGTAGAAATCTAGGAACATGTGTAGGAATGGATACTGAGAGTGTGGTATAATGATGGAAGGAACATAGAGTTGGATCAGGCTGAATATTGATATGGGCTTATTAAGCAGAGGTTTTGCACTTAATGTTGCAGCTTGAGAAGTTAAGACGGGTTCTAATAGTTTTTTGGTTCATTGGCTGAATCATGGACTAAACAGTGGCTCACAGTGAGTAAATTAGAAATGCAGACCTACTGAGGAAAAGATTCAAAGACTTATGCAGATTGAAATATTAGAGTGGATTTGTCCTGTAAGACATATGTGCCCACATTTACACTGGGAGGGTCTAGAAGACATATTTTTCATCTCAACTGTGAGAAATCAATTTGGGAGAGGAGTCCCAGAATTCTTGAAAAGCTCTGTCATTGATCTTACCTATAAGGCTAGACCTAACTGGTGACCGCAGTCAGTGAATTGGGAAAACTTAAAACAATGGGAGCAATTGGATCCTACTGGGAGGGCCAAATGGCTGCTACTTGGCTGTAGTTACTATAATGGACACCAGTCAAAGCAGCAATTAGAATAGTCTAACTGGCCAGACATGCTGTTGGCTAGTTAATCATGGTGTTCCTAGAAGTCTAGAAATAGAGAGTCTAATAAGTTGTTACTTGATGTATGTAAACTAAATTGAGGTAAAAGAACAAAAATCTATCCAGAATCATAAAAATGGAGAGTCATTATTCCTCTGTCAGTCTTAGACTTGAGCCAGTGTAGAGTCCCAGAACACTTCAAATAAAGGGAAGGGTATATCCTTTAAGAAAGGACCCTCATACACTATCAGATTGATACTATTAGTCTTTCTCCTAGCTTTTCCCAAAGGGCCCTACAACCTTTTACCAGGATAAAAGTGCACTGGGGAAAAGGAAATAATGGTATTTGGGGAGAACTACTGGACAAAAGTTTAAAACTGACGTTAATTCCAGGAGAACCAAAACTACTGTGACTTACCAATCAGAGTAGTGACTTATGGAAGTCAACTGATCAGTGGAGTTTTAGGTCAACTCTGTCTCACAGTGTGTAGAGTGGCTCCCAAATCCATCTTATGGCTGTTTCTCCATTGCCAAAATGTATAATTAGAGTACATATTCTCAGAAGTTGGCAGAATGCCCACATTGGATACCTGCCCTGTGGAGTAAGGTCTATTGTGGTGGGAAAGGCTGAATGGAACCCACAAGTGGACATTTTGAAGTGTGTCATTAATCCCAACTTTTACTTTCTAACTGGCAGAGAATATTTGAGCCATATAAAATGTATGGACAGCTGTACTATTTCATTTTTAATGACATGATTGGTTTTTCTCTTTTTTTTGTCTTTGCCTCTCTCTTTCCTTGTCTATTTTTCTTTCTTCGTTCTCTCTTTACTTTCTCTTATGAACCCCCAAGCAATTTTAGTTTATGTCTGTGCTGCACTTAATGCATTTTTAAAGCCACATTAAATAACTTTTGGAAATGATAAGATTTAAGTAAATGAATGAATAAATAAATGACAGTATAAGGTTTGATTCACACTAGGATCCACTTGAATTCCTTTTTGTCTATTATAGTAAAATTTTACTTCAAAATTATGTCATGTTGAAAGAAAAATATCAAAAAGGAAAAGGTTTTTAAAGATAAATATGTTTGAGGACCATAAATAAAATAGAGCTAGAGAACTATTGGTAGTTAAAGCCACCAGACATTGAACTATAGATGCATGTAGAGAACAACAGTATATTTTGATTACTATAGAATAAGGAAACTTTCCAAATTTCCAAGTAGAGAAGACTATGTCTTGAACACAAGAATGGTGTACATATTTCCCATACTCCTGAAATAAGCTAAAACACTCTATTGCTGTTTGCCCCTTGGGGATACACTTATATTTTAATGAAGATATCTGAGAGGAGATTTGAATAGAATTCCATATAGTGGGAAATAATTGTCCCTATATATTTATATTTATAATCACCAAATGAATAATTGACACATATCCAGAATATCTTCACCATCATTCTGGGGCAAGAGGTCTGAAGTCATCATATAAGATTTGATTCAGGACTGAAGACCTCAGAGAACTGAGAGGAGATGACCATAAAACCAAAAACAAACCATTCTACCCAAAGACCTTCAAATCCAAACTCTAAATTAGATTTGTAAGAAAAAACATGTAATCCTGGAAATGCAGCCATCAAAATAAACTACACAGTTTAATTCATGCTTTTAAGAATTAATGTCATAAAATAATTTAAAATACTTCAAGTAAGAAGTTTTGGGAATTATCTTCCAAAGAAAATGATGAGGTAATATCCATAATTAACAATGAATAAAGGACAAAATCATACATAAATGAAAGAAAACTGGAGGGTATAAAAATAGAAATCTTATGAAGAGCATAGTCATTAAATTAATAATATGGTTAATAAAGGATACTGGCCATTAGATCAATATTTAATAAAAACAATCCTTACTTACATCAGAAATAGCCACTCTGAATATTAAATACAAAGCAAAAATTCTATCTTCCATAATGACAGAAAATGTAAGCTACACTGAAATAAATTGTACAAATATTGTGTGACCTTTTTAGGAATAAAATAATAAATCATATAAAATAGATAAAAGGGCATTAATGAATTGAGACAAAATCACAATGAAATGACAAACTCAGCTTCATAAATATGTCAATTATCTGTGAATTGGTGAAACTCCATTCACAAATCACATTGGTTGGTTGATTGGGTGGTTAGTTGGTAAAAGTTGTCTAGATGATACTAAAATCCATAATAAAAATTAAAAGGGGCTTCTGTTGCTGCCCAATATAGATCAACAGGGATTCGATTTATCCTTCTGTTGAAACAAAGACAAAATAGCCCAAATATTTTAAATAACATATTTCTTTTTTTTAAATTTTTTTATTAATAGTTTATTACCAAGTTGGTTTCCGTATAACACCCAGTGCTCTTCCTCACAAGTGCCCCTCTCCATGACCATCACCCCTCTCCCCTTCCCCCCTCCCTCTTCAGTCCTCTGTTTGTTCTCAGCATTGAAGTCTCATGATTTGCCTCACTCTCTCTCCCCAACTCTCCACACCCTTTCCTATTCCCATGGTCTCCTATTAGGTTTCTCCTGTAAGACCTATGAGTGACAACATATGGTATCTGTCCTTCTCTGCCTGACTAATTTCGCTTAGCACGATTCCCTCTAGGTCGTTCCATTTTGCTACAAATGACCAGACTTCATTTTTTCCTCATTACCAAGTAGTATTCCATGGTATATACATACCACATCTTCTTGATCCATTCATCACGTGATGGACATTTAGGCTCTTTCCATGATTTGGCTACTGTTGAAAGTGCCACTATGAACATTGGGGTTCATGTGCCCCATGCACCAGCACTTCTGTATACCTTGGGTAGATACCAAGCAGTGCTATTGCTGGGTCATAGGGGAGTTCCACTGATAGTTTTTTTGAGGAACCTCCACACTGTTTTCCAGAGCCGTTGTACCAGTTTACATGCCCACCAACAGTGTAGGAGGGTGCCCATCTCTCCACATCCTTGCCAGCATCTATAGTTTCTTGATTTGTTCATTTTAGCCACTCTGACTGGCATGGGGTGGTATCTTAGTGTGGTTTTGATTTGTATTTCCCTGATGCTGAGTGACCATCTGGATGTCCTCTTTGGAGAAGTGTCTGTTCAAGTCTTCTGCCCATTTCTTCACTGGATTATTTATTTTTGGGATATGGAATTTTGCCGGAGTCCAGATCCAGCAGGTCCACAGACCCCTGAAGGAGAGACAGTGTCGGTGAGAGAGAGGTGAGAGAGCCACAAGTTTCTTTCTTGGTCACCAGGCAGGCAACTCTGTTCAGTCTGCTTTGGTGCCCTTTTTTATTGGTTAAGTAATAACATAACATCAGAAAATAGAAATTATTTACAGTTTCTAACTCTTGTGATAAGGTGCTTTAATCATCAAAGGTGTACAGAGACAAGTTTTACAGAAGTATTTTTGTAGAGCCATTCCAGTTTCTTCTTGGCATCAGTCCCCAAGGTTAAGAAAGTAACAAATCCATCTTATTTTGTACGGGTTGGGTTTTGGACAATAATTATGACTTTGTTTTTAATTAACATGTTATAACCAAGTCATGTAATGCATTTACAGTAAAGTTAAGTAAATTTTACTATCAAGGGAATAACAAGATATTTTTAGTAAAAAACAGGATAATATACATATTATTTAAGTTAGTAATGCTAAAACTAAAATGTAGGTCAAATTGTATATAGATAGGCTGGGAGGTATTTTATCTATCTCATAAAGCACAGGAGAAAGAATGTTTATTAACAAGTTGCTAGAGAAAGCCCTTTCCTTGATGTAAGCATAATGCGGGCGCTGTGTGTGTTGACCTTGCACCTTAGTTTCTAATTTTTTATCCATCCTCTTGGCTGAAGTCAGTACAGGGGAGGGTATTTGTGACTCTAATAGCAAAAATATATGCAGCGACTTATGTCAGGTCCTTTTTTATCTCTAAGTTAGGCTCTTTTTCTCTGGGCCAGAGTTATTTGTAACTCTTGTGTTCTCAGTCCCCCTTATGTTTTGGGTCTGCAAGGCTCATTAGAAGAGCCTTTTGTCAAATATTTATAATGTTTTGATCCAAAATCTCTTATGCAGGGACAAGAAAATGCCTTTTATTATGGGGTAACTATGTGGGGAATATCGGCCTTATTTGGAACATTGTGAGGCCTAATCAATAGCAATAGGCTTAATTTCACATGAGCAGTAGTAGCAGAAGGAGATACCAGTTCCGCCTCTTATGGCAGGAGCCGTGAAACGTCTGCCATTTCCTTACTGAGACCGTGTCATCCAGCAAGGCCGGTGCGGCTCCCAGCAGAGTTTGGTGAGTTCCTTGTAGATTTTGGATACTAGCCCTTTATCCGATATGCCATTTGCCACTATCTTCTCCCATTCTGTCAGATGCCTATTAGTTTTCTTGATTGTTTCCTTTGCAGTGCAGAAACTTTTTATCTTGATGAGGTCCCAATAGTTCATTTTTGTTCTTGATTCCCTTGTCTTTAGGGATGTGTCAAGTAGGAAATTGCTGCGATTGAGGTCAAGGAGGCTATTTTCTGCTTTCTCCTCTAGGATTTTGATGGTTTCCTGTCTCACATATACGTCCTTTATCCATTTTGAGTTTATTTTTGTGAATGGTGTAAGAAAGTGGTCCAGTTTCATTCTTTTGCCTGTTGCTGTCCAGCTCTCCCAGCACCACCTGCTAAAGAGGCTGTCTTTTTTTCCATTGGATACTCTTTTTTGCTTTGTCAAAGATTAATTGGCCATGCACTTGTGGATCCAGTTCTGCGTCCTCTATTCTATTCCACTTGTCTTTGAGTCTGTTTTTGTGCCATATTGTCTTGATGATGACAACTTTGTAGTAGAGGCTAAAGTCTGGGATTGTGATGCCTCCCGTTTTGGTTTTCTTCTTCAATATTACTTTGGCTATTTGGGGTCTTTTGTGGTTCCATATGAATTTTAAGATAATTTTTTCTAGCTTTTAGAAGAATGCTGGTACAATTCTGATGGGGATTGCGTTGAATGTGTAGATTGCTTTACGGATTTCAAGACACCACACAGCAAGCAACAAAGGGCAGTGATTATGAGAGATGAGGAACAGACAAAGCTACCCCTATGATTGTCCACCCTTACTCCCTTGATGATGTTTCCAGGCTATGGTCCATGGGGAGGAATTCAAGCAGGGCCAAATAGACTTCTTGATTCAAGCAGAGTGAGCTGAGGGTTTACAAAGACTAAAATGGCAATGGTGGTTCATAGATCAGACAAATGAAGTAGAGGTAGACATCCCGAACTCTGCACAGGGTGACTCCCAAATATTCAGCTGAATATTGATAAGCACATGTGTGTGAGAATTAGGCCAGGGAAGGGACTAAAAAAGAAGTGGTGACAATGCAAGTGCCCTATCGTCAGGGCCTCCTCATATCATCCAGTGTGGAAAACCTCATGATTCACAGGGCACTGGTATGAGCACACAAAAAGTATTGTGGGAGTAGTGAGAAATAATAAACCCTAGAGGAATACTGCTCTGGTCTCACCTAATAAATTTGGTAAATATTAGGTCAATTATCCCCCCAGGAAGTTTCCCCCAAAAAACAAGTATATTTCATTTTGGAGACATATTCATTGCTGAGTTATATGATTTACCATGAGTTTTCTCAAGATTAAAGATCTCTTCCAAACTATGAGGCATGTGACCATGTTTTCAAGAGAGAGGTATTATAATGACTGACTTCAAGCCAAGACATAAAGTTTGGTGGGCTGATTTCCCCAGAAAGAAAACTATTTTTTTTTTAGATTGTTAAGACTGTCCCCATCCTCAACCCCCCTGCCCCCAACACACACACACATAGGACATGTGTCATTTACTGGGTTCAGGTAACACTACATCCAACATCCACAGTGATTACCTAGCCAAGAAGTAGGTCGCAAATTTCACAATTGAGTTTGAATAATTAAGTTGAATGTTTGATTTTCAAGAACTTCCTGAGGGCTGTCGGAATGGTATGGGAAATAACCTGAAAAACTAAAAAGATGACAAATAATAGTTTCAGGGGCCAGTGTGATGTAGCCAAGTCAGCTGATTATCATCATAACTTAAAAACATATCCTTAACTGTGAGGAACCCCTGGCAGCCTAAGAGGAGGCTGAAAATCATATGCAGTCAATATGCCAAGAGCAGGTGGGGACAACACTTCTGTCAACACAAGACAACTGGGTCAACTTTTTTCAGGTGTCAGAAATCTGGCAAGCAGTTGTAGCCTCGGCATTAGGAACAGAATTGTTTATTTTGATGATGGGCGTCCATACCTGGTGTGATGATGAATTCATACAGAAGTGGTGGGAATCTGGGTGTTGCTTCTTCAGTGGCTTGGTTTCAGTCTGTCTTATCAGAGAATGTTGTTATCTTACTGTTGTCATCGACGTGTATAACCCAGACAGTTCATTCGGTTACTAAATTTTCTACAATCAGTGACCCTACAGACAGGGGTTTTAAATCTGCCAGACTATAATTTTCCAAATGTCAAACAGCCAGTCTATTAGCAATGGCCCAAGAGCAAGTAAAATATATAACAAATTTCATTTGGTAAAGTCTTGGGCAGAGTTATGAAAATGCCACTGATATCTGCTCAGTGAGGGAAGCAACCAGATTCATGGTTGGTCCTGCTTAGCTGGTGCTGAGGTTCAGTAGCTATAGCAGCCTAATGTCCACTATCAGGTTTCAGCTTATCTAAGTCAGGATTGAACCAGATCTGGAATTTAGGGAAGTCTCTATGGATAGAGCTTCACTTCAAGTAGCACAGTTAGGAAAACATTTTCCCTATGGTGATAGCTGCCAAATTTTCAGGTAAAAGTGAAATAACGCTGGGACCCCTGTTGTCAGGATTCATCAGTCATACGTGCCTAGTCCATAAATAAGGCTTATTCGATTCTTTTTAACTTCCTTACCATTGGATTTGAACTGACTTACTCTCAAATGGCAATATGATGAGTAACAGGGCCTTCATGAGTCAGATGTTAGGTTTCAAGGGGAGCAAAGTGCAAGTTAATAGTTCATTTTAAAAATTGGTGTAATTATTTTCCATATCTGGAAAGTGAATCCAAAACTCAAAAGATGCCTCCAAGTAGAGGTTGCTTCTCTTAGCTAGAAGCTCCATTGAGCAGAATCATCGTTCACTAAGACATACAGCTTCAAGAAATTACTGGGGTTGTGATGTGCCAAATATGGAGCATGTCAAGCTGACTGGATGGATTCTAAAGGTTTCAATCCATTGGTTTGGGTAACACTCAAAAAAGTCCAATGCATTGTTTAACCTATGAAAGGGAGCATGTAGAATATCTCCAGTATCCCAAAGGTGCATTAAGATTCTGGGCCTCATTTTAAGTAGAAGGGAGCTAAGGAGAGATTTTGTTCCTTGACTGTCAGATAATCCTTGTGAATACACTCACATAGATCCCAAGAAACATTACTTACCAAAAAGGCCCTAAATTTCATCCGAATTTATATTTCTGACACCTACTGGAGGAGATGATCACACCAAGGTCAGGGTCATTTAGCCTTCTTATCTGCCATATAACAGTACATCATCTACATAGTAAAAGCTTTAAACACTAGAAGTTAGAGCCATTCATGCTAAATCCTAAACCACCCAAGGCTGGCAAATAACAAGGCAGTATTATTTATGTATGTATGTATTTATTTATTTATTTACTTACTTACTTTTTATCTTAGAGAAAGCACAAGTGCAAGCAGAGGAGAGGGATAGAGGGAGAAAGAAAGAGTCTTAAGAAAGCTGCATGCTGAGCACGGGGCCCAATGAGGGCTTGATCCCACAATCCTGGGATCATGACTTGAGATGAAATCAGGTGTCAGATGTTCAGTGAACTGAGCCACCCATTGCCCCAAGAAGGTAGTTTAAATGCTCCTGGGGGAGGGTACAAACATATATAGGAGCCTTTACATCATCATGTGAAATTTTCTTTATGCTGGTATGTCCAAGCCTGCATCCTAAGTGCTGTTAGTTTGTGTAATGGGTTTGGATATAGTCACAAAGTCTGGAACAGCCAGAGCTCCAGGAGCAACAAATGAGTTCACTTAACAACAATCCATCGTAAGTTTCCTTTACTACTGAACATACATGGTCATTATACTGAGATACTGCATCTCATATGAATACTGCTTCCTTTAAGAGTGTTTAATCAAAGTCATGGTTTTTCATTTTTCATTTCTTCTCTCGGCCTCTTGGCATTCTATACTGATTATGTTGGGGCGCCCAGGCAGTTGTAGGGAGGCAAGTTATGTAACCATTTATGTGTAGTGCTAGCATTTCTACATAGGCTGCTGTTCCCGAGGAGAATGCCTTTTGGTACTATGGTACAGGATATAGCACACTAATTCCTGATAAACATTCATATGTAGGGGCAAAAATAATAAAACTAATTGACTCAAAGTACCCTGTCAACAGAGTCATATTAGCTGTCTTTCTCTATGGTGAATTCTGTCCAAACACTGGTAGCTGAGTAAGGATCTCTTTTCCTTCCATAGTTGTGGGTAGAGTAACAACTTTGGTTCCTGTATTCAACAGAGCTCTAATTGACTGAATCCCTTGACTTAATATTCCTCAGCTTACTCAGATCAGTGCACATGGACATTGATTTCCCTTGATGACCAGGTGTCCTTAGTCCCACCTTATTCATCTTGTATTGTAAGTCTCTGAGTTTTGAATCGAGAAGGAAAGATTGATACCAGAACATAGAGGGAGAAAAGTCTTCCATGCCATTAAACAAGGCTTGGCATTTACTTTTTGTTTGAGCTTTATGGCAACAAGTATGGCTCAACAAAATAAATTTTTCTGTCTTTTTGGTCAGATGCTATATATTAGGTAGTATGGATCTCATTGCTAACATCATCTATTTTAACCTTGGAAATCCCTGATTCAACTCCAGAAGCTGCAGGCTGTATTTGCCAAGACTTCTCACCGTACAAGCCTCCTTGAAAATATAGTCCAGAACACAGACAGCCTCCAAGACTTGTAGTAATTCAAGAGACCCATAGTGGATTATCTTCCAGTTATAATTGACATGGTTTTGTTGATGTTGATGTTTTTCAGAAATGAATATAGAACTTAACCCACCATATTTTACTTTCTTCTATTAAGCAACTTGGAGCCAAATATAATTTTCTATCTCTGTCTGAATGATTTTTTGTTAAATTAGATTACTCATCTGTGTTTGCACTAAATAATACTAGGGTTAGGCAAAATTTTTTTGCTCTTTGTTCTGCAAAACTTCCTTCTGAAAGAGAAGATAGAACCAACTAAAATAACTTACTTACCATGACTCACAGTTGAATTGCCAATACACACACAGTACATTTGCCTCCCTGTGCCCACCAATCAAAGCTCTATGTCAAACACTCATGCCACCTGAACTGTATCTCCACCTTAGAAGACCATTCTTAAAATTTCACAGACCAGACTCTAATGCTTAGTGCTCCCCACTGCTTAGATGATTGTAATGTAATCTGTTACTGGGACCCTGGCACTTTTTATCTGGCAAATTTGATAACAGTTTCTTTGCCATCAAAAGTTGGATGCCAACTTTTGCCTTTGCTTATTTTTATAAATGACATATTATATTTTAGGAAATGAAATACTTAAGAGAAAACTCCAAAATGGCAGCACTTAAAGCGATGTCATTTTAGGACAAATATCTTTAAAAATGCAATTTGTGTACAGCTTTAGTCACAGCAAGTAAAAATTTTCTTTATGCTTTGTTTTTATACTATCACCAAGCTGAATGATTGTTTTACATCAATTTAAAAATTTCATAGCCATTCATATATTATTCCACTGAAATAACAAGTGTTTAAACTCAGTTCAATTTTTATTCTTCAAAATTCTGCTACCAAATCAAATAATATGCAACCACAAAGATTATATATTTCATGCTATTAGAGGAAAATTGGTGGTATTGGGGAATAGAATGAAAATAAATTGCAATAGTAAAAAGATACCTTTTGGGAACAAAATATAGGTAATATAAGACAAGAAAAAATAAGCATAACCAAAGCCATCTATTCATTAAATTATCTCATTTTCTTTGTTTCTGAAATATAATACTTTCAGTGGCTCTTTGATAAAGCCCAGGGATGCTGAGATGTACTTTTTATTGGATACATTTCAGGAACTTAATAAGTACTAATATTATCCCAGTACTGTTTTTAGTTTATCTTCAAGTCATCACTTTAGAGAGAAAGTAAAAATGTTACCACTTGGTGGTGCTGGTGGATAATATAAAAAGCAAACTATTCCTGGAGCACATTTTGAGAGAGCTTGTTATGGGAGTTAAATAAAATTAAGGGAAGGACAGCTTCATTCACCTCTGTCATCCCCTATTTTTTATTTCTCCTTTTGACACAAAGAGTGTAAATTAGGCAGAATGGTTACTACTGATGGCTTGGATCCTTGCTAACTATCAAAAGGAACAGAGATCTTTAACACAAATTTCATGGCATTGGAGATTGACGATTAATGAGGCCATTATTTTCATTTTTAAATTGTCCCTGCTGCAGCATGAAAGATTGCTTCAATTACATACTTTATTTTCATCCTTCCAAAAGGACACGTTTTTATATGACTGCTCATGTTTCCACCTAGCATGATGACCACTGGATTCTAACACCCTGTTCTTTGTAGGGATGCAAGTATTTTAACATGGTTTTGAATGTTTTTATACCAAAATGAATGGTAAATACATGTACAAACATGAGTAACTGTTCAATTATAGTTGATGGCAGAACACTTTCAGATAGGGAGAGAAGAAGCAAATGACTCAATGTCATTTACTATTTATAATAACGGTTAGAGCTTGCCTTCAGAAATATATTGCTTTATCAAAAGCAAGCTCTCTTAAAACTAACAGTTTTTCATATTTATTTGGCACTTTTTTTTTACTTAGCTCAGCTTTAGTTTTCACATTTTAAAAAATGCATATATCATACAATTTTTATGAAGTGTTCAACCATGTATTACTTCAACCACATAAACACAAGAGAAGTGATACACACACACACACACACACACATATATATGTGTATATATATATATATATATATATATATATATAATTATCATCTATTAACCAGGGGCAAGTCCATGAATTTATGCCCAAAATTAACCTACAATGTAGCGCTCCACAGCGGTGTGAGATGGAAGAATTATATGGAATAGATTTTCAAATGACAAAGTAAAAGTTTCCAGTTTTCACATCATTTCAAAGAAAAGAACGCAGCAGACACATATTCTTTGTCACATTGGTTTGCAGATACATTATTAATATCTTTGACATGGAAGGAAAGGCAGCCCAAGAGCCCTAAATTCTCATTACATATAGATAAAAGAATAAGCAGTTAACTCTGCTAACTGAACAACTATTTTAAATATAAAGCAAAGAATGAACCCAAAGCTTATTTGTAACTCTGTGTGCCCATTTACCCTCTGGGTCTATACTACTTGAATTGAATTCCCATTAATGTTTTTCATACTTTCGTGCGCAGCTGATAACAATAAGGGTAATTAGTGAAAAAATTACCCCCTACAAAATGCATGCAAAGATTAATATTACCGCCCATAATTTTAAAAATTGATGAATACAGATAGAATCAATATTCACCTTACGTAATACGACACATAATGGAAGTGCAATGTATGTTCCATTACTGCTAATATTATTAATTATTTTTAGTCCTAATGGAGAGTAGCTTTGTTTTCCCAGTAATAATTTTTTATATTATTATCCTTTTATTCTTTGAAGAAACAGCAAAAATAATTCTCTTTATTTGAACAGGTAGTCCTAACTTGCCTTCCCATCACATTTTCCTATCGAAGGCGTTTTTTTGCTCCCTTCCTTCTTCCTCTGATTACGTTTAGCAGGCTAAACAAGTTAAACAAACAAAAAATAACGTAAAAAAGCAAACTAAATGAAAATTACTTAGAAAAATATGGGCATCATTTTTACCATTGATCACAGGTATATTTTGTGTGTTACACTAGAAATACTGAATTGATTTTAAGTCAAACGAATCCAATGCAGTCAGAGTTCTAACAGTACAAATTGTGAAATTGTTGGTCCATCACTGCAACTCTGGGATGTAATTTTCTCACTTCTAGAATGGCAAGATATGACTGTTGAGAAACTGAAATATGGCTAGTCTGAACTGAGATGTATGTGTTGGAAATATAAAGACAGCATAAAAACAAGAATGTAAAATAATTAATAATTATATATGTTGACTCCATGTTAAAATGATTATATTTTAGACATATGAGGTTAATCAAGACATTATCAAAATTGTTTTCATCTATTTTCTTTTGATATTTTAGTGTGTCTATAAGAAAGTTTAAAATTACAGGCTTGGTTCACAATTTTGGCATGCATTATCACTACAAACGACACTGCTGCTCTAGGAACTACAATTTTAAAAGTATTTTTGTTCATGACAGAAAGATAGATCTCAATGAATCTTTATCAGTTATTTTGAACAAGGTATATTTGTTACTTCAAAACATTGCTTCCATATTTAACTTGTTATTTAAGTGGAATGTTACCTTTTCTATGAAGTGTTTCTTTAAAGATTTCAAACTTGTATTGCTGTTTGTAAACTCTAGATTAAAAAACCCAACCACGGGCAGTCCTTCAGTGGAACTCTTTTTACCTGTGAAGTTGGTCCTCTTATGCTAAGGACACAATTTTGAGAGAAATTATCAGTAACCTTGAGAAAGGAAGGAAACCCACGTAATGCAGCCACCTAAGTTGTGCTTGGTGGTCCTCAGCACACTCAGAGTCAGGACTACTAGATTTGGATGCTAACGGATTCACCGAGTAAAAATCTCCAACCTTAAAATACAGCATGTGAAATATTACAGCATACTTTCTTGATTTGGTTGGTAAGTTTCTATTCTCCTTTCATTAAGAATTCACCATAATGTGAGCTAAACCATCTGCCCTGTATCAAGAACATATAAAAGAAACATGTGTTTGTTTGTTTGTTTTATTGATTGCTGCTTTATAATAGCAAATGATTACTTTAAAGGGATACTGTTGACCTCAAAGACCTCAAATGATCTGGGGACCTGGGGCAGTGAAGGAACTGAGAAAAACAGTCGACAGTAAAGCGGAGCCCAGGGGACCCCGAGCCGACAGCCTGAGGTCCAGAACTTTATTGTGCATCTTCGCATATACCCTCACAGAGCATGAGCCAACAATGATTAGCTACAAAAGCAACAATGTACACCTGGCACTGCTATAGCAGGAACACAGCGTACACAGCGTGCAAGAGCGGTCTCAGCAGAAAACCAAGATACGATAGGAGCCTTTTGGGCAGGATGAAATACAAAGAGGGGCATGAACGCAGCATTGTGCTGTTTACTACTGGCTTCCCTTAAGCAAAGCATCCTTATCTGTGCACTAAGGAGCAGGCCACATTCCAAGGGCTTTTGGCTCAAGTCCTCTGGGTTGCTTTCAACCCTGCAGTCTCGAGAGTTTTCTCAGAGATCTCGGACCCTGAGCGGATATGCACCTGTGGTGGCCACAGTGCTCTGTTTCCCACAGGATACCTAACTCTCATGTCAGAAGAAAAGTCCTGTTGTCACTATTCCTCTTTGTAATTTTTGTTTGTTTGTTTGTTTTTGAGAGAGAGAGAAACAGCAGCAGAGGGGAAGAGATGGAGACACTCAATCCAAAGCAGGCTCCAGGCTCTGAGCTGTCAACACAGCCCAAGGTGGGGTTTGAACCCTCTGTGGTGAGATCATAACCAACTGAGCCACCCAGGTGCCCCCAAAACATACCTCATTTTTAAGCCTTAGATTAAAGTGAGATTCTTTTATAGCTGATTATATATATTTCACAAACAAAAATAATTTATTCTCGAAGAAACACTTTCTTTGTTAGGTTGTGTCATGTTCAAAAACTTTATTTGTTCAAACCATAGACAAAGTCACTTGCTTTCTTACGAAAGTACAGCTTCGTTTGTTAATATATGCATCGTTCAAAAATTGCTGTTGACGTCTGCTCCCTGCAAGGCACTGGGTTATTTATAGCACTAGGAAATACGATAAAACCCACAGGACTGGAAACTATTTTCTTAATGGTAATTCTTTCAGATGAGGTTGACTAGGGTAGAACCCAATCACATTTCTGGGTTTTGTTGAGTAAACAAAAACTACTGAAGGTTGTTGATATTGAAAAAGTCATTAAGAAATTCTGTAGTTTTCAAATTGAACTCTCCACTGTTGAGTCATACTTGCTTACTTGTATATTTTATGGTAACAATGGAGGATGACAACCAGAACAAATTGAATTAATTTTGTTATGATCCACGATTGAAAATGCCAGAACATTGTAAATAGACTTCTATCATGTTTTTCAAAAATGTAAGTGAAAAGTAACAAATAATAATTATTTCATAAAGCATTTCTGAGGCATTCCATGTAGTCTTAATTTCCAATAATGGTAAGTGGAAGTAGTTATTTTTCTTCACTTAATGACAGTCCAGGTAGAATATTTCCTAATAATATTGAATATTATAAAATATAGACTTAATTATTTCCCTTTTCATTTAATTTTTCAAATTAATATAATTTTTAAAGAGTAAACAAATATCTATTTCCACTTAAATACTACAATTTTAGAGAAAATATATGATGTACTGAAATATGTTCATTATGAGAAGGTTTTAATGGCATGTTAAACCTTGTTTCATTAAGGCCAATTTATTATTATTATTATTATTAATATTAATCCAGTTGGCAGTTTTTCATATATTCTTTTATTACTGCAAAACTGGAGCAAAGACACTAACTCCCTTCCTGCAGGACCGGTGCCTTTAACTGGTGGTTTGGACATTCAATTTCTGGAAAGCTAATCCATAATTGAACTATTATAGAAATTTCCTTTATATGTTTTACCTTTTTTAAATCTCTTAAGAAAGTCTTACTTTGTTTATGAAAAGTATTCTGATAGTGGTGACTTTTATTTTGATGTGCAGCAGTAAATGAAGATGACTCATTTAGGACCACCTCTACTTTCACAGTAATAATTTCCTTTTGTTTCTCACTGAAAATTTTAAGTAATAAGAATAGAGTTATTCTCAAAAATTGGACTCATTCTCTTTTAGTGCTTAAAATAAAATATAATAGAAATCTGTAGATGATAGTAAGGTGAAAATGATCAGTTACATTACTTGACAAATATTTTTTTCTACTACATCTAAAAATTTTCTTCCTTTGAATTATGCTAAAACAACTGAATACTTTGGACCTAAAAAGAAATTAGATCTGCAACCAATGTAGTCATTTATAATATATTGGACCTTAAACAATTCCCTTTACTTTTCATGTTTGATAGGTTTTCTAAAGCAATCAAATAATAGAATTTGTTACTTATGTTTTTGCTTAAAAAAGAATATTGCAGATTTAGAGTAAAAAGAATCTACACGTATTGGCTGGTTAGTTGCTTTGATATTATATTATATAGGAATATCCAGTATAAATGTATACAACTAATAATCCCCTGATAATAGAAAGCTAGCTAATGATTGTTGGTCAAAAGGATCTAAGAAGTATTATATGATCCAGGCAATAGTTTTAACAGTCTGTACACACCAAGATTCTATGGCAACATTACTACTCAGGAGAAGGACAATATGACATGAGTAACAAAGATCTATATGATATTGCGGCATTATGAACAAATATTAATGGATGAGTTAATGTTAAAGATGATACCACCAGAAAATGCTATGAAAAACAGAGCTCCTATAGATCAAATATGTACTTCAACTTAGTACTTGCAAAGTATTCCTTTTAGTTGGACTATAGTGTTGCTATCCATCATTATGACCTTAATGGAAAATTTCTGATTATTCTCTTAGTTTCAAATCAAATCCTATTGTGGCCTGCAAATGACCTGACCCCTAACTCTCTTTCCAACATTTCCAACTATATTTCTTTCCTCAATTCCTCAAAAAAGTCATTCACAGTTTTGCTCCCGAGCATTTGTAGGTCTTATGTACTTAGAGAATGTTTTCTCCCCAAATATACACATGATTTTCTCCCTCACTTTATTCACCTCCCTGTTCAACCTTAAAACAAAACGAAGAGGCCTTTTCTCATTATATTATCTGTAATAGCACTTCCTTCTTCCATATATTTTCTTACTTTATATTTTTCACAGTATATATGACTACCTGCCAATAAGTTATACATTTGCATTAGTTAATTTAACTCCTATGACAAATGACCAACAAAATCATACCAGTTTAATTAAGAAAAATTTGATTTCTCATTTACATTATACTTTGACACTTGTTAGGAGATTCTGCTCCAAGCTTTGACACTTGGGTCATGGATTCTTCCTTCATGTGCCTCTGCCATTGTCTAAGGTATTCATTAACATTCACCTTAGCAGTGAATTAGGATAGAGAGAGAGGGTGAGGAAAAAATGTAGGGCTTGCCATAGCAAGATGTAAGAGTGGCATACGTCATTTCCTCCCAGTAGCCAATACCGAGTCACATGTCCCCATTATCACTGAATGGGAGGCTGGAAAATGTAAATCTCTGTATGCTGTGTACTCATACAATTGATAATTCTTAAAAAGACTCTACCATGATATTTATTTTTCCAGATGTTTCTAATCTGTCTCCTGAGAGACATCTGATACCCCTAGAAGGCAGCAACATTATTTGGTTTGGTTCCTAGAAAAGAGCTTTGCAAGTAGTAGCTGCTCCATAAAAATTTTTTAAATGAAAAAAATGCAGTATTATCTATCATTTGCTCCATATTGGCCTAAAGTCTGATAACATGCACTAGAGGCAAGAAAATCTCCCAGTATTAATATTCCTGAGCTAACTGACACTGATCAGAGATGTAGTTCAAAGCCAGTAGCTCTGGCTACCCTTAAGGTGGTCAGCTTCAGTTCTTTGATTCATTTTGGTCACACATTGCCATCCATGTGTTGCATACATAGAGTAGACTAAGTTTGTTAAATAGAATTTGAAAATATGTAATTTCATTATAAAACTTCATTACAAAGTACAGTTTAAAATTTGACTAGAATTCTGATTTGTTTACTGTAAGAGTTGCCATGGGAAGGCAACTGAGTGGCCACTTTGCTGTGGAAAGCTGCGAACACTGACAACCCCACTTGCAAACCTGGGATGACCCGAGCCATTTGAAAAGCACCAGTGGCCATTTTATTGCAGGTCAGATAACAGATCCAGGTGCCACCAGGACTGATGACCCCCACTCTCAATCTGGACTGTCTCAAACTGTAATGCCTCACCATGGAATTCCAGCATCCCCCTCCCCACCGAAGCAAACAGCCAATTGAATCCTGCCACTGTCCAAAGATGCCCCTACTTGGCTATCGGCCCACCTGAGCTCAAACCCGGAACTCCTGCACCCATAAAACACCTTGCTCTCCCATACCAGGTGCAACTTCCCTGACTCCCCGCTCCAGAGTCACGGAACCTCGCCCGGGAATTGCAGACTCCAATAAAGGCCTTCTTGGCTCCATAACGTGATCTCTTTTTTCCTCCCATCTCTGCCTCCATCTATTAAACCTTACATTTACTTTCTTCTTATTTTTTTAAATTGGAAAGTGTTTGAACAGAATATTATGTTTAATGTAGCAGGCACTTCTTTCTAGAACACTTGCAGAGAACTTAACAAGGCACTTTAAGCATTCTTATCAATCTCTACAACAATCTAAGATAGCTATTGTCCTGCGTCTATTTTACAGAAAAGGATATAGGTATCAGAATTTGTCACTTTCATAAAATTACCAACTTATGAGCAGCTAGGTTTTACTCCGATGCTAGTTTTAGTGCATTTATGAACAAAGCTCTCATAATCTTCAAAGCAATTTATTAAGTAATCATAATCTAATTTTCAAATGCATTTTTTTTTTTAGAGAGAAAGAGAGTGAGAGTGAGAGAAAGAGCGAGAGCGAGAGAGAGAGAGAGAGAGAGCATGCATGAGTCGGAGAGAGGGACAGAAAGGGAGAGAATCTTAAGGTGACTCCATGCTCAGCACAGAGCCCAATGCGGTGCTTGTGATGACCCTGTTATCATGACTTGAGCCAAAATCAAGAGTTGGACATTCAACCAGAGGAGACACCCAGGCACCCCTCAAATGCATTTTTTGATCTATTGACTACAGTTTCCTAATGTATTGGATCTAAGAAAGTAAGAATTCAAAGTTTACACAGACCTTTTTGTCAAATAGTGGTGAAACCCTCATGATGTGGTATTGTTTGTTTGTTTGTTTTTAATTCAAGTTAGTTAACATACAATGTAGTCTTGGCTTCAGGAGTAAAACCCAATGAATGATTCATCTCTTACAAATGACACCCAGTGCTCATCCCAAAGAGCGCCCTCCTTGATGTCCATCATTCATCCGCCTCCTACCTCCCCACCAGCAAGCCTGTTTGTTCTCTATACTTAAGTGTCTGTTTGCCTCTCTCTGTGTTTTCATCTTATTTTTTCTTTCCCTCCTCTATGTTCATCTGTTGTGTTTCTCAAATTTTCGATGTGAGTGAAATCATATGATATCTGTCTTTCTCTGACTGACTTATTTCACTTAGCATAATACACTCTAGTTCCATCCACGTTGTACATGATGAGTTTTCTAATAGAGGAAAACAAGCCAGAACAGGGAGGGGAGGAGATAGAGTACTTTACAGAGGAAAGTCTAGCTCCAAAATGTGGTTACTAATAGTTGGTTGACAAACCACAATGTGAGAGTAATAGTCTCAGCACTCTCTTAAACCACACACAAAAATAAACTCAAAATGGATTAAAGACTTAAATGTGAGACCTGAAACCATAAATCTCCTAGAATAAAAAATAGTAATCTCTTGAATGTTGGCCTTAGGAACATTTCTTTGTCTCTCTGTCTCTGTCTCTGTCTCTCTCTGTCTCTCTCTCTCTCTCTCTCTCTCTCTCTCTCTCTCTATATATATATATATATATATATATACACACACATATATATATATATACCTTAGGCAAGGGAAACAAAAGGGAATTACACCAAAATAAAAAGCTTTTCCACAGCAAAGGAGACCACCAATGAAACAAGAGACATCCTGCTAAATGAGAGAAGATATTCACAAATAATTTATCCAATAAGGGGCTAATACCCAAAATATATAAAGAACTTATAAAATGCAACACCAAAAACAAAACAAAACAGAAAACCTCAACCTAATTAAAAAAAAGGGGGAAAAAACCTGAATAAACATTTTTCCAAATAAGACATACAGATGGCTAACACACATGGAAATGATGGTCAATATTACTAATCATCAAGGAAATGAAAATCAAACCTCAATGAGATATCACCTTATACCTGTTGAAAGGGCTTAAATCAAGAAGACAAGAAACAAGTGTTGGCAAGGATGTGGCGAAAAAGAAACCGTCACACACTTTTGGTGGGAATGTAAATTGGCTCAGCCATTATGGAAAACAGTGTGGAAATTCCTCAAAAATTAAAATCATGGGGCATCTGGATGACTCAGTTGATTAAACGTCTGACTTTGGCTCAGGTCATGATCTTATGACTTGTGAGTTCTAGCCCTGCGTCGGGCTCTGTGCTGACAGTTCAGAGCCTGGAGCCTGCTTTGGATTCTGTGTCTCCCTCTCTCTGCCTCTCCCCTGCTCATGCTCTGTCTCTCTCAAAAATAAATAAACATTAAAAATTTTTTTTAAATTAAAATCACATATGATATAATACTTCTGCATATTTATGGAAGGAGAGTGAAAACACTAAGTCACAAAGGTATATGCATCCCTATGGTTGTTGCAGCATTATCTACAGTAGTCAAGATATGGATGCAACTCAAGTGTCCATTGTTAGCTGAATGAATAAAGAAGATGTGGTGTATATATATATACACACACACAATGGAATCCTACTCAGCCATAAAAAAGAATGAGATCTCGCCAGTTACTGTTGTGACAACATGAATAGGCCTAGAGGACAGTGTGCTACATGCAATAAGTCAGTCAAAGAAAGACAAATGCTGTATGATTTTGCTTATAGGTGGAATCTTAAAAAAATAATAATGAAGAAGCCAAAAGCAGAAATAGATCCATAAATAGAGAACTGGTAGTTACCCTAGAGGAGGGAGTTGGGATGATGGTCAAAACAAGTGAAGGGGAGTGGGAGGTTCAGACTTCTAGTTGTGGGATGAATAAGTCACGAGGATAAAATGTACAGCATAGAGAATATAGTCAATGGTATTGTAACAGCATCGTATGGTGATAGGTGGTAGGTGCACTTGTGGTGAGCATGGCATAGAGTATAGACTTGTCTAATCAGTACGTTATACATTGGAAACTAATATAACACTGTGTATGTAGTATGTATAATAATAATAAAACTCCAGAGTAGAAGTCTCAGAAGGCATCCTTTGCAAAGAGTGGCTGTAGGATTGCTGACAACACTACGTCATTTTTGGCCCTTGATCTTGTTCTCCCCTCAGACGCACAGATAGAACTACTTTAGGTAACGCCTGCAGATGACTAGTGCACAGAAGTCTCCACTTCAGATAACTGGCCCGTGAGCTCGCCAGCGTGCCCCTCACTCTATAAAAGCTCTGGGTTGAAGGCGGGGCTTGGCGGAGAATAGCTGCGTAGCGTACTGGGTGGTTCCTGGGTCTCTCCTCCTCGGTAAGTTAACCCGAATCAAACTCTGTAAATGGTGTGGAGTGGCTCGCCTTGTGGTTTGGTGTGAAAGTGCCTTCTGGGCTGGCAGTGAGAGCTTGCTTGGGATTCTCTCCCTCTCTGCCCCTTCCCTGTTCACGAGCTCTCTCTCAAAATAAATAAACTTTAAAAATATAAAATTAAAAAATAAAGTGCTTTCTCAAGGTGGAGGGTATTTTACTGACCCGCCTCCACCTTCCAACAGTGGTTTTGCACAATTTAACAGGCATTAAATCAGAGCTCATGTTACAGGCAAGCATTTGAAGGCAAGGTTCACTTTCCATGATGGATATAGAAATTGACAAAGTGAACTGTGACTTAGGGCGGGTTATGACAACAATGGGAAATTAGGTTGATATGCAAACAGAGATTCAATAAGGATGGGAACAGAGAGAGAGAAAGGAGCATAGGCTACTGCAGCAAATTGTATAAAATGGGACATCACCGGCTTAGTGCTAGCACCTCAGATTACAGTTTAAGGACTGCAGAAAACTGTCAAGTCTGACCTATCAGCAGAGAGACAAATTCAGATGTGGAGAGTTGCTGGGTGCCTTTTGGTCAAGGTCCTGGACCAAACAGAGCCCACAAAGTAGTGTTTTCAGGTGGCCACTTTAGGGCAAGCCGGGGCTGAGGCAGCCAGAACTGAGGGTCACCTCTGGCAATCTAAACATTCTGGGGATGTGCTATACTACACAGGATGCTGCTAAGGATTCTATAACCTCGTCTCTTAGAGTTTTGCATGTGCTGTGTTTGTAACTCTGTTAGTAGAAGAGAGAAGTAGGTACATGATAAATAGAAAACCTAATTGTGTAAATCCTTAATGGTTTTCTAGTGGGGAGTGTGGTTGTGTAACAGCTATAAAATATTAACCAATAAGAAAGCCTTTTAATTAAGAACTTTTATAAATTTGGAATTTTAATGGTAAAATACTACTTTTTAAACTTCACAACATATCCTTATTTGGTAATAGTTAAAAGGGTTTTTTTTTTGTTTGTGTGCGTGTTAAGTTTTTGTTTAAATTCCAGTTAAGATACAGTGTAACATTAGTTTCATGTGTACAATATAGTGATTCAACACCTGATGCTTATTACATCAAGTGCCCTCCTTAATCCCCATCAGCTTTGTAACCCATGCCCCACGCATTTTCTCTCTGGTAAGCAATTCTCTATAATTAAGAGTCTGTGTCTTGGTTAGCCTCTTTTTTTTTTTTTTCCTTTGCTTGTTACTTTTGTTTCTTAAATTCTACATGGGTGAAATCATGTGGAATTTGTCTTTCCGTGATTAACTTATTTCATTAGCACTATACTCTCTAGCTCCATCGATGTCATTGCAAATGGAAAGATTTCATTTTTTTTTGTGACTGAGTAATCTCTCTATCTACACAACATCTTTATTCATCAGTAGATGAATATTTGGGCAAAAGTTCTAATACAAGTACAATAAGATATTTATGTCAATAAATGACCATATTGCAATGCTATTAGAGGCAGAACAAAAAATAAAATTTACAGGTCCATGCTTATTTCCTTTTTCTATTGCAAGTACAGCTTTTAATGTCTTTTTATTTTAGTTTATTTAATGATATACCAGAGAAGTTTTGGTCACTATCTTAACTCTTATTTGGAAACTGCCTAGATGACATTGGTTATCAACATAAAATTTTCAAGTATAATCTGTCACCTTTTTAACAATACTAATCCTAGTTAACTTTTTTTCTGACACTGGAAATTGGATTAAATGAGTTTGATTTATAAAAGTTCTTACTGTTAATATTTCTCTTATGTGTTTTAACATAATCTCCTTGTTACATTGCTAACTGTGTTTAAAAAAACATTTTAATATATTCTAACTGATTGACCTACTTCAATGATTTCTAATACCACTCCTGCCTTATACCAGGTTTTTATATCTGATTGGTCTAATTTTTTTTCTATTGTATTGATTGCCCCTACTCTTCACCAATATTATGCTGTCTTAATTTTTGTAAATTTATAGAATATCTCTGCCAGAACTAGTTCTGCTACTTCTGTGGATCAATTTAGGGGATGATTGAATGTATTATCTCATTGAGCCTTAGTCCACAATGAGGCTGTCTTTATGTCTTTCCATCATTTCTGTAATATTTCCTAAGAAATGTTGTATGTCTTTTGCTAGCTATATTTCTAGCTATATTTTGATTCTGTTGTCAGTTATGAATAGGATCTTTATCTCCAAAGAATAATGATTTTTGTATGCTTATTTTTAGCTAGCCAATATGCATAATTATCCTATTAATTCAAATGATATGTATATATGAGTTTCTAGTTTTTCTATGCAGTCAGTTAAAGGTAAATAAGTTTTTTTAATGTTTATTTATTTTGGAGGGGGAGAGAGAGAGGGTATGTGTGCATGCACAAGCAAGCATGTGCACACAAGCATGGGAGGGACAGAGAGAGAGGGAGACTAAGAATCCCAAGCAGGCTTTGCACTGTTAGCACAGAGCCTGGAGTGGGGCTTGAACCCCGAACCATGAGATCATGACCTGAGCCAAAGTCAAGAAGTGGATGCTCAACCCACTGAGTCACCCTGGTGTACCAAAAGCAAAGAAGTTTTATTTCTTCTTACAACTCTTATGATCTATTGTCTCTGAGTTTACTATATTGGCCAGGGCCTCTAATACAAGGCTAGGGCTATATTTTTATTTCAATTCAGTATTCTTCAATCATAGGCTTACTGGTTATTTTCAATATGTCATTTATTAACTTAAGAACATTTTATTTCCAGTTTTCTAAATTTCCTATAATGAATGAATGTTGACATTTGCTAACTATTTTTAAGCATCTATTTGTGAGGATCATAATTTTTCACTTCCAATTTCTCAATATACCATATTTAATTGTTTTCAAACTGGAATACACATAATCCTTAAAAATGTTCAAACTTAACAAAGACTACATAGACTTGAATGATCCCAAAAGAATCTATTTCAAAACTCTCAATTTCATTTGTGTTCTTCTTAATAGAGATGTGTGAAAACAAACACATTGCCCCTTTACCATTGCCCTTTGTGTGTAAGCAAACAAAATCCCAACTTTAACCTATCTAGAATTTTTCTATGATGAATCGCCACTAGTTATGAAGTAAGCTGGAAATAACACAAAAGGAAAATGTAAACATAGCAGTGTCTGCAAAGGCTTTTTAAGTCAAGGTACCATGAAGCCAAAAAGCACATTGTGTCATTCTCTCTCCTCTGTGTGTTTTGCCTAAGGGTGCCTAGAGAGATGTAAGGATGGGCTATTTTGACGTGTATCAAGATATTCAGGATCCAGAGATGTTGTAATGAAGTGGGAGCGATGATAGCTTTCACTTAATAACTTCATCTCTTCAACTTCTCAGTTATTGTACAAGAACACTTCACTGCTAAGGGAGAATCCAACAAGAAAAGAGAGCGTTCTTATATACATTGAGTGCTATTTATGTGATCTTTATTTCTTTTATGTTAGAATTTCACAGGAACCCTTTCTATTTTATCTATCACAGATTATATAACTGTTACCCTTTTTTTACACCCTTTCTGAAAATCAAGTAAACATCCAATGCCTTTGTCGTGATGTTGCTTTGGCTTCCATTAGAGGTAGCCGAGTTTTTATCCAGATCCCTTCAAGGAGGAGGTCTGGCCTTCTCTGCCCAATGGAAGATAAGATGGGGAAGAGAAATTGGCGGTTAAGAGCTGCAGGCGAATACTTTCAGAAACAGGGAAAGCTTGAATCAGTGTTTTTATATGTTCATTCTCCACCATGAGAAAAACACTGTGAGCAGTGTTGCTTCTTCAGCCTGGGTCCCAGAAAGAAGCCAGGGAAAAACAGCACTAAATTGCCCCAAAGCCTGCTTCCTTTGAAATAAAAACCAAGAAGGCAGACTTGAAAACTCACTGTTGCTTATGCTAACAGCCTGAGGGCACAGTACAAAAGCAGTATCTGTCTGATAGTAAAACAAAACACAAAGTAGGTGCTGCAGTCACATGTCTATTGTGTGATGTTTAGTCATTGTGGAGAATACACCTTTTTAATCTTTGTGAATAAAAGAACATTGTTAAGAGCAAGATTAGGAATTGCTTCTTTGAAGTTGCCAGTCTCTTTGTGAATCAAAACAAGGGCCTACAGCTCTAGATTTTCCCTGTGAGCACAGATAAGAACCCTGGAAAAGAATGCAGGTTGGGGACCCAGATACATGGTTTATACTTATGTGGTTTGCATTCCATCCTTCTTTTAAAGGATAGACTCCTCTTGAGTGTTATTATAACTCCTCCTGTATTTATATTGTATCTAAATTTAAAGCACTGCCAAAAGATGGGAATCTAGTTTAGTGTATTCCCAAATGAAGACCTATTCACTGAAAAAGCAAACTGTCACACTGTGATGAAGAACAAGACTTAAAAAAAAAAAAGCTTCTGTGAAAGCTAATATTTTTTTGCTAAAGTGACTTGGCTGAATTGGAACACTGAGGATTATATTTAGGTACTGGTATTTTTGCCCGAAGAGGAGACACAGAAGAGGAAACTGGAAACTATTGGGACGGATGCATGTGTTCTAAGTTCTAGTTCCAGAATTATAAATAGCAGAGTAACAACCTGGATTCATTGGGAAGCTACATTTAGGACACTCTAATATTACTGCAGAGTTTTGATTAGAAATAATTAGAAAAGAAACTAAGAAATCACATGCATACCAACAAAAGAGAGAATGCCACTCCCTGGGCACTAAATACATTAGTCAACATATCTTCAGAAATTATCCAAGATACATATTTCTGAAAGTGACAGATAGCTATTGAGCAGATTATCAGGTAGATCTTCATAGAATCAAGTTATTCTACAAAGAATGAAAAAAAAAAACTGTTTAAAGTCCAATAGCTATTAACTCATAGCTTTGGAATTAAATACATATTCAGAATCATACTCACCATTGCACTGGCAGAAATAAAACCAATTAATTATTGAGGGCAATTAATAGCATTATGGATTAAAAAAAAAACAGGAATAACAATGATAGCCCACAGCTCCCAATTCTCCAGAGATCTTTTTGCAAAGCTAAAAAACAAAAGGGATACTCAAATGAAAGTAAGGTAACACTTGGTAATGTATGCTTGTACCTAAATCTCCATGCAGGAAACAGTAGTGAATTGGAAAACTTGGTTTAGCCTCAAACCTTCCCTACCTTTTTCTTCTCCACACCTCACACCCAAAATGAACAGAAACATTATGAAAAGAAAGTGTCTTGAATCCTAGGAGAGAAGAGGGAGATGTTTGGCTCTCAAAAGAACACAAATCCATTTTCCACCCTGCATCCTGTGTGCAAAAGACATGATACTATGGATTAAATTATGGGAATCTCAGATAATGAAAATTGAATTATCTTTGTCCTGACCAATCAGATTAAACTGTCCATCTGTGAGATGGGATAGGGAAAGGGTAAAGAAAGGAGTAAGTGTAAATGTTTATTATCAAAATCCTATTTACTAATAATTTTGGTAAATACCTACTATTTTAAAAACAAAAGCAGTGTGCTATTTTTCTAGGTAGTAGAAATTCAACAGGAAAACAGTGTATTTGTAGGGTTCTCTGAGACCTTAAAAGAAAAAAAAAATAGCTCGAGAATGTTAAGAAATACCTAAGAAAATTCATGTCCTCTTAAACATGAGTGAATCAAATATGGAAAACGGAAGTATGTAAAAAGAATGGCTACAACAAAGACCGTGATAAATCAGAAAGCTAATGAGGAAAAGGAGAATGTTTTTAATCAAGGACACTTAGCAAAGAAATATATGTGACGAAAACAAAATGTATGTAAAGGGTAAGCCAAATATGACTCTAGTCTTAAAAAAAATTTTTGAGGGAAAATCATTGAATTTATGTTCAAAATACCTATTTTGAAGAGAATAATCATTAAAGTATAAAAAATAGAAAATATCTAAAATACATAGTTCTCAATGAAGACTTATCCAAATGAAATCAAGATTTTAATTTTTGGAAAATATGATCTAAAGGCAGAATCTAAAAACAACATCAACGACAAAAACAATAAAAACTAATGGCACAAAAAGAACCTTAAAGAACAATAGCCACCAACATTTAAGAACTCAAGAAAAGTTAGAAATATGTAGATAGAAAATATTCTTCTGATACAGTATTAATTGTTGATATGAGAGTTTGAGACCAAGCGCATTGGCATAAGTCACATGTAAAATTCTAGAATCATTTAGAAGATATGTGGTTGAATTTTTAAGAAGGATAACTAGCTAATACAGTTTTGATGTCAAGCAAACCTCACTTCTTCTGAGTATGCATCTGATTGGTTCTACATTATGAAACTTGTCAGTTAAGATTATACCAAAGAAAGTTTCTCATAAGACACTCCAGAACAAAATCTGTACTCTCAAGGTAGATTGAAAGGTTTTACTTCTGCAGGTTTCTTCTTGGCTTTCTCCTGTTTAACATGTCAGAAATAATAAAAACAACAGTTTTAAAGTTAAAGCTGAAACAGAATTCATGAAAGCTTCAGATACTGGATATGCTATGATTAAACTATAACCCAAGTATAATACTTCAGTTGAAAGGAAGGTGTCTTAAAAATGTAATTTGGGAAGCTGCTGGTATCAAGTCCTCCCCCTCCGCCCCCATAAAGGAATTTGTTGATAGCATGCATCTCACTAAGGAAAGAGGCAATGAGAATAGAAATGAAGAGACAGGTGGATGTGAGCAATATTATGGGGGTAGGACTATCAAAATCTGTTTCCTGACTACATGTTATAACAAGAAGAACTAAGAATTCAATTTGATTCTTAAGTTTCAAGCCTTGATCAATAGAAGCAGTCAACTATGTATTTTGAAACTAGAATAGAGTAGAAATCCTGAAGGAAGTTTCCATCTGTGTGTGTTGATTATTATCCTGTTAAATGCACTAAGTGCTAAGCTATGGAGATAATGCCTTCTTCATAATTTAAGAAGCCATTTATGTAGACTTCATGGAGAACCCTTGTATATATCAAAGTGGGGGAAAATACAGAAGCTATGAGAGTTCAGATACAAAGGATCACAAGTCAGCAAAGAGGACTCCTGGCTAGTTGACTCCAAATCTGTTTTCTTTCTCTAATCTGAACCGGCTTGTGAAAAAATAAGCATAAAATATCTACTTATTCAATCATTGCTGTTTTTCTAAATTCTAAGCTTTTATCTTGTCCCTCAGAGTGTTAATTCAGCTTTTCTCAGCAGTAATGTGCCTTTTGAGTCTTCAAAGCTCAGAGTGGAACTGGTTTCAGTCACATGTGGATTTGAAACCAGACTCCCTATTAAACAGGTGTATGACCTTGAGTGACTGCCTTAACCTTCCTGAGGATGAACAGAGTTGTTAATGAGCTCACAGAGCAGGTCAGCAAGTAGTCCTCACAAAGTGCAATTAGAGAAAGCAGGCAGGCCAATTAGTAATCAGAAACAGGAATTGATTCAGATAGGCATCAGGAATGCTCACTACTGGGTTATGTCACTCAACCAATCAATCAGTCTGGGTTAAGAAAGGAGAAAGAATGATGAAAGATCTCTTAGATATGTATATGCCGATTCTGACTTCTTTTGTTTTTGTTCTTTTTTATTTTGAGAGCTTGTGCGTGTGTACAAGCAGGGGAGGGAAAGAGAGGGAGGGAGGGAGGGATGGAGGGGGAGAGAGAGAGAGAGAGAGAGAGAGAGAGAGAGAGAGAGAGAGAGAGAGAATATTCCAAGCCTGACACAGGGCTGAACTCCAGAACCATAAGATCATATCCTGAGCCAAAACCAAGAGTTGGACACTTAACGGACTGAGCTACCTAGGCACCACTGAGGTCCTTTTGTGCCACCCTCTTTTGTGTCTGAGGTCCATGACGCTTAAGGTGTATTCATCTGAGAAGCAGTGAGCAGTTTGAAAAACTAGAGCCCTCAACTAAGAAACAATTTAATATATCTTAAAGTATTATTTGTTGGGGAGCCTGGGTGGCTCAGTCAGTTAAGCGAACAGCTTCGGCTCAGGTCATGATCTCACAGTTAGTGGGTTTGAGCCCCGCATCAGGCTCTGTGCTGACAGCTAGCTCGGAGCCTGGAGCCTGTTTCAGATTCTGTGTCTCCGTCTCTCTCTGACCCTCTCCTGCTTGTGCTGTCTCTCTCTGTCTCTCAAAAATAAATAAAAAACAGAAAAATTAAAATAAAATTTGTTTGTTGTCAAATTTTGCTTTAGATCATAGAAATAGCAATGGTTTAGAGCTAAGGAGATTTGCTTCCCAGAATTTATCTGTTAGGAACATGCTGTTGGCTCCAGTTGCCAGTCCTTGAATATCTCTGGACCCACTCCTCCGTTCTGTGGAATGATGGTTTAAAATAAATCGTTTTCAGAGACCCTTTTGACATTAATTTCTATGATTCTATTACTTGAGTACTAACAAAAACAACAGATAGAAAAGTAAGCTTCAAACAACAAAATATATGCAAATATTAAAGATAGACTGGGATTGAAAAGGAATAATCTGTTAAGATTTTAAATTAATGCATCCTCTAATCAATCATCGTGTTGAAGGTAAAGGGTGTTTCTATTTATAAAATACAAATAAGTTTATAATACAGGCAGAAACCAAAAGAAGGTAAATATTTGGACATATTAATTAGATGAATATAAGAATATATAAACAATGTGTACATTTGTAGTAGAAAAAGGAATAAAAGCAAATACCAAATACCAAATAGAGAAATAAGGAGGACTGTTTATGGTTTATCACATTTAATTTAACTGAAAAGAGTCTTGATTGTTAATAGAAAAAGTTCATCAGAGATATAAAATTTTAGATGAATCTTTAGTGAAATTCCACTGAGACATTTTATGATATCAAAAATAGTAAGTTTCTTCATTTTTGTCATATAATCCTAAGAATTAAAAAAAATCAAGTGCACTGCATTTCAATCCATTTATTTTCATCATTTCATGAATCACATAATGCCCACACATGATAGAGCCTTATATTCTAAGGTTGTAAGATGTTGACAATGAACTACCTTGCCACCTGATCCCGATGCCATTATTCAATGCTTTTTTTGTTATACATGGGATTTTTCTATTACTCTCATTTAAGTCGACATAAAAGGGTTGGTAAAAGTGCCGTGATTGTTGTTCTTCTATCCTACCAGCATGGTTGGCCATGAGGCATGGTTTGAAATTGGATTTCATTAATAGCTCAGCAGCCCATTAGTATCCCCTCTCTATGAAGGCATGTCAGATTCATAGAGAACAAGCATCGACCCGTCTTGATCTCACAGGCACCATCCCTTCTAAAGTAAGGTAACACGCTCAATCAAACCAAGGGCCTTGATGCATCCTCGTTTCTGAAGACCCAAACCCCAGGCGTATGGGTTTGTCTCATTTTTAGATACACATAATAAAACGGTCATTCGGAAAGTTCATTCATGTGCGCATGGTACAACTGCTGACACAGTAAGCTTGCATTCTTTTAGAACATGGGGCACAGTGGGTGTTTCCAACAGGCTCTATTTGCTAGTCAGCTCTCACAATGGATCACAGTTGAAGTCCTTTCACTCCAGGCTTCAAAACTGAAATACGAACCCTCTGAGAAATCTTTGATGTTTTGCTTTTAAGCTGGGCTGCAAAAATAATGAGCAATTAGTTCTTGTAATGATGCACTGCTGTTTGGATGAACGACTTGTAGATATTTCAAGTAGCCCATTGGGATCCTGGAGAAAAGAAAAGAAATCTACTTAGGATGAGCCTTCCTATTTAGTCTTCAAAGTCCTAGGTTCCTCACCACCAAGCTGAGCTTCTGAATAAAATGGTTGCTTTTAGCCTCCATGAAATACAGGCACCCTGTCAGTATCCTATATGTCAAGTTTCATTTCCTAGTGCCAAATTTTCATGCTATGTAACTCTTTAGGTAGCCTCCAAGAAAAGTTAAAGCTTATATAAAACTGTATTTTTTTTTCTACAGAGTTAGTACTACTTAACAGATCTGTCTGCAGCTTTCACCATATGTAGGACTTTCATGAGGAAAAAAAAAAAAAAGAGTGAGAAATACTCCATCCTTGAGCCCTTTCTTTGAAAGCCCGTCAAGGGAACATCTGGGAGCTCATGGTTTGTCTTCCTGTACACACGCACATGCGCACACCCAGACACCCAGAATGGATCTGGGCCACATTAGATTTAAATTTATCTGAAATCCTTTAATCCCAATAAATACAGTTTAGTAATCCTATGCTTAATTAATCAATTTCGCTTTCACTTCTTTCTTTTGTAAAAGGTGTGAACACTTTCAGAAAGCTCTAAAATTCCAGTATTAGCATTTAATAAGTTTGAGTTTGGAAGGTCTTAGAAAAATTTTTCAGGCATGAATACCTGTATCAAGAAACCAAGTCCTCATGGTGAGTGATGCTGTTGCATTTCTAATTTTGTATGAATAGTGCTTCAGAATAGACTCTTAGGACAAAAGAACGAGAGTTAAATAACCTTTCTCTCTTCACTGTCATTTCATAACATTACTTCTTTAGGTTACCTTATTTAAATATATATATATTAAATATACATACATATATATGTGTATATATATATATATATATATATATATATATATATATATATAAACACATTGAGGCAAACATTGGCAGTATAATTTATTAACATCTTGGGTCAGATCAGTTCATCATATCCCTGAGGGAAATCTAGGGGGAAAAATACTAAAAGTGTTAAAGGAAAAAGAAAAAAATAAAGAATACATGTATTCTTAGAACATGGGGTGTGAGAGCTCTCTTAACAGTCTCCTCTAAGAGATTACTGGTAACCAGAAAATAGAGGTTGTCATGAGACAGCAAGAACCCCTTAACGGGAATTCATGTGTTTTGCATTTTTACCTGATCTAAGCCATACCCGTCCCTCCTTAGCACTTAGCAAGCTCTCACTCTGCCGAATTAAGATGTGGCATTTGATTTATGGAGTAGTCCTCTGGCACAGTATACTGGGTGAAGGTCAGGTAGAAAGTAAAATCGGTGCTCTAATCAAAGGATTTTCTTCCCCATCATGCTCTCTCATAGACATATTGGTCTGTGTAGGATTTCCTTTCTGTGACTCTAAGGAAAAGCCTCTCTTCAATATCTGCCAAATTCTCTCTAGAACCTTACTGTTTGAATGCCAAATCATTTTAGTTTTTGCTCCCCATGCATTGCTGATGACGCCACACTGTTCAGTGCAGGGAGTCCTATTCGAAATTGTAGACCACCCTGGACGGTGGGAAGGCACAGTCAGAGAAGCTACTGACCTCAGTGTTGCCGAGTAAGAGCTGGAGAGAAGTTCCTTCCATGCCAGGCTCCATGTTTTCTGTAAATCTCTTTTATCCTCTCCAGGGAAAGGTTCAATATGAATGACATAATTTGGATTTCTGCAAAGCAGGAATCTCTCTCTAGTGGAGGATTAAGGACTGAGAAAATTAGAAACACTCCAGGAGCTGAAGAGGGTGGGAAGTTAATAGATGATGGGTAATGGGGAGATCAGAACAAAGGGCCTGGGGGGGGATTATGAGTCTAAAGACCACTTCATCAGAAATTTGAAGTGAGGAAAACCTATCAAATAGGAAAGCAATGGAACCATTTATTCCGCTCACAAAAGAGACTTTAAACGATTCTTACAGAGACTTTCTAAGCAAAAAACTTGTAGTGTGGGCACAGCAAAAACTTCACACATGAAGAATCAAACAGAATAGTAAATCCACCATTTTTCTGCATGGCAGGGCTTTAATGTTAGAAAATTTCCTGACAAAGAGGCTACAAGGCCCACAGGCTCCTTGTTCTGCCCCCAGTAATGATCTCATGCATTCCAGAGCCACACACTCCTAGAAGGAAGAAGCGCAAAATGCTTACACCTGGAAAATAAGTTTCCGGCTTCTCTCAGTTTGCAGAAGCATATATCTGTCTTCTATGAAATGTTTTTCTGTCTCGAAATATTCACTTTTAAAGCTAAGCTTTCTGAGCAGAGTTTCAGTACCATTTTTATCCAACTGTTTGTACAGGAAGTAAATGCTTTTTTGTTTGTCTTTTCGCCAAAGCAACTGCTTGTGAACTCCCCGATTTCTGCATCAGTAAACTCCCAGGCGGAGAGGTTTGCTTGTGATCAGGCAGGAAGGAGTGAGGTAAGTGGTTTCCCCATGGCCGTCAAAAGCAGGCAGTGTCGTTGTCTTGTTCTGATTCTTCAGTCTTTCTGACACCATGGGCTCCACCACCTCTCTCCTTCCCAAATGGAATTCCAGTTACAATAGAAGATTACTGTGTCAGAGCTGAGGAAGTATTACAGAACAAATCCAAATGGATAAAGCCTGTGTCCTGACTCACAAAATCCTCTCCTTTTTGACATTTCCAAATGATCAAATGATTAAGAAAGAAGCCAAACACAAAAGCTTTCCATCCTACCTTTTCTTGTAGCATACACCTGGACAGTGTTTGGGGGAGGAGGGAGATGGAAATAGAAGTATGGAACTCTTAAACTGTGCCCTTTGACCTTGTTATTGCTCTGTACCTCTCAATAAAATCGGTAAAGTGTGGTTCCTGAAGGTGGAACACCGATGGTAGAATGGGATGCCGTAATCCAAGGATTTTTTTTCCATCATAATTCTTTCATAGGGAAATTCTTGTGTATGACTTCTTTCTGTGACTGTGAGAAGAGGCTTCTCTTTAATATCTGAAAAATTCTCTCAGGAACCTTACTCTGTTTAATTTTTGATCCCTATGCATTGCCGGTGACAACAGAATGTTCAGTGCAGAGTCTGTTTGAAGCTATATACTATGCAGGACAGTTTTTTGTGTGTGTGATTTTGTTTTTGTTTTGTTTTTGTCACTTCTCTCAAGATTCTGCATTCACATTGTGCCTCATAGGAAAATGTGGAAATTTGCAATTCCAAATATGAGTAACTATGCCTGACAACAAGCTTTTTTCTTCCTATGTGAAGAAAACAAATAATAGTGATTTAATTTGGAAATTACGAAGACTCAACTAAATTTAAATACACAGCATTCACCTTTAAAAGAGAGTGAAAGCATTACTTTTTAAAATAACTGAGAAAGAAATCCCTTTTTATCTAATTAAAACTATCATGAGCTTTTCTTCATTCAGTTACAGTCAATCATAAAATGAAAGCCATTTGAACCTACAAGGGACAATCAGGAAACAAATATTTCTCTAACTACTATTGTAGATAGATTCTACATGCTTAATTGTTGGAACTTTTCCTCTAAAAGAAAACTTAAAGCCTAAATTAGTCAAGATTATCTGCTTCCTCAATGATCTCTAAAAGCAGTAGATTAAAGAGAAAACAGAAAAAATGGACCGATCAGAAGTGGAATGCCCATTTTGTATTTTAAAGTCTGGTTTCAACAATTTCATATAGAATACTGCTTCATTTCAAGAACAAATTTCTGAAATGGCAGGTTTGCTATTGAGAATACTATTGGAGCTGAGGACAAAGACTGTGCAGCATATGACTTTTTTTCCTGATTTTCCTGCCAGTCTGAGGTCAGACTGACCTTTTATCCCTCTGATTTTTACCCTTACACTTTGCTATCTCATTAGTGAATTTTGTTCTAATTTTAGTGATTAAGCCTTTTCTGTAAAACTAAAAGTGTTTACTGAAAAGGGATCCTGAATTCCAAATGAGAATGTCTCAGACCTAAGGACAAAGAGGTCAAGTTCTGTCATCAGATCTGATTGTCTTATCTCTTGCTGTGTTCCTTTGATTTTTCCATACTGTTGTCCAGTCTCTTAATAGGAGTTCTATGAAAATGTCTCCAGAGTTCATTGTCATAAATCTGATGTAAAAGGACAGACTGAGATGTCAACTAAAGTGCTGCTATTAATGAAGTATTTGCTTTTACATTTTATTATTTTTTAAACTTTTTAAATCATCTTTTCTTTCTCTTGTATTCATGACGTTCTTATTTACTTGTTAAATAATATTCTTTTTATATCTTAGATTTCAAAGAAATTTAACATATAAGGGAAACCCCTAGCTCATGGTTTCCATTTTGATTAGATCCCTTTCCCTTCTCTGACCACAAAGAGGTGTCCTTTGCCTGACCTTAAATGCCTCCAATTCTGACAAGAAAGTGTGTTGGCCTGAAACTTTGGGAGTTACCGGGGTAAAGTTCAAAACTGGCTTTCTGGGGTGCCTGGGTGGCTCAGTCAGTTAAGTGTCAGACTCTTGATTTTGACATGATCAAGGTCATAATCTCATGGTTTGTGAGATTGAGACCTGTGCAGGGCTCTGTACTGACAGCACAAGGCTTGCTTGGGATGCGCTCTCTCCATCTCTCTCTGCCCTTCACCCCCCACACCCTGTACATGCTTGCTCTCTTGCTCTCTCTAAATTAAAAAAGTAAATAATCTTAAAAACAAAAACAAAAAAACTGGACTCTATACACAGAGGGTAAGGAGAGACTGAAGAAAGCAGCAGACCAGTCCATGTTGGTAGGTAGAAGGTTTAATAAGCAGGGAAGTTACCTACTAGGCTTGTCTTGGACAACTGCAAGAGAAGTAGATACCCACATCTGTCAACCAGAATCTTTAGAGTTCAGAGAGGCCTCTACAGGGTTCAGTGTTGTACTCAGTCTACACTGTGTCCACAGCACATTACTCTCCCAAAGCTGCACCTTTATGATGTCTCCTAGTGTGGGAACATGAGTAGAATGTATATTCCAAGGGTAGGGTAGGGGTAAGGAGGCTCTGTCTGGGTCCTGCTCACCCATCAAATAGTTGTCATGTCCCTTTGATGACCTGCACCAACCAAGTGGTCTAGAATAGAATCTTTGGGGCTCTACGTCTAGATCACCCAGTCACAAGTTGTTCTGTGTGGCAGTGAGCAAGTGCTCAACATCTCTCCATCTATTTCCTTATGAATTTATGGATAATAGTAATGCTTCATAGTAACATTGTGAAAAATGGACTGAGATGTTCCAGTTAAAATAGTGTAATGTGCAGCATCTAGGAAATGTCTGATATACAGAAAGATAGACAAGAGCTGGAATATTGGGGACATTTTGTACTACATTCACAGTTTCTATTTGGAAAAGTGAGTCAAGAAGTTATTTAAATATAACTGTGACACTTACAAATTTGCAGTCAGGGTTATCTTCAGATTGGACATAAATGATAGCACAGGAAGAGAGGCAAAGAGATGGCAGTAGCAATCACCATAAAAGGGAGGGGGAAATGAAGGACTATAGGAATTACAGTGGGACTCTTCAGAAGCTGAAAAACTAATGTGGTTAGAAAACAGATTTTTTTTTAACGTTTATTCAGTTTGAGAGACAGAGACAGAGCGAGAGGAGGAGGGGCAGAGAGCAAGGGAGATACAGAATCTGAAGCAGGCTCCAGGCTCTGAGCTGTCAGCGCAGAGCCCGATGTGGGGCTTGAACCCACAAACTGAGATCATGACTTGAGCCAAAGTCAGACACTTAACCAACTGAGCCACCCACCCCAAAAACAGAAGTTTCTTATTTATAAAGAAATGGACTTCTTTCCAGGTATTCCAAACATGATAGTTTATAGTTGCGAGTTACAATATGTGTAAATGTGTGTTTACACACCCCATACGTTGTCAGGGAAATTATAGAAGAGAAGATGAAATCTCTATCTAGGGCACCTATTTAAGATGTTGATTTGTCACATCTTGAAAATTACCCTTAGAGGAAATCCAATTTATCCAGGCAGTGATATAAAGTGTCTAGTATATGAATGACCTTGCAACTCACTGTACATGTCTAGGGCATTATTGGACCTAATTGTTTGATTGTGGGAGCCTGAGCTTCTCCAGAATTTAGGTTCTCTAGTTGGTAAGCCAACTGAACAGAACAAGCGGCATTGATGATACTAATGTATTGCACAAATAGCATATTGGTATAATGCATTTAAATTTGTTACACTAATATCAATGTATTGTGAATAATGAACGCATTTGAATGCAATGGGTTTTCCCTAAAGTTTACAGCACCTTGAAGGTAAGTTTTACATTCTAAAATCAGTGCATCTGACTCAATTTAGTAAACATGCATTGATCTCTTTCATGTTTCTCTTTAGTAAACATGCATTGCCAATCACTACACTAATGCCAGGACTATAAAGGGGCCACAAAAGGAAACAGACTCAGTCAATTATAGCCAGAATGTAAACCAATCCATTAAGTCCAAAAATCCTGAGGAGATATATGGGAAGAAAGATGCTAAGTATAAACTCTAGAGATAATCTCACAATCTAATTATTAGAATTAATAATCATATTAACACTTCAGAACTTCAGAGAAAGGGATCAGAAATATTCACGATTGACTAAAATACAAATATGTCAATTGATATGGTAAACAGTTTATGAACATAATTTGTAATTTAAGTTTTCTTTGGCAAATATTTTGTGAGTGAGTGGTACCTTTTAGTGATGTTCAGATTTAAATCATATTTTGCTGGTTTGGTCTATGTAGATGAGAATTTATCCTTCCCTACATTAGAATGAAGAGTAGGTGTGATAAATAGGTTTAGAAGTGTAATAATTGAAGTAATCCACAGCCTTATAATGAGTTCTAAGCTCCTCATGAATCCTGCTTGGCTTCCTTTTGTTGTTTGATTTGAAAGGGATCTAGCAATGCACAGAACTATTATAAGCGAATGGGTACAGAATTCATATCAATGATACTGTCATCTGTCAAGATCAAATTCATTCAGTTTACCTAATACTTCTCAATGTTAAGAGGGGGAAGGGCATTTTTGTTTAAAAAAAATTGCATTCATGCTGGCACAGTAAAAAAAAAAAAAAAATTCACAAAGCTCTCTGAGTCCTTTGCAGGCGAACAGTAAAATCGCAGGAGTGTGGAGCGCGCCCTAGTCACAGTTCAGCGGCAATTACTGCGGGCCTTTGTGTTTGCTCTCTCCAGGAGATGTCACTAAAGAGACTGGCAAGGACGTGCTTCACCTATTTGTGGCAAAAATACAACCAGGGGTGGTGATGGAAGCAGGGGAGATGTAAAGCTTCACTCATACTAAAAATACATTTGTTCATTTAAACTGCATTCTTCCTCTGAGTAAAGGGGGAAAAATAACAAACAATGTATAGCTTGCTTTACAAAAACTTTTATGTTTTGTACTTGTTCATTAGGGAAGGCCGCTTTTAACTACATTTACAGGAGGATTGCTGATAAAAAATACCTGAAAAGGGAAGTTGTTGGCTGTTGTATGCCACAGGAAAAGCATTTTATTTTTTCCAACGTGAAGTCATATATACTTTACTAGAACTTCAGGGCAGGAGTTTGTTTATAAGGCTTTTAATATATGCTCTTTTGTGCATTTGCTTCCTTAAATATAAAATAACAGAAATATATTTACTTGGCGGAGCTGAAAATTTATCTATCCAACTCCAGGGATCAAAATCTTTACAGCAGATATGGCTCAGATCTCAAAAAGGCAATGCAGATTTTATCTATAAGATTTCTCTCATAGCTCCACAAATATTGTGGTATAGGTATGGTCATAGGAGAAGCATGTGTTATGGATGGCAAAGTAGGTATTAGAATCAAGCACTATATTTAGGCATTCAATATCACAGGACTAATTTTACCGAATCTGTTTAAGTAAAAGTTTACGAACAGTCCCGCTGCATTTTATTTTTTGTATTGCTCAAAAATGTTGTGAATTGATTGAGACTTAATTTAGATATATCTAAAGACAACTGAAAGCTATAAGTTAAAAAAATATTGCGGCACCTGGCTTGTCAGTTGGTTAAGCATCTGACTCTTGGTTTCGGCTCAGTGAGATCAAGGCCCGCATAGGGCTCTACGCTGACAGTACGGAGCCAGCTTGGCAGTCTCTCTCCTCTCTCTCTGCCTCTTCCCCCGCATGTGCATGCTCATTCTCTCTCTCTCAAAATAAATATTTGAAAAGTTGTTTAGCGTCATACAGTCTATGTGAGTACATAACTAACAACGGTGTTTGTTTTCCAGGACTCAATGTCGGTACCTACCGTATTTCTTAATGTAGAGAGGCAATCAGTACAGGCTTGCATATCAAATTACTTATTTAATGAAGGAATATCGTTATATTTATAGAAATCTAATTATCCTCACTCACCCTCATCTTGATTTTCATATCAGCCAAACAAAAATTGAGTAACAGGGAAAATTAGGTTTTAATTATTTGATAAGGCAGAGAGATTTTCTAGAGGAATGTCACCACATCTGAAGGTCACCGTGAGTGTTTGTATCAATTCCTCTGTAACACTGAAAAACCTAGGCTGAATATTTATTATATAGAGATTTTTTCTTGTTAAACATAAAAAAAAACCTTGAACAACTTATAAGGAAATGTTTTTGCTTATTTTCATCAATTATTTTATACATGATAAATCATTTGACATTTATTAAACCTTCTCACCTGTCATAATACTTTTTCATATTATATACACTATTCCATAGTAAATGAGAGTACATTTTTTCATTAGTTAAACATTTATATACCTATTACATTTTCAAATTTTGCTAAATTAGTAAAGTTTAGGAATTATACTAAATTAGTATATATTGATTGCCCCCAAATTTGGTGATATAAATAAAATTTAAATGGCAAACAATATTTGTACAGTGAAATTATCAGAGGTATGTTTAGTTTAAGCAACAATGTGCTTTAAATAGAGGGAACAAAGAGACGTAGGTAGGGCGGACAAGCTGACATGTGAATCACTCAGTAAGCTTATGCCTGTGAGTGGGCATGAAAACAAAGACAGAACAGTGCTTTCTGTTGATTACATTCAACTCCTGCAAGATTTGTAATTGTCTGAGCCTCTCACAATGCAGTGTTTAATTTTTGTTCAAATGCCCAGTACAGATTTTCGTATCACTTGGTTACTAATTTTATCTCTAATCATTTTAAGAAATCTCCATCTGTTTCAATGTCAGAAGAAAAACTAACTGTTGAACCTAATTAATGGAGTTCTTTATGGTTGACTTACGTGACTTTTAGAAAATTTTCGATTATGCTAATTCACTTTACATACCGAATTTAGAGTTTATCATTTCTAAGCTATATTCTAAGGTGCATGCATATTTCTTATAAGAAAGTAGATCTTACATATTTTTTTAAAAAGCGAAAATATTCATGTTTATATCCTTGAAGAAAACAATGCACGTTTATTTTAACAAGCAAAAGAGAGAAGCACTGTTAGTAGCACCCTGATGATCAAATAACTTGCCAATGTGGTCTCCAAATTTCTTTTCAACACTCTGATAAAGTTGAGAAGTATTTCACAGTGCCCACCATGGAGCTGATTTTCAAATGGAATTCAAGCCCTCTGAAACATTAGAAAAATGAAGGATCAGAGACTTGGGGGGAGGGAAACGTTTACAAGTGATTGTTACATATTTTCTTGGGAATTCTCTTAACCATTGCCATGGAAAGGTTGGTGATGTGCTTCATAAATACATTTCACCCACACACACTCAAGGAGAGAAGGGCACTAAGGAGGAAAAGGAAACCATACAACTAGAGACAAAAAAAGCACACAAATCAAATATTGAATACTTTAGTTTGTCAAGTGGTAACTCATTTGTGTCATCTGTCTCCTCTTAGATACTTCGTAAAAATGTCTGAAATGAAAAGATTTATGATAGATTCTTAATTGGAGGCCAGAGGCCTAGGGAAGTAAGATCGCCTATGTGCCCAGGGATGCTTTAGCTCTGTCCCCTAACAACTGAAGTTCCCAGCCGTCCGCATTCCATATGAAATATCTTATCATACAATTGCAATAAAATGCATGAAACATTTCTTACTGTTAGGGAAATTATTGATGGCACACAAATTAAAACCTTTCCAGGCTTCAATGCATATGATAAATCCATGAGTATCAAACAATAAATATAAAATAGCAGACTTCATGCATATGGTAATGGTGGCATTTAGTTTTGTCTTTAGCATTCAAATTCTTAGAAATATTTGATGTCCTTTTGAATTTGAATGTATTAAGATTGCTTTCTTTTCTATTTATCCACAATAGAAGTTCCCAGAATATTAAAATAAATCCACAAGTTTTAAACTGGCCCTAAGAGATCATGTCCAGGATAGCCTTAATGTTTCCCTTAGCTGGACTACACCCTCGGTAGGTTTCTTGCTGCTGTTGGCCCTGACTTCCCTCTGCTGGCCTCTTACAGATTCCAGATGCCCTAATCATAGGGATCGCTCTCCTTCCATTCTTTAGAATCCTGACTATAGAAAACTGGTAATTGGGAATACTTTCTCTGTACTTTAAAAAAAAAAAATTTAATTTATTTTGAGAGACAGAAAAGGAGAGGGAGAATCCCAAGCAGGCCCCACACTATCAGTACAGATCCTGACACGGGGCTCGACCTCATGAACGGTGAGAACATGACCTGAGCTGAAACCTAGAGTCCCCACTTAACCGATTGAGCCACCCAGGCACCCCTCTCTGACCCTTTAAGGCATCTGTAAATCGTTTCAAAAAGCCTCTTGCCAGTTTTCTAACCCAGGAATATCTTTTCAAGGACCTGGGAGCCGTCACTATGAAATGTAATTATCAGGGAAGATAGCATCCCCATCTATCAGCTTCTCTAAGAAGATAGGATCCTAACTTGTGTGACTTCCTCGCTCCAGTGGTAAAACTAGTGTCATGAGATAATGGGTAAGGCCTCTTAGCAAACACAGATATCCCACAACCCCTTTTACCCTAGCTCCTAAAAACTCTCCTGCCCTTCTTCTCAGTGGAGTCGAGTTCAGACCAAGCACAATAGCCTTGAATGAAGTCTTTCTTATTTAACTTTTCCGGCACAATCTTTCCTTTGGTAGTTAATATTACTAAGGATTATAAAATGCATAGATTTATTAAAGGCCCCAAAGAAATGTAAGACTTGCTGTCCTCTGAATTCTACTGCAAATAATCATTTATTTCAAATCCCTTAATGTTCTAATCATTCATATATTTTTATGTATTTAGTATTAATATACTGAGTGATTAAGTATAAATCTTCAGTGAATCTTCAAATATTGAACAATCTTACTGAATATAAGTATCTGTACAACAACTGATAATAGGAACTTGAATTTAATGAAAAATTTAGTTTGAGGAAACCAAAAGATGGCCTCACATGTAGGTCTTTCATCCATTTTGAATCCTCCAAAGAAGACATACAGATGGTCAAAAGACACATGAAAAGATGCTCATCATCACTCATTGTCAGTGAAATTCAAATCAAAATACAATGAGATATCACCTCATGCCTGTTAGAATGGCTAAAATCGACAATACAAGATACAACAGGTCTTGAGAAGGATGTGGAGAAAGGGAAAGCCCCGTGTCCTGTTGGTAGGAATGCAGACTGGTGCAGCCACTCTGGAAAACAGTATGGAGGTTTCTTAGAAAGATAAAAATAGAATGACCTATGATCCAATGATTGCGTTACTAGGTATTTACCCATAGGATACAAAAATATTGATTTAAAGGGATACATGTACTCCAATATTTATAACAGCATTATCAACAATAGCCCATAGCCATTCATCAAACTGATAAGTAAAGAAGGTGTTGTATGTGTTTATACACACATAATACACACATATATATACATTATATATATAATATATATTACTCAGCCATTAAAAGGAATAAAATGTTGCCATTTGCAATGATGTGAATGGAGCTAGAGTATATTATACTAAGCAAAATCAGGGAAAGACAAATACCATATGATTTTATTCACATGTGGAATTTAAGAAATGAAACATATGAACATAGGGGAAAGGGGAGAGGGGAAAGTAAACCACAAGAGAGTCTTAACTAAAGTACAAACTGCGGGTTGGTAGAGGGAGGTGGGTGAGGGGTGGGCTAGATGGGTGATGGGTGTGAAGGAGGGCACTTGTGATGAGCACAGGATATGATATGTAAGTGATAAATCACTGAATTCTCCTGAAACTAATGTTGCACTATATGTTAGCTAACTAGAGTTTGAATAAAAAATTGAAACAAACAAGCAAAAAAAAAAAAAACAGCTGAAGCTTAGAGTAGTTACAAAACTTGACAGAGGTAAAAACATTTTGAAAACTATGAACCTGCCTAAACTCAAAGCCTGAGATTTTCTACTATTCTTATTATTTGTAGGGAAAATTATGATTTTTACGACCATTTTTGGTCATTTTTATAGAGATTACTTTGGCACATTTGTCTCAGAAAAAGCCAACTCTACATTAATGATCTACACATTTGCTTATTTCAGAAATAATGCTTTCCATGTATATTCATTCTGCAAACATTTGAAATTTATACCTTTAAGCCTCAGACTTGCTCTATTTCTAATTAGAATCCTCGTTGTTAAAAATATTTTTCAAAAATGAAAATTATCTTTTTTGTTTATGCTGGCTGTATTTCACACTGTTTGATGCGCTAATAGTATGTGATCTTTGATGTGTATAGAGCGGCTTACCCCCACACTACATGGACCTGAAGCTACTGATGCTTTTGCTGTGCAGATTCATAACACATTTCATTTTTCTTCTTTTTAGGTTTTCCATACACCATCTGTATACATCTTCCAGCTTTGAGTATACCATTCATGATAACTGAGGTAAGATCGACAAAGTCAAATTGCCATTTTTGTGCAAAGGGTAACTCTAATTAAAGAGAATATTAAGTAAATACCTCATTTAAAATCTATGTATTTTTCTTTGGCAAGCTTATATATATATATATATATATGATATAAATGTGTTTTATATATTATTTTAAAACAATATATAATATAAATATAAATATATATAATATATAATATAAAATGTGTTTTATATATTATTACAAATACAAATATATAAATTTTATTACAGCTATTTTAATCATTCTAAGAATTTTTTTAAATTTTAGTTTAGAGCTTTGTATAATATAACTATTGTATAGATTTTGGAGTCTACTGGAATTTGGTCCTCTCTCTCACACATAATTTCTAGCATTATGAAGTTTCACAGATACTGAGGAATTTTTTTCTCTGTTGGGAAAAAATAAACTTTCTAAACAATGTGATAATTTAAGATTAATTTATAATACAATACTATTCTCTATTTCTTTGCATCTTTACTTCCCTTCTGTATTCGTTCACTCTGAATTTGTATGACATTCAAATACATCTTAAATAGTTAGACCTATTTCAATTCTAATGAATAGAAATCCATTTCTTAGAGGCCAAAACAACAGAAGAAAATTGTATGGCCTTTAAAAAAATTTTTTTTCAGTGTTTATTTATTTTTGAGAGAGAAAGAGAGAGAGAGAGACAAAGTGTGAATGGAGGGAGGGTCAGAGAGAGAGGGAGACACAGAATCTGAAGCAGGCTCCAGGCTCTGAGCTGTCAGTATAGAGCCCAACACAGGGCTCAAACCCATGAACTGTGAGATCATGACCTGAGCCCAAGTCGGAAGCTTAACTGACTGAGCCACCCAGGCACCCTGAAAATTATATTTCTTAATTAAAACAAAACATGATGTCAGTCTTAGAAATGGCTAGCCCAAGGTGTTCTGTGAAATCAGGGACTTTATCCTCAAATTTCTGTGTCTCTTTGATGGTTTCATAATTTCAGATCAGATCGATTCATGGCTGGCTCTTTCCCAGGTTTGTATTCTTCTAGTTCTGTGATTATAAAGGATCTGTAATTCTATATCAAGGAAGAAAAGGAGCTACTTTATTGTCAAAACAACTTGAAAATTCCTAGGGAAGGACACAAATGTATTGGATCATGTCACAAGCCTACACGTTGGACCAACATCATTTTTGAGAAGGTGGCACATAGAATATTATGAATATAAATATTAAAAATAGAGAGCTGGCATATAATTGTGAGAAACTGGTCAGTCAAAAACAATATCCTCAGTTTTTCATGCTTTTGTAACAAATAGTTGTCAAGGGCATGTGTCAAACAACTGAATATGAAATTTCCTCTGAAAATTTATGCAGTGCTTAATTTCCATGTTCTTTATAAAAAATTAACATTTATATACAGCATTGTTAATTGCAAATAAAATAACATCACCACTGAGTAATATAAATGCCATAGGCTAGCTTCATTAGATTAATGAGCCAGTGACTCCAACCTTGATGTCTCTTCTAATTATGCACAATGCACTGTTTCTTTCAAAAGAAGACATCTAATTAATTAGATACAAATGTCATCTATAGGTCATTGACAGCTAAGATGATCACTGATGATTCAGTTTAGTCCAAGGTAACTTAACACTCCTCTGGGATTTCCTGAAAATGTCATCTTTTAATCAAAACGTTCTCTTGTTGTGAAGCATTATAGAAAAGTAAGTCTCCAAATCTTTAACTTTTTCACACAAAGTAACTGTTATCTAGTCTGAGAGATAAATGCAGTGTTTACCAGATACACACATGCGAAGATTTCTTTTAGTCATGTCATCTAATTAGATGTTTGAAAGAAGCATGTGCTTAAAAAATAAAAGTTTCATTCATATTTTTCACTGTCAATATTTAAAACTTTAATCTTCTTTAGGAGAAGAAATATCCTATATTCTTAATAAAAAACATTATTTTCACCATTTTTCCCTGAAAAACAATCCTTTCCAATAGTTTGTGTTCATATATAAGCATATTAAAGTTGATTCACTGGGAATATTTGTTAAATATATTCTTTTAAGAAGTAATAAAATAACTACCTTGTTGAATGATTATAAGCAATAAACTGATGCAAACTGAGAAGAAAAGTCTACAGGCCCTATCTTATTTAAAGTGTCATGAGGGGCGCCTGGGTGGTTTAGTTAGTTAAGCATCTGACTTAGGCTCATGTCATGATCTCCTGGTCCACAGGTCCAAGCCCCTCGTCAGGCTCTGTACTGACAGCTTGGGGCCTGGAGCCTGCTTTGTATTCTGTGTCTCCCTCTCTCTCTGCCCCTCCTGTGCTTGCCCTCTGTCTCTCTCTCTCTCTCTCAAAAATAAATATTAAAAAATAATAAAGTGTCATGAAAAGATTAAAATTAGGAATAGAACAAAAATATTTTATTCTTCCCTCAATCTTCATGCCAATTATCTGAATAGCATGATGCCAAATAATGAATATGATCATTAATGCCATAGAATAATTTTAAATCTAGAGTTCTACGCAGAATATTATCAAAATGTTTTATGCACTTAAAATGGTACTTATAAACATTGGCAAGTAGGCTGTTCTTTATAAAATTACTTATTCCACAAATGACATTTCACCAAACACCCTTATTTATAAAGGAAACAGATTTAGATTTGGCGTATTTTATGTTTATTGGAAAAGGATAATTTTATTTTCTTTCAGTGTTTTATCCTAAAAGAACAAAATCTTCTCATTATTGGTGGGCTTAAATTTTAAAAACCAGAAGAGGTGATATAATACAAATGTACTTTATATTGATTCTTTAATATTACTCTTTTAATAAAAATATGATAAAATTATTATACTACTTCCCTAAGATATGATTTGACTAAAATTTGTTTTTCTGATTATTTTTATTCAAAAGTCCAATCTCATTGCCTTTTATGTGTACTTATAATGCATGAACTTGAAATGGAATACCTTATAAGAAAACGTGGCTACGTGCTAGCTGAGTAGATTTTTCAGGGCCTCTGAATTCTAGAGAGTCTTACCTAGAACTTGCTATTTCAACAGATTTTTTAAATGAAGCATCTTTCTGTCTATGTAAAATTAGATTCGATACTCTTAAATGTAACATGAGAGAGATATAAGAATAATGTTTAAAAGATACTTTCATAGAAGTTACAATCTAAAGAGATCACTAGGCATAAATTCAACTAATTACAATACCAAGTAGAAGGTTCCTCAAGCATGAGGAATATTGGTAGGTCCTGGAATCAAGGAAGATATGATCAAGGGAATAGTGTGACATTTTGGGCCTTGATGAGAGGTTATTACCAGATGTGGTAGCATGTAGAGAATAATCTAGGTAGAGATTGGACCGTAAGTAAAAGCAAAATGCAAATGAAGAAGTGACATTTCTAGGAAATGGCAAACATTACAAAATGTTTAAGATGTATAAATGGGGGTATTCAAGAACAAATGCTTTGAAAATATGGTTTGCGATCAATGATTTATGCTCCGTAAATTCCTGTTTGGTTTATTTTGGTCAGTTTTCATTGCATAAACAACTCAGAGAACTGTTGGAGATTAATCTCACAGTATAGTGTAGAGTAAAAGATACACATGTAGTAATTTTCAGCTTTTTAAATCTGTGTTCCTCTTTATTTACATTCATTATATAACCTCATTCTATTATACCAGTAACATGGATTTTATTTGAAATTTTTAAAACTTACTATAACAAAAAGGAAACCTAAAACAAAGGTTAATGGACAAAATTATATGAATATAAAAGCTTAAACTTTTAGCAATTATAGTGCTTAGCGCTTTAGAATAATGCAAAGATACTCTTAAAATACTACTTTAGTTTACATGACTTTATTTTAACAACCTAATCTAACCACAGTGTTAAATTTTAAATTAACACATGTGTATCTGTGCATCCTTGTAAATTTTATCTCAGGGTAGAGATCCTAGGAAAGATATTGTTCAAACGAGGAGCATGATCAGCAAATTATTTTATGGCATACTATTTACATTTATGGTCCACAATTTTTAAATTATACATCTTGCTTTAATGAAAGAATAATTTTGCAGCACCACAGATTAAGTTCTACTTTGAGTTACATGCCAAGAACTGTTCAAAATTGATTATATCCGTTTAATTATTGAGCACGCAGTATATTCTTATGTTGATGGTAATGGATAGGATTGTAGAGAACCAGAAGGGCTAGAATCATTGCTTCATGGGACATTGCAAACAGCTGACATATTTGAATATGAATAAAAAAGAATGGTCAATACCATGGAAGAGTAAAAATAGAAAACACTGGAGGTATATAACAATATTAAAATCTACTATTAGAGGCCAGGAGAAACCTCTGTAAGGAATTCATATTTAAGATTAAGCTAAAGAAGTAGTGCTCAAGGTGTAGTCCCTGAAAAACACAAAGGAACTTTATAAGAAATGGAAATTCTCCAACTCAACCCCAGATGTACTAAGTCAGAAAGAGTATAAGATCTATAAAACTATGTTTTAACATGCCTTTCTGGTGATTTTAATGTGCAGTGAAGGTTGGGAGCGTAAGATCTAAACTCCTACAGGAAGAATAAAAATTGCATGAGCAAGAGGTGGGGATGGAATGTTTCACGCATTACACTTCAGGTATAAAGAGGGGGAGATCTGCTCAAAGAACCAAAAGAAGACACAAGCACAGGTAAAATGAGGTGAAATAACGCTAGGTGTACAATCAGAGGCTCAGGTGTAAAGAAATCTAGGAGGACTTCATATTTTATTTTAAAATGGATTCAATTATACATCTATACTATATCATTTTATATGAATTCACAAGTATCTTTCCTTACAAAAGTAATATATTTAAGATCTTATTAGAGACTACAAACCATTCTCATTATGGACAAAGCAATGGTGCCTATTCCTTGTGTTATATATACTCTACTCAGTTCCTTTCTTACTTTATTTGTTACAGATAAAAACAACTAAATTTAGTAGATAACAACTAAAACCACTCTACTTTCAACAGTATTAAGCCAACAAATTTAAATTAACCATATGCATAAATATAAGTAACTAAAAAAACTATTTCCATACTTATAATACTCTATAATATTAGACACTTTAGAGTTCAAAAAGTATTTTTGCATATATGTTAACAATGTCAATATCCCTTAAAACGATCTATTCTATACTTAGGAATTTAAAAAGCCTTATCTAAGGTTCCATACTAAGTAATATCTGTACTGGGGGGGGCATACACTCCACACAATTACGTATTTTCATTTGTTTTCTTTACTGATGCACTTGAAGCACTTATAAGAGTGTCTGAACCATAGTAGGTCCTCGATGAATATGTACTTTGAGTACTTTAATAATTGAGTCACAATAGCTTTATCAGCACTAGTATTTATAGATTTTGTGTCAAAACATGTATTTGGTCATGTAATTTTAAAATCTTCCATTACAGATGATCACGTTGCCCATCTCAGTCTTTCTCCATTTCTGTTGCATGGAAGACTCCTTAAAATGATGTATAAAAGGTTGTATCACATGCGGATTCTTCCTTTGCATAGATATATACAACCTAGGTTTCCTTTTTCAATTTCTTATCAACTGACCCTCATACAATAGCTACTGTATATCCATAGCACACATGTGTGCGTGCACACACACACACACACACACACACACACATTTTAAATCTAGTTTGTTTTGTGCAGTCATGTGGAGTGAAAGATTCATCTGTCTTCTGCATAAAAATCCAGCAGTGAGTCGTCATTGTGACAAGACATAGAGGCAGTTATTTGCTCATCCTTTCAGCCATGGCAAAGAGAGGGATTATAAAGAGAAGAGTGAAGATGCACATCTTTCCGTTATGTTTTTATACAGCCCCAAATAAGCTTGTTACACCTAGAGGTTTAAAAAATGTATTTTTCCCGATATGCCTTATATTAAAATGTATGTTTGCCTTGGGAGCCTTCTACATATTTATGTCCTACTCCCATTGGGTTAGGACTTTCTCACAATACAAGTAAACAATAAGGCCTTGGAACACATTGGATGAAGCCAGTGAAAAGAAGTCATTTTCTACATTTGTACCACATTAGGTACATCTTTATTTATTCTTTGCTCTAAAATAAAATGTACACACCTCAATTGGGAGGATGATCTAAAACTAATTTATAAAACATACAGATAAGGCAATAAAGTAATTGGAAAACACAGTTACATTTGACAATATCTTTCATAAATGCTAAACAGGCAACGTGTCTGGGCCCCTCATATGACATATACCTCTACAAACACACACACCATCTCCATAGGAAACCAAAGTAAGTTTCATCATAAATTTAGTTTTTATGTGTGTAAAAAGAGAATTGTATATACATAGGTAGGATACTTTGGCTCTCCTATTTGGAGCCATGAAGGAAAATAGATCAGGAAAAACAGACAACTTCTATAATAAATAAATATGGTTAAGTTCTAAACATTTTTATTAGATTCTGATTTGCCCCTTAGCAGTAGAGATTCTCAAGAATAATGATAGAAAGTCTGGTTCTGAAGTACATTTGCTACATTTACCTAGATTCAATTTGAACTTTGTCACACCCCTCTAGATGATTTGGACAAGTTATGTAACTTTTTTGAATTTGGACTGGGATATTCTAAGGAGTAAATGAGGTAAGACCTATAGCACTTTGTTCAGATACAATATTTAAGAAATGTGTGCCATCCTTGTCATTAAAGATAGAAATAAGAATATGTAAGGTACACTATAATTTTATTTCATTTTTTAAATTTGTGAGATCCACTTTTACTGTTTTTTATATTCCTATATAAAGTGTGTTATTTTTGACATTTTTTACAGCTTTTATCAATTAAGCAAAAATAAATTTGTGGGGTCTTTCATTGTATTAGTGTAGAAAATACCACAGTCTAAATCTACATAAATCTTTTGTTTTTTATTTCTTTATCCTTTGATCTATTTCCATCTCTCTACCCTCTGAAAACCCACTATTTTGGAAAAAAAAATACTTAGTATTTCCCTAATATTTTAGTCCTGATCTTAGAAGACTGTGACCATTGTTGAGCAAAATAAGAATTTAAATTCTGTAACACTAAATGTGATTGTGATCTTCTAAATCTGTATGAATCTTGGTTTTTAGTGCTTATAACTACCATATGTATCTTTTTGTTCTCTTTGTTCTTATTAATCCCTTGCTTGTTTTTCACATTTTTATCCAAATAGTTATACACTTATTTGTTCTTTAAACTTTACTTTGTCATTTATATTCTCACCTGGGTGCCCTGATTAATTGTGTGACCCTTGGTAATTTGCTCTGTGACCCCACAGATCTCTGTTAACTCTGCAGGCCGTTGGGGTATGCAATGTTTCTAAAAGAAAAGGCTGTGTCTAGAAGTCTTTGGTAATGTTTAACATATATCTGTCTGATGACATAAAGTAGAAGTACTTGTTGGAGGTATAAATGGGCTTCTCTGGATCTTTGTGACATTTTTCTAGGAATGGAATCATTTTGTGAAGCTTGTTGATTGGGTTCAAGTGAAATCAGTGAATCAGTTGTAAAAGCTGCACTTCATATTTTGTAATCTTGGCAATGAATGCACTGACCAATTTCAAGGTTTAGAAGAAAGGAATCAGAAACAATGCTGCATTTGTTTAGAAATGTGTGGAATGTGTTAGATAAACCAATCAATACCTAATTACGAGTCTGCAGCCTTCTCTATTTTAATGCTCAGGCTCTCACAGAGATAAACCACCTGCTGTGTGACCTGATGTATTTGTTCTGACAGCACTTTTAAAGGGACTGCTCAGAACCTGGCAATAACTTCCGAAAGAAATAATTTTTCGGGAGACTTCTTTCCCCACACATATCTGACTAAATATACAAAGCCAAAGAAATTCATGAACAAATAAATGTACGAAGTTCAGAACCTCCAATTCTATATAACATCAGTGAAATGTAATTAAAAAAAAAAAGAAAACCACATTTCTTTCTCACTACAATTAATGGAAAAAAGCCCAAAGGTATTAGTTATTATGTGCAATTCTATCTATGACTGTATGTAGGTTAGTTAATGGGTGAAAGCTGATTCTGTTACATTTGCTCAAACCTGTGATCAGTCCACACAGGCACTGAGGGCTCTCACTGGTGCTCCTGGTGACTCCTCCACAACATAATTTAGAAAAAAATATTCGAAGATTTTATTTTATGTTATTCGTGTATTTTTGTAAGCAAGACCCTGCTAAGACCTGAGTAAAATTCATGTATTCATGGTCCTTATAAGTCCTATTTGTCTAACAACAAGATAAATACGTACCCAGGGTATTCGATTACAAGACACTGTTTTCCTTCTCCTTGAAATTCTGAAAGTAGAGTGCTTCAGCTAAAGAAGTCTTCATGGGGAAGGGAAAAGAATGCATCATAGGAACATTTTCTTCTCCTAGAGTATCTTGAAAACACTTATTTTAATGAATTAATGTAATTAAGACGCTTACCTGCAAAAATGGAGAAAATACTCCATTTAGATCTTATATGAAAATCTCAAGAAAAATATATATAATTCAAAAAGTTACTTTAAAAACTCAGATGCATTATAAATGGCAGATGCCACAATGATGTTCAGTATTACTGCTCTGTATTATTTTCTTCGTAGTTCATATAATAGTTGTCATTGATTTTTTTTGTTGTTGTTGATTTACTTTTTAAAAGGAAACATTATCCACCTATCTTCAAAGTGTCATTCATTTCTGTATTTTCTTTCATTTAAAAAAAAACTATTTTATTTGCATATCCTTCACTTCTGGGAGAAGTCCTTTTTGGTAGCAATTACACTTTTACAATGTAAGCTTTGTCATTAATTATTTCAAATACTAATTATATTACATAATTTTGGATTTCCACAGATAATTTTCCCCAATTCACATAACTTTATTTTCATTTCTAGCTCACAAAGTCCCTATAGTCTGACATTATTAAGAGTAAGAATGTAAATACTCCCTGAAATTTCATTCTGTTTAATGGAGCAAAATTTTTTTTGAGTTATGACTTTCCTCTGAGTATCCTCTTGTGTGCAGAATTGTTCTGTAAGAGCATGCTTTTTGTTTCATTTTACTTATATTTGAGTGAAGAGCTATTAAACCAGACTCAGCATTTAAATATTTGCAGGTATTGTGGAAGCTGCTTCTTTTGACACTCTTAGATTTATTTCCCAGGGTGGGAACTGGAGTGGAGATTGACTTCTTCAGCCTCCAATACAGTTTTCAGAACCTGAAGACTTTTTAAAAATATTTTATTAAGATTATTTAGTGTGTGTGTGTGTGTGTGAGAGAGAGAGAGAGAGAGAGAGAGAGAGAGAGAGAGAGAGAGAGAGAGAGAGAGAGAGAGAGAGAGAGAGAGAGAGAGAGAGAGAGAGAGAGAGAGAGAGAGGGAGGGAGAGAAGGGGAGGGGCACAGAGAGAGAGAATTCCAAGCAGGCTCTGCATTATCAGTGCACAGCCCAATACAGGACTCCAGTCGGCAAAAATGAGATCATGACCTGAGCCGAAATCAAGAGTTAGACACTTAACTGATGGGCCCGGGTGCCCCAAGGACCTGCAGACATTGATCTAATATCAGTCTAGTGGAGCATAGTGTAAAGGGATCTGTCCTCTCTCGGCTTTGACGAATTTGGACATTGATATGTACTGGGACGGGATTTTACTGAACAGAATTTACAAAATGATGCAACCCCTATAAGCCACACACCAGGGTGAACTCTTCTCTGAAATCCGTCCTATCACATCACTCTCTGCCACCATTTTTCTAAGCTAAAAGGAGGGCTTGTCTATTCAAAGGTGACCGACCCCTGCTTCTCAGCTGTTTTTCAAGCTTCTGGTTGTGGCTATGTTTAGAAAAGAGGCTGTGATTTTCTGACCACCATAGCCAGTAGTGGAACAGAAACGTGAGCATGTGTGAAAGGGAGAGGGGGTGAGGAGAAAGAAGAGCTTGTACTTCTGTAACAGATGTCTTAGTCCTCCTGAGCCACTTTAACAGAATCCCACAGATTGGGGAGCTCCTGAACCATGGAAATGGACATATATTTATATTCGTGTGTATGTACAACATATCATGTTTATTAAATAGACATATAACATGCATGCCAGAATGTATACTGTGTGTGCACATGCAAGCGCATGCTCTTGTATATGATTAATGTGTTGCAAAGTAACAAAACATATGCAGATTTATGCAAAATACGTAAATAATGATTTATTTTTTGTTATTACTGTTGATCCACCAAAAAAATTTTCTCTCATCAGTCGTAAAAGTTCCACTTTTCTTCATAAAATCTGTATCTCTGATTCTTGTTGGTATAAAAGGAAGACAAAAGTTTTTTTTTAATCTTGAATACTCAGACACTCTTTTTATTTTTATTTTTTAAAGTGTTCTTTAAAGTTTATTTTTGAGAGAGAGAGAGAGAGAGAGAGAGAGAGAGAGAGAGAGACAGTACATGAGCAGGGGAGGAGCAGATGAGAGGAGACGGAGTCTCCAGCAGCTTCCAGCCTCTGAGCTGTCAGCTCAGAACCTGATGTGGGGCTCAAACCCATGAACCATGAGAACATGACCTGAGCTGACATCAGAAGCCACCGAGACACCCCTCAGAAGCTCTTTTTCTTTTTTAAAGATAGCAATTTCATGGACTCCTAGTACTTGCTTTCCATCAGTTCCATGTTCTGGTAATCACAATAAAATATATGCCTAAAGATAATTGTTGGTCCTGAGATATTTAATACTTTCTCACTCCCATGCCTCCCTCCTAATTTAACAGTGGCTCTCTCCATGCCATCAGGAGCAGGGAGGGAAGACATACCCTTAATCTAAATTTTGTTTAAAAAAATGAGGTTTTTTTAAATAGTTTAATGGGCAGAAGACATGAAAAGATGAGTTTTTAGTGGACTTTTATCACTCAGAGGCTTTGCTAGTCATATTTCATTGGATTCTAGAAGTTGATTTAACCCTCCAAAGGCCTGTAATTCTAGATTTTCTATATTTCTAGAATTTCTGTTTGGAAACCAATTTAAAAAATTTTTTAACATTTATTTTTGAAAGACAGTGTGATCAGGGGAGGGACAGAGAGAGAGAGAGAGACAGAGACAGAGACAGAATCTGAAACAGGCTCTTGGCTCTGAGCTGTCAGCACAGACCCCGACACAGGGCTCGAACTCACAAACCATGAGACCATGACCTGAGCTGAGGTCAGACGCTTAACTGACTGAGCCACCCAGGCGTCCCTTGGAAACCAATTATTTCTTTGCTCATTTCCTTCACCTAAAAACCTATAAGCAGCTGATAGGGTCCAACACAGACTGTGTCATACTCTCATTCTCTTTCTTGCCTTTTTGCCTGGGGCATCAGTCACAATTGCGCCTGGGCCTCCCTTCAAGTAACTGAAGGCGATAGTTTGGCAAATAATTTTTCCACGGTAACTCTCAAATCTCTGGTCTTCCTACCTTTGATCTTCATTTCAATGCTCCCTGTCTCTTTACCACGAATTCAAGGATGTGCATTTAATATTTTTATGCCAATACTCCTACTTAAAAAATACAGTTTTTCACTAAGGAAGAGCAGTTGTAGCACACACTGAAATAAAAGTGACAACACAATGCGAATGTATTCCTAGCTGTCATATCAATTCAGGTAGTGTTCTACAGGCAGCTTTCCACAAGCAAGTTGGGGAGCAATCCTTCCTTAGTCTTGTAGATTCAGTATTCTCTTGGCTTTGGGATTTCTCTCTTTTGTTCCCCTGCTGAAGAGAGTGAGGATACTAAAGAAAATATTTGCATGGGGCGGGACTGGAAGGCGCTCCTATCATAGGCACACATAATATTGGCCAGAACTCCCTGAGGTGGCCAAGGCTCACAGCGAGGGAGTCAATAAATTATGGTCCAGCTGCATCCCCGGAAAGAAGGGAAACAGTGCTGGAGAACATGGTCTGTTCTGCAGATGCTCTAAGAACACAGGCTCAAAGAGGTTACATTCTCTACATTATCTGAGTGCCAACCAGGAATATAGAATCTCTTCTGATAGCTCCTGAATGGAGACATAATTGTGATGTACAAGGAAGGGGAATCACAGTCATTAGACAAGTTCTCATAAAACATACAGTTGGGAAACCATTAGAAATTAATACTTACATTTAATCCAGTATTTGAGGGTACACAATCATACCATTGTTACTTCTGCCTGTATGTTTAGACTGGTCTCTAATTTTTTTCCTGGTCTTTTCAGCTTTACTTTGGATATAGACCCTTAGTAATGCAAGATTCTATAGAGTGTGCTTGCTGAGGCAAAAAGGTCTGTGTGTTCACTCCCTGTATAATATAAAAACCTTGATTTGCATAAAGCTACTCCACATACTCCCGCCAAATATTATCAAATTATTATGTGTTCATAATGTTACATTTTATAAAAATTCAGACTTCTCCAGTTGGAACTGTCTTAATTCAACCCCAAAATTATATCCCGGTGTGGAAGGGATTTAATACCCTCGAGACAAAACAGCATAATATATATTTCCATATTTTCTGTGACACGTTCTTATCAGTTACCCTATTCCTAATTTAATTTAATGTCTTGCTAATACTTGGTTGAGATACAGGGAACAGAGTCCCACTCAGGGTCACTAGAAAATGAATTATTTAATGTCTTTCTTACTGGAAAATAAAAGACCCCCTATACAACAAAACTTGATAGGAAGTGAAGCAGAGACACCATCAAGGCTATGAAAATTCTGTTTTTCCATCCGTGTCCATATGATCAGTTTCTCTGCATATTGTCCTTTCAACAGAATGACTTCCTAAACGTCAGCTTTTATTGCACATGGTCAAACATTTTCCACTTTTCCTTATAGTATGATGATTGTTAATATTGCTTCTATAGGTATATTTTCTTCATATGTGTTATGAGTTATATCTCTGGTACTGAGTCCAGACCTTGAAAGTCAATATTCCAAATTTTTCACATAGGACTATGATCATCTCAGACAATAGTTTCACCATATCATTGGATACAGGTAAGTCGCTCAAGTACACACATGTAGTCCTATCATCTGTATCTAGAGAAGGGAAGAAAAATAATACAGAGCACACAAAACAAAAGCGAATACTTGACATGTACGGTAATCATGCTTTTTATGCAAGGTGCTGATTATACAGAGCTCTTAACTTTCTATTGTTGTGTAACACATTACCACAAACTAAGTGGCTTAAAAAAACTCACATTTATTATCTCAGACTTGTCTTTTTTTAAGTTTATTTGTTTTGAGAGAGAGAACAAGCAAGGGCGCACATACACTCATGCCAAGCAGGAGAGGGGTGGAGAGAGAGAATCTCAAGCAGGCTCTGAGCTGTTGGTGTAAGGTTGACAAGGGGCTCAATCTCACCAATGCTGAGATCATGGCCTGATCCAAGATCAAGAGTTGATGCTTAACCAACTGAGCCACCCAGGTGCCCCATTATCTCATAGTTCTATAGTTCAGAAGGCCATATAGGGCTGACCTGGTTTCTCTCCTCAATGTCTTATTAGGCTGAAAATGTGTCAGCTAGCTATATTCCCATCTGGAACTTGGGATTTTTCCCACAGCCCATATAAATTACTAGCATAATTCAGCTCCTTGTAGTTGTGATAAAGTCCCTGTTTTCTTGCTCTTTGTTGGCTAGAGGTTATGCTCAAATCCTAGAGGTTGTTCTCAAATCCTTACCATATGTACACCTTCAACCTACAAATCCAGCAATGGAATATCTCTCACATCACATCATTTTATCATCAGGAAGAGCCAGTCACACTTAAGGACCCATCTGTTTAAGTCATACCCAACAAGATAATCTCTCTTTTGATTATATTAATTAGTAACCTTAATTACTATCAGTTTAATAGTAATTACTAATTAACTACTTAGTAATTAGTAGCTAATTACTAAATGGTTAATTAATAACCGTAATTCTAATGATTAACTGATTGGAGTTATTTTAATTATAGTAACCTTAATTGGGTTCGCGAGAAACATTTGATGAAACATAATCACAAGAATGATATTCCTTCATATTCATCAGTCGTGCCCACCTGCAAGTTAAGAGAATGATACAGGCATGTTCGTTCAAGAATAGGAAACCTTGGGTCCAACATAGAATTCTGCCTTCCATCCATCCTCTGGCCCCCAGTGACTTACCTTCCTCCCAAACACAAAATACGCTCTCCCTAGTTCTTTACTAGTCTCATTTTATTAGGGCACCAGCTCAAGTTCCAAATCATATCCTTTAAAGCTAAATCTTAACTCATCAGATCATCCCATAATTATATCATTAAACTTATTTACATCTACATCAAGTATAGATGAAGCTCCCAGGTATAAACCATTAAGTATACCTCCTTGTTACCCTTTCAAATTTGTTTTAGCTCTTCCATGTCTTTTCCCTTTGATTTAAGTTACAGAGTCAACTTGCTAATTTCCTCAAAAAGAAAAAAAAACCTGCAAGAATTTTGTCATTTCTCTGAATATATAGATCCTTTTGAAGAGAATAGACATGTTAACAATATTGTATTGTCATACCATAAACATGGTATGTATCTATAATAAATTAGGTCTTCATTAACATCTCTCAGCAATGTTTGGCAGTTTTTAGTGCTGAGATTATGACTTTTTTACTGTTATCCTAGTTATATTTTAATGCTATGTTAATGTTATTTTAAAATTTCATATTCTACATATTAATGTTGTGATACAGAAATAAATATTATTTTTATATTTTTTATCAAATGACATTATTTCTAGTAGCCTTTCTATAGATGTGTCTATGTTTTTCCTTTTTTTTTTTTTTTAAGTTTAATTATTTTGAGAGAGACAGAGACAGTGTGAATAGGGGAGGGGCAGAAAGAAAGGAAGGGAGGGAGGGGGAGAGAGAGATAAAGAGAGTATCCCAAGCAGGCTCTGCACCATCAGCTCACAGTTCAATGGTGGGGCTGGAACACATGAAACCACAAGATCATGACCTGAGCCAAAACTGAGAGTTGCATGCTTAACCAACTGAGCCACCCAGGTGCCCTTTCCCATGCTTAATTCACTGGTCAGGACGCCAGTATTATGTTGTATAGGAAAGATGACATTCGGTACTTTTTTCCCATTTTCCATTCTTAGAAAACATTCTGTCTTCACTATGTTGATAATTAAATCATATATAAATTGTGGAGTTTTTTGTTGGTATACTTTATTGGATTTTAAAACTCTCCTCTAGTCTTAGCTGATCATTTTCATGACTGGATATAGATTTTGCCAAAATATTTATTTGAATGGACTAATATGATCATGTGAGATTTTTATGAATATGGGGAATTGCTTTATTTTCAAATATTAAAATACTTTGCATTATGGGGCCTATCATAATTAGTCATGATGAATTATCTTTTTTATATATTGCTGGATTCAATTTGTTATTCCAGTAGAGCATTATGGTATATTACTAGAAAATCTCTACCAGATTTATTCATAAATATACTTATGTGTGTATGTTTAAATGTCAGGGTACTTTGTAAAGGCCTTTTGTATAGTGTCCTCAAAGAAAAATTAAGAAACTTTGTAAAAAGGCATGATTTAATGCTTTTAATGTTCCCTTAATTGTATTATTAAGCATACGGTATATTGATTATTTATTTAAAACAAGGTTATTTGGCAGTTATTTTTGTAGTGTACTCAATTTGCCACCAAAGATCACCTTCTTTTTAAATTTCTAAATTATATTTAAATATTGCCTAACAAAGATTCTAGTGATAAATTAAGCAAATGGTATATTGTTCGTAAAAGCTGTAACTTTTTTCTTCTATTGATAAGCAAGAAAATATGATTTTCTCACTATTTCCCACATAAATACAAGATTAGGTTTTTTATTAAGGTTTAGTCCATTTTGATCATGATATTTTATTCATTTTCTCATTCATACATTCAATAAATATTTAAACATCAATATTTAGAAGACCGTTTCTTTCCTTATTCATCTTTATGATTACATACTTAACCAAGGGTTTATTTGCTTCTCAATTGTAACCCTTGTATTTAAGTTGGGGCTGTGTAATAAGTGCTAAGTAAAACATTAGCAGAAATAATGGTGATGATTTTGAGAGAAGTATTATGGTTTAGGGTTTATACATTTTGGTGATTTAAACTTAACAGCTTAATCTTTCTATGTTATTCATTCCCATGTTGTGTACTTTTTCTGAAACTATAGGCTAGAATTGATTTTACAATGCAAATTATATTCTTATCACATCCATCTGTATTTTAGATTTCAGTGATTTTGTAAAGAAAACTTCTCTACTCTTTCCATTTTGAAAGTTGTCTTCCAGGGACAAGAGAGAAGCACAAATGGATTATGTGACACAATTTTACAATTAAACCTTTTTCACCAGAAATCACCACCAATTTATTGCTTTTATTAAAAATTGCAATATTCTTCCCAATGCTTCATTCCTTTCTGTATTTACATTTTTTGTCATGTCTTATTGGACTTTATTTCACTAGAGATGAAGTGTATTTCCCCAGCTGACTAATATTTGGTGTAGTCATGTGACTTATGTGGCCAATAGAATGTTCGTAGCAGAAACTGTGTGTTCTGTCTATTCTGAACCTAGACCTTACGTGGCATCACACAAATTATTTTCCTTCTTATGCTTTTGCCCTTATTATCAGAAATATACTGGTTAAGTTATCAGCTAAAAGAGAATAAGAGATTAGTGTGGCACAGTAGTGAATCTAACATGTATTTACAGTTAAATCTAGTCAAGCCTAAGTAGACCCACTGGCACATGAAGAAAAGTAAATTATAATAGTCCCAAGCTACTGCATTTTGATGTGATTTGTCCTATAGTATTCTTATAGATTTCATTATTTTTCTACATCATATTGTATTTATTTCAAAATTTTGTAAGCAGAGACTCCTCACCAATTTGGAATTTGAACATAGTAATACATTAGCTCTCCTTTTGTGCAGTTTTGTTTTCCATAGTTCCAGTTACCTAGTCAACTGTATCAGAGGAAGATGTATCGTCAAAAGTTCAATTGCAGCCTAAGGCTAAGTCGCAGTGTCCATGCCATCCTCCTCCCACATCATCACAAGAAGAAGGGTGAGTACAGTCTCATAGTACATTTTGAGAGACCACTGAGGATCTTGGAATTTATTCACAACATAGAATGCTTACTTTTTTGACAGTCTCAAGTGATGCTTGGTTTTCCTTCCTTTCTTTAGCTTCTTGCCTCCATTAATTGAATATATAGCTTCCTGTTATTCTTATTAAACTTTGCATTCGTTTACATGAATATATCAAGTAGACGATTACATGTGTTACCTGTTTTCATTAAAGGAAGGTTTTCTGATGGTGATGATGATGATGGTATTACTGATTATTTTCATTTTAACAGTAAAAGAAGGGGATATGCAACCATGCCCTTTTTGGTAATCAATTTTTACTCATTTTCATTATCCCTTTATTTTTAAGGGATGACACAGTAAAGTCCCAGAGAAACATTCATTTTATATCAGTGTTCCCTGTTATATAGTTCTAAGAAGTCTGCAATATAATAACATGCCACACATAGATGGAAAAAAAGACAAAATTTATATATGTATGTGTGTGTATATATCTATGCATATAGATATATCAGTCCTATTTTTAGTACTTATAAATTTGAGCAAATTGTTTCATTTTTGGCCCCAGTTTTTTTTATTAACACAACTATCTATAATGTAGTATTATATTTATTTTGTCATTCCTTTCTGTGAATCACAATATTGCCAATAATGGGAGAACATAAAAATCAGTCACATATAAAATTCCTCTGTTTTTTCTATTTGCCTAGAACACTACACCGTTATTTACTTACACATTCCTGTGCCCTCATCCTTCTATTTACTACTTATCTATCTTTTGATTATATATAAATCATAAATTTTAGTGAAGTTTTAGACACTCATGGCTTCCTACATTAGCTTTCTCATTAAAAATCTTGATTTTTTTTTCACATAATTTGAAGCAAAAATTCAGGGATATTGAATATAAGTTCATGGTGATGGGAATATGAGTTTTATCTGTAATTTTATCTCCCATAAGAAGCTACCCAGTATTTTATTAAATGATACATATTCCTCACTTGGCAATATGAAACATCTATAAATCTATGACTTTCAGTAATAGAACTGCTGTCCTTTTCTTATATAAAGCTATGTGTTTAGGGTGTTTTATTTCAGTTTTGGAGATTTTTAACAATAAAGTTGAATAATTAACTTTAGGCCTAGAATAATGGCTTAAACATGTCAAAAACAAAGTTTTAAATAATTATAACTTAAGGATTTTTCTTCAATACCGCTTTAAAATTTGAAGGCAGTATTACTTGTGCTCTTATATTTTTTATTTTCTTCAGTGCTAGCTGTTTAAATGGATAAACATTTTCTTTATGCTTCTCATTGAGAAAATAATATTCTAAAATCATCCAAAAGCAGTTGGTTATTTTGAAAAAGAATTAAGTTATTATTTGGAGTAGTACAATCTCGAAGGAAGTTCAGATATACCTATAATTAAGAATATATACATGAATTCACTGACTCTTTAAATTTTTTATTTCAATTTAATTTTATTTTATTCCCAGTATAGTTAACATATAGCCTTATATTAGTTTCAGGTATACAATACAGTGATTCAACACTTCCATACACTATCCACTGCTCATCCCACCAAGTGGACCCCCTGATCCCATCACCTATTCAGTTCATCTTCCCACCCACATGCCTTCTGGTAATCTTCGGTTCTCTTTAGTGAAGAATTTGTTTCTTAGTTTCTCTCTCAATCTCTCTTTCTCCTTTGCTCATTTCTTCTGTTGCTTAAATTCAGAGCAGAGGTGAAATCATAAGGTATATGTCTTTCTCTGACTTATTTTGCTTAGCATTATATTCTCTAGCTCCATCCATGCTATTCCAAATGGTAAGATTTCATTATTTTTCATGGCTGTATAATATGTCTGTGTGTGTGTGTGTGTGTGTGTGTATGTGTGTACACACACGCACACATGTGTATATCACATTTATTTATGCATTCATCTGTTGATGGACATAGGCTGTTTCCATAGTTTGGCTATTGTAAACAATGCTGCTATAAACGTTGTGGTTTATGTATCCCTTTGTGTTGGTGTTTTGTATTTTGGAGTTAATACCCAGTAGTGTGATTACTGGACAATTGAGTAGTTCTATTTTTAACTTTTTAAGGACCCTCCATACTGTTTTACATCATGGCTGCACCAGTTTGCCTTCCCATCAACATTCATCGAAGTATTTTGTAATATATATTTTCACAGCATCTGTTCAATGTTTGATGTTCTTGAAGTAGTTATTACATTTTCATCCCACCTTTTAAAAAACAAAAAATTTAAAAATAAAATCATATAGATTATATGTTTTTTAACAGCTACTGACAGCAGTGTATTTGATATACAAATGATTTTCTCTTCATCTGAGAGACTTTCAAAGTGACACTTAATATTTTTAACAAATTAAAATATGCCTTCAGAGGTGTGTGGGTGGCTCAGTCGGTTAGGCCTCTGACATCGGCTCAGGTCTTGATCTCACATTCATGGGTTCGAGCCCCAAATCAGGCTCTGTGCTGATACGCTTGGAGCCTGTTTCCGATTCTGTGTCTCCCTCTCTCTCTATCCCTTCCCCTCTCATGCTCTGTCTCTCTCTGTATCAAAAATCATAAAACATTAAAAAATTTTTAAAAAATATGCCTTCAATGTCTTTAAGAAATAGATATGCTTATATTATGAATAAATATATCAGATTTCCAAATATGTGCCTGTTAGTTGTAATGTAATTTAATGTGGACAAAATAGCATTATCTTGTCCATTTCTGCATTTTTATCATAGTTGATGATTCATTAATTTCTATAACCCATGTTTAACTGGTAGTTTACTGGACTCCTTGGATTAAAATAATCTGACTAAAGGTTTCATGGAACAGTCATAAGTGATTTTTTTTCTTTCACTATAAAATTAGTTACTGGAGAAAAATAATAAATTGACAAATATTTTACTTATAAAAGATCTGTAACAGATATTTACTTAAGAACTCTTTTATGTTGAAAATAGAATGTTTTAATAACCTATTGGTGTGCACCAGATTATTGCTTATAGTAGCTACTACTTTGGGCTCCAAGAATAGCTCTAAAACTCAATACAAATGTAGACAAATTATGAAATGATTTTTGTGATTTTTTGCTTTTTATCTAAATTATACCAAAATATAATCACTGACACTCTGTGGCTAAAATTTATCCATATTTGTTCACTGGAATCATATTAACGCTTCATGTTCTTGGTTGATTTCTATTTGAAAAATGCATTTCCAGAAATAAATCGATATTAGCATACAGATAGAATTGAATATTATGTCAATAGTGATTGACAAAGTTGATATGTTGCTGGTTGCCTCATTTTAGATTAGTTACATTTTTTTTCTTGGAGGCAGAAAATGTAAAATAGCATTTCAATTTTCCAATCCATTTAAACTGAGAAGAAAGTAATAATCTAGAGAAAAATAATAAAAGGCTTTGCGGTCAGGGTGTGATTGACATACAGCTAAAGTATGTTTCAGTTGTAAAGACAAGCCTGTATCAATAAAACTATGTTGACTCAGTTGGTATCCTCAGGCTGCTATTGCCCACATAATAATTGATTTTAAATTTTAAAGCTATGACTACAAAAGAAAAAAATAACACTTTGTTATGTCTATATGGTTTTCCACTGATGTAGCCCTACTGTTTTATTTGAAATGCATTTGAAAAGAAATGAAAATGTTACCTAAAGCAAGTATAACTAATTTTTCTTAAACACTTCTCATAATGGAAAATAAACTTTGAAGCTTTATATTTCATTATAACTAGAAAAAGGATACATATGCATACATGTATAATGAAAATGATAAATAATATATAACAAAAATGGGATGCTGGGAGACAGTCCAAGATGGCAGCATAGGAAGATACTAAACTCCGCTTATCCTATGGACACACTAAATCTACAGCTACGTGTGGAACAATTCTCTCTGAAAAAGGACCTGAAAACTAGCTGAACAGCTCCTTCACAACACTGGTGTCAGGGCCACACTGAGACACAGACACAGTGTCACCAAGCACCCCAGCCCCAGTGCAGTGACCCCTAATCAGGAAGGATCTCACAATCCTGCGAAGCTGGACATTCTCCCTGAAGACCAAGGGGTTTGTGGCCCACATCAGTTACTCCACCACTTGGGACCTGCAACGGCAAGACAAGTCCCACAGAACATCTGGGCCTGAAATTCAACAGGGCTTCTATCTAGGAGACTCCAAGGGCTGTTCGGAATCAAGAAAACTTCTTTTAAAAGGCTTGTACACAGATTTACTTGCCTCAGGGACCCGTGCAAAAACAGTAGTTTGAAAAGTGCCTGCTGTAAGTGAAGAAACAGGAGATTTATTTGCTAATCTTAAAGCATCTGCTGAGGAGCGAGTCATGTTGGGACTGTCTCCAGGACACTCTTAGCTCTGTGCTCTCCTAAGGCCCCGCCAGAGCCGGTGGGCACACCCTGGCCCGGCGCCCTCCTCTATTTCCCACAAAAGCCAGCAGGCTGATGCAGTCCACACAGGATACACTCTTTGGTCACTAGGTTCTGCTGGCCAGTGGGTTGTTTTGCTGGGTCCCATGGGACTATAACAGTAAGAGTTCTAGTTCTGGGCAGGCTGCCATTCATAAGTCACTACCCAGAGAGCGGAATGAAATACATCCCCAGTCTTTCTGTTAAAAAATTCTGTTTAGTATCCTCGAGCTTCTGCCTCAGGATCAAGCTTCACAGTTGTCACACATCTCAAGTCTATAGAGCGGTGCTCTCAGGGAATGTGCATTGAAAGTTGCCATCTTTGCACTCTCCCTTCGCCTTGCTCTAGCTTCTTAGTACTTCCTAAGAAGGAGCTTGTACACTTGTCTGGAGCCCTGATTTTTACAGCTTTTGTCCAGGGGTCATGAGATTATCAGTCAAGAGGCCAGCCTGGTTTGTGACTGCAGTTTCACAGGACTGGATATATTTGCATACTTTCAAAGCTGCAGCCACAGGGTTTGGATTCTAATCAGCCTGCAACTACATCACTCCCTTTGAAATACCAATAGGTCCTCACACATACTCAACAACGGGGACCTACAAAAATAAATACAGTTGCTTAGACAATCACAAAGTTTTGAGAGGCAACAAGGTCGCCCTTTCAAGACCTGGAGAGATAGCTGTTTTGCCTAGTACATAGAAGCAAACAGAGGAATATATTCCAAATGAAAAAAATAAGATAAAACTCAGATGGAAACCTTAATTAAAGGGAGATTATAATGAGCCTGATGAAGAACTCGAAGTATTGGTCATAAAGATGTTCACCTAACTCGGGGAAAATGGACGGGAGGGTGGAATTCAGATGGCGAAGAAGTAGGGGGAGTCAGGATTCCCCTTGACCGTCAAACACAGCTGTATTGAGGTCTGATTACTTGGAACACACAATTGGAAGCCAGAAGAAAGCTAACATAGCTATACTTTAAAAAAAAAAAAGACTATAAAACAAAGACTGTAATAAAGTAAAAAGAACTTTACATAATGATAAAGGGGTAAGTACAAGAAGATATTACAATTGTATATATTCATTCATCCAAAATAGAAGCACCTAAATATTTAAGGTATGTATTAACAGATCTAAAGAAGGAAAATGACAGAAATACAATAATATTTAGAGATTCCTACCCCAATTATGTCAATTGATATATTGGCCAGACAGAAAATAAATAAGGAAACATTGGCCTTAAGTGACACATTAGATCAGATGGATTTTGTAGATATATACAGGACATTCCACCCAAAAGCAGCAGAATACGCACTCTTTTCAAGTGCAAATAGATCATTCTCTGCTATAGATGATATGTTAGGTCACAGAACAAGACTCAGTAAATTTAAGGAGATTGAAATAATCTCAAGCATCTTTTCTGACCACAGTGGTATAAAACTAGAAATCAACTATGAGAAACAAATTTTTTTAAATGTGGCAATTAAACAACACACTTCGGAAAAACCAAAATATCAACACATAAGTCACAGGAGGAAAAAAAAAAACCTGAAGACAAAGGAAAATGGAAATACACTTGATCAAAATTTATGGGATGCAACAAAAGTAGTTCTAAGAATTTAATAGTAATACAGGCCTACCTCAAAAACAAGAAAACTCTCAAAAAAAATCTAACTTTATTCATAAAGGAACTAGAAAAAGAGGAATAAATGAAGCCTAAAGTTAGTAGAAGGAAGAAAATAATAAAGATCAGAGGAGGAAATATAAATAGAGATTAAAAAGAAAGTAGAAAACATCAACTAACTAAAAACCTGTTCTTTGAAAATATAAACAAAATGGATAAACCTTTAGGTAGACTCACCAAGACAAAAAAAGGGCTCAAATGAAATCATAAATGAAGAAGTTACAACTTATACCGAAGAAATACTAAGATCCTAAGAGACTATTATATATAATTATATGCCAACAAAGTGGACAATCTAAAAGAGATGGATAAATTCCCAGAACCAAACTTCCAACACTGAATCATGATGAAATAGGAAATCTGAATAGACCAATTATTAGTATGGAGTCTGAATCAGTCATCAAAGCCTCCCAACAAACAAAAGTCCAGAATCAGATAATTTTATTAGTATATTCTACCAAGCATTTTAAGAAACTAATACCTATTCTTTCAACTCTTCAAAAAAAAAAATGAAGAGGTAATGCTTCCAAACACAGGTTATAAGTCAACATTACCTTGATATCAAAACCAGACAAGGTTTTCCCCCTGCCCCACCACACACAAGGAAAGGAAATTGAAAAAAAGAAATTATAGGCCAATGTTCCTGATTAACATAGATGCAAAGATCCTCAAAAAAATATTAGCAAACCAAATTCAACAATACATTACAAGGATCATACCTCATGATTAAGTGGGATCTACTCCAGGGATGAACAGATGGCTCATATCTGCAAATCAATCAATATGATATACCACATCAACATAATGCGATCTAAACATGACATGACCGTCTCAATAGATGACAGAGATAAAACTTTTGACAAAATTCAACATCTGTTTGATAAAACTCTCAACAAAATGGCTATCGAGGGAATGTGCCTCAAAATAATGAAGACCATACATGACAAGCCCAAAGCTAAAATCATACTCAATGGTGAAATTTGAAAACTTTCCTTCTAAGATCAGGAACAAGACAAGGATGCTCACTCTCACTAATTTTACTCAACAAGGTATTAGAAGTTCTAGGTAGGGCAGTTATTCAAGAAAAAAATAAAATTATTCAACCTGGAAAGGAAGGAATTAAACTGTCACTATTTGTGGACAACATGAATTTGGTTACAGAAAACAGAACTCAACCAAAAAAAAACTGTTAGAACTAATAAATAAATTCAGTAACATTGTAGGGTACAAAATCAACTTACAAAAATCTGTTGCATTTCTAGAATGCTAATAACAAACTATCAGAAAGAGAAAACTAAAAAGCAGTACCATTTACAATTGCACCAAAAAGAATTTTAAAAGCTAGTAATATATTTAACCAAGAAAGACCTGTACACTAAAAAGTATAGAATGAAAGAAAATGAAGAAGACACAACTAAATGGAAATATGTTCTTTGGTCATGAGTTGGAAGAATTCATAGGGTTAAAATGTCCTTATTACCCAAAGGATTTTACAGATTCAGTGCAATCCATATCAATAGCCCAATCGCATTTTTTTGCAGAAATGTGACAATCATAAAATTGATATGGAACCACAGAAGACCTTAAATAAACAAAGCAATCTTGAAAAAGATAAAAACTGGAGGCACCACACTCCCTGATTTCAAACTATATTGCAAAGCTATAGTATAGTAATAGTAATTACAACAATAGGATATTAAAGTAAAAACCAACACATTGATCAATGGAACAGAATTAGAAAGCCCCAAAACCTATGCATATGTGGTCAATTAATTTACAACAAAGGAACCAAGCATATACAATGGAAATAGGCACGTTTTATCTTAATTTTTCTTTTAAAAATTATTTTTTAATTTAAATTTTAGTTTCTTAACGTACATTGCAATATTGGTTTCATGAGATTTCAGTGATGAATCACTTACATACAACATTCAGTGCTCTTCACAAGCACCCTCCTTAATACCCAGCACCTTTCTAGCCCTTCTCTATTGCTTTAATACTATTTGTACACCTAAACAAGTCTTTAATATTATAAGTACCCAATGTTTAAATTTCATAAATTATTTGCTAAATGTCTTTCTTGTTTAGTTTGCAGTTGGTTTGTTTACAGGTTTCTTTTGGCTAATAGCCTTTTAAATCTCTTATGACATTTTACTTGTCCTCTTTTTTTTTAAAATCTTGTCATTTGTTTTTTAAAGATACTTTAAAGACTGAGCCACTCTGGCACCCCTCCCATTTTTTGGTTGTATCCTATAAGCTGTAGGAAGCCTAGAGGCCTACTGAAATTCTGATTTCATTTGGAGGCAAGAACATTCTGTAGGTGGGTGAGGTGGGTCAGCTGGTCTTGGGTAGGAGGTGCTGGCTGATTGTTGATCAAGTCTCTCTGTTTACTTCTGCATTATAAAGTTCCTAGTGGCTAGTCAGAAGGGGGAAAATGAGGCAGGGAAACTGAAGGGAGCCCATGGGGAGGGGGAAAGCCCTTCTTCTTCTTCTTTTTCTTCTTTTTTTTTCCTTTGCTTCCTTTCCAACTTTATTCTTTCTAAAGCCTGCAACCCCACCCTACTCTGTAGGTATCTTGTTATGCAAATAGCCTATATTCTCATTGTAAGGGACAAAGAGATAAAGATATCTTTAAAAAAAACCATTTGTTTATTTTTGAGAGAGAGAACAGAGAGAAAGAGAGAGGAAGAAAGGAGCAGAGAGAGGGGGAGACAGAGAATCTAAAGCAGGCTTGGCAGTGTTAATGCAGAGTCCTCCAGGGGTCTCAAACCAAGGAACCATGAGATCATGACCTGAGCTGAAACCCAGAGTTGGATGTTTAACCAATTGTGCCACACAGATGCCCTAAAATAAGGATATCTTTGGAGTCTTCCAGCACAAATGATAACATCTAAGGAATGACCAGGCAGAGTCCTCATAGTTCTCCAAGACCACTGACTCCAAACACCTTGACACCAAGACTCCTGGCTTCAGGGGATGAGGGGCTTATGAAGGACACCTGGACCCTGTACTTGTTCTGACAAGTTCCCAGATGCCTAAGCGGACCTGTGCACCAGACCATAATCACCAATAAAAAACCCCAGACCCCAAGAAAAAACAAGACTCCTGTTCTTTTCCTTTCTCAGTCTCCTGAACACTCTGCATCTCTCTATATATATATACATCTTCAATAAACTCTGCTTTTGTTTCCTGCTGCTCACATTTGATTTCCATCCTGTGTAAAGCCAAGGACCCTCTTGGCTAGTCCTATGAAATCCCCTCTCTGGATTCTCTGACTCAGCCTGCCTGCATCAGTATAATTATGTTAATGTCATTAGGATCCAGGATTTTCTGCATAAAAGAGACAAAGCTATAAAAAAATCAAAGCCTGGTGGTCCTGAATTTTAATTAAAATAACAGTATAAACTCATAAATATTTTCCTCTAAAAGATATATGTCCTAAGTGTCCCTAATGGAAACACCTAAAAGCAAAGAGCTGCCTAATAGTAATTATTCTGAAAATAGGTAAAATAATCAAAGATTTATCCAGCTTCTCCTGTATAGACTAAATTTCAAGGTAATCCAATAGTTGGTGAGGGAAAGTTCTTTGTGGGACAGTTTCTGCTAATAAATACAGAAGGAATCTTCAGGTTTTAATGTCCCTGCCATTAAATAATGGATCTAAGAGGAGTCTTTTTAATAAATTGTATTAGGATAACTGAACAGTCACATGCAAAAGAGTGAAACTTGCAAAGAGAAATTAACTCAAAACAGATTAATAACTTGAATGCGAGACCTAGAATTGTAAAACTCTTAGAAAAAACATAAGCAGGAAGCTCCTTGATCTAAGTTTTGGCATAATATTTTGTATCTCACTTTCAATGTAAAGGCAGCAAAATGAAAATAACAAAAATGAGACTATATCAAACAAAAAAACTTCTACAATGCAATAGAAACCATGAACAAAATGAAAGGAAAGTTACTGAATGAGAGAAAAATACTTGCAAATCTTATAGCTGATAAGTGGTTAATATCCACATTACATAAAGAACTCAACAGCAAAAAAACAATCTAATTTAAAAACAGGCAGATAATCTGAATAGACCTTCTTCCAAAGTAGATGTACAGATGACTAACAGGCCCTTTAAAAAATCCTCAATCACTAATCATTACGGAAATGTAAATTAAAATCACAGTCATACCATTTAGAATGGCTAATATGAAAAATGCAACAAAGACCCAGTGATGGCAAGGATGTGGAGAAAATGGAATCCTCGTTACTATTGGTGGAAATATAAACTGGTAGAGCCACTGTGGAAAACAATGCAGAGGTTCCTTAGAAATTAAAAACAGAACTACCATGTGATCTAGCAATTCCACTTATATTTATCCAAAGAAAACAAAAGCACTGATTTGAAAAGATATATGCAACCTTGTGCTCATCATAGAATTATTTCTAATAGCCAGGGCATGGAAACAACCTAAGTGCCTATTGATGAGTGAATAAATAAAAAGATTTGGGATATATGTATATACAATGGAAGACAACTCAGCCATCAAAAGGAGTGATATCTTGTCATGGTATAATATGGATGGGACTTGAGGGTATCATGCTAAGTGAAATAAGTCAAAGACAAATACCATATTTTTTCACATGTGGAATATAAAAATCAAAACAAATGAACAAACAAAACAAAACGCATAGATACAGAGACTAGAATGGTGGTTTCCATGGGGATTGGGATTGAGGAGTGAAATGGGTGAAGGGGGTCAAGAGGTACAACTGCCCAGTTATAAAATACTTAAGTCATGGGGATGTAATGTATAGCATGGGGACAAGAGTCCATAATATTTTAGTGCATATTTGAGGACTGCCAAGAGAGTAACTCTTAAAGTTCTTATTATAAGAAAAAAATATTGTAAATTTGTGTGGTGATGCATGGTAACTATTTCTTAATTATACTGAGGTATTATTCTCACCCATAATATTGGTAAACATTCAGAAACTTAACAATATACTCTGTTAAGGAAGCTGAAAAGAAATGGTCACTCTCATACATTGTTGTTGGAATTACAAAATAATCCACAAAAATGGAGGGGAAGTTAGTGTTATCTAATAGAAGTATATACACAAATACAAAACAAAATTCCCAGTGTAAACAAATATTGAATTATTACATTGTGCACTTGAAATTAATATAGGTCAGTTCTACCTGAACAACTTTTAAAAAATGGAGTCTTAGCCAAATGCAGTTTGAGATACTAGAAAATGAATTAGAAATATTTATAGAAGGAAGGAGAGCAGAAACGAATTATAAAGGGAGAGGTAATCTGTATTACATGTAGAAATTACAAATAATCTGCAGAGAACAGTGAAAATCTTTAGTTAAAAGTTCTTAAACTCAGAGCAGTTTAAACAAAATATGAAATCACATATATACAATAACTGAGCTCCTATATATCTGGAGAAAGACAGCTCTAAAGAATATATTAAATTTCCATGTAAGACATAAATTAAGGGTACATTTTTAAATTCTGTTTTATTTCTGAGCTACCAAAGGAAAACAGTGAAGCCTTATCAGTTCAAAGCCCTTCATACACTATCTTAGCCGATATGCTGTATGAAAAAGGTATAAAGCAATTAAAATTAATGGTAACTTATGTTTTTAGTATACTCTATTGAATATTGAAATTATGCTCACAAAATAAAAGTATAAAAGCAAAATACAAATTTCAAAACTATACATTTTTTCAGATATAAGTTTTATCAATGAAATTCCAACTATAAATTAAAAACACAATTTCTTAAATTATGATGGTGACACATTCTTCTACTTAGTACTGTGACAGTATATGCCTGATAAACTGATAAACTATGGTGAATTTAATCTAATTAAGATCCTCATTTGTGCCCGTCTTTCTCCCTGGCTTATTGCGTGGATGTGGAATTTTATATCATCTGACCTGGGGTATCACTGATGAAATACTGACTTTTTTTTTTCTGTCTATTTTGCTTTCTGTTACCACTGGGCTTCCTGAACACTCATAAGTCACTGTAGAACCAGGCCCTTCAGCGAAGTGATTGATGATAGCAGCTACTGTCCTTGACAGATTTTGATCCCAACCAGAAATTTGGCATCCATCATGTGCCCGAAATACTCAGTTGTTCCTTGATGATTTAGTATCCAAAATTCTGTGTTCCACAATTTCTATTTAGAGTGGGAAAATCTGTCATTTTGGAAAAGATGCAATGATTTCCAATCTTTTTGAATATCAGCAAGCTCATAACAACCTTATAGTGAAAGCTACATTGTGTCATATTTTTCCTAATTAAAAGGAGAATCAGTCACCTGCTGCTCAATTCCTTTTAAATATTATAGTAGGTAACACCATCTTCCAAATAGAAAAAGTCCGTTCTGTGCATCAAATCTTAGCATATGTAATATATGAAAGGCTGTGCCTATCAAGTTATGCCATGACATAAAATATAAAATACATTTTTGCTAATTTAGCATATCCCCATATTTTTCCTTGTCAATATTTACCAATTGCCATTTTTCAAATAGTTTAAGATACCAAATAAATGTAATTAATCATTTTACTTTATTGTTTGATTAGAAATTTTAATATAAACACTAACAATGATGTACAACTTTTCAAGTGAAAGAAAAGTTCAAACTTAAGGAAAAGTTGAATGTTATGAATAGGTAATAAGAATACTTGCTTATTTTCTGCTTATTTTTTCAAAGTTATCTGAGTTTCTTGAATAAGAAAATTTTTTAGAAGACAAATCACAAAGGCCATGAGGTTGTAAGTCTGATGAAGAGAGGTGTTTTATGCATAAAAATGACAATTCACCAAGAAAGAATAACCAATGTAAACAAAACAAGGCAAATACAACTTTCACAAGATAGTCCTTTGAAAATATCTTTATTTTAATATATTCTCTATTATAAATTTAATATTCCATATATGATTTATGGAGTACTTCTCAACTTTAGCATACTTAAGAATAATTTGTACAACTTGTTAAAGTAGAATCATGGGAATAACTCCAGAGGTTTTTGCTTGGTCAGTCTGAGATGTGTCCATAAAATTTATATCTTAAAAAAGTGCCCAAATTTTGAAGATTTTTCTAGGAAGTGGGCCATATTTTGAGTATGAGTGCTTTAGGATTAAAATATTAGAAATATATAAGCAATCAGATATTAGTCCGTAGGGAGCTGGGCTAGGTGAAAATGTATATGGCAGTCCTTCTACTTTTCTATGAATGATTCTTCATCAGTGAGTAGTAATGCGTTGATAATGCCTGAGGGTTGCTATGCCCAGCTCTCTTCTGGGTATGACTTAGCCCCTTTGTTATAGAGCTTGTTTCTCCTGGTGTCCGGAAAACTTTTGAGATTCCCTCCTCATTAGTTGTTCTGCTAACTTGCCCATGAAAACTCTAGAACTGCTTTTCAAGTATGAGTGTTAGACCTAAGTTCTCTAGCAAAAGGCATCTTGTCTTTCCTGAGCATCATAGCCTCCCAAGGGCTTAATTAACGTCTGTCAGTTGGTCAGAGTCAGACTTCAACAAGTATTTGTGGAATAAATATGTAAAACCTGAAATGTGATTCATGTTATGGGTTAGTTGGTCTTTATATGAGTCTCCCCATTTGCCCACAATATCTTATAAAATTTTGTAACCCAACTCACTAATGGCAATTATGATGCATATATTCACTGAGGTTTTCATTTTTCTCCCTCGTTAGAATGTTTTCTTTGAAAATAAGCTCTGCTTTCTTTTTACCTTTAGATTCTCAGCACCGTCCAAGTGATTGGCATGTTGTATGACCATGTTTAATAAATGTTTACAGTATGTACTGAGTGATTTCTATACTTTAAAAAATATTTTTTAATATTTTATTTATTTTTTTGAGAGATGCGAGTGTGCGTGCATGCATGCATGCACACACATAGAGAGGGACAGAAAGAGAGAATCCATAGCCATCAACACAGAGCCTGATGTAGGATTCGAACTCACAAACCATGAGATCATGACCTGAGCTGAAGTCAAGAGTTGGACGTTGAACCACCTGAATGGCTCAGGCACCCCCCTTTTTTATTTGAAAATATACAAGGGCATATTTCCTTTCAAACTTTATTATCTTCTCAACTTCTTTCAACTTAAACGCTGCTTTCTTTAGGATTCCTTTTCTAAACCTCCACACTACGTAAGATTCTGCCATTTCGTCTACTAATAACTCTCTGTTCTGTGTCATTATATGTTCATTTTGTAACATTTTATTTTTAAAAATACCCTACCATCTTAAAGGTTAAAAATGTGTGGTTTATTTTTTTTATTGTATGATGCAATTTAAAAAATCTGTTGAAGCTGTATATGACATTATTAAAAGTACCGAATAATGTTCATTAAATTATTCAAATGGGTAAGAAATGATTACTTGAAGAATGATAGGTTTATTTTCCAATTGCACTGTATGTTGCTGTACTTTTCTTTTTACTTTTTTTCTAGTTATCTATTTGCACTCAATCCATAGGTCAATGTGCTATTTAATTGTAAATTTCCAATAGCTTTCTAATGGAGAGAGCTTTGAGATACCAATGATAAAACATTTATATTGAAATATTCAGCCAAATCATCCAAATGATAAAATAATAGGTAATTGGGGAAATGCTCCAACCAAGTAAAAAATGAGTATAAACAATGAAATTTTAAGCTAAGATAAGCTCAGTATAAATATATCATAGATTATCTAGGAAACCAATGGCTATAACTTTATCAAGGTACCATCATCAATGGGATCAACTGGGACAAATAGATGTGGAATATGCATAAAATTGAGCACTTACTCTAAAGGAATTTGTAGTTTTTTCAGAAGCTAAAAGAGTTAGATATAAGAAAGAAGGGATTATAGGATACAGTGCAGAAATGCTTCTAAGTAGACTCACAAAATAATGATTTCTAGAAAATTACCATTTAAAATGATTGTCGAATTAAGATTTATATTGATGAGAAAGTTCTTAAAAGAATACTTATTTCTTTAAAGAAGTTCTTCATATATATATATAAAGAGAAAGAGGGAAACACAGAGACAGAGAGACAATAAGAATGACCAAAGACTTGGCTATGTGTAACAGGCACAAATTTCAAGTAGTTCGTTTTAGTTGTAGATCAGGCAAAGAAGTAGAAGATAATGGCTTAGAAAAATAGGAAGTACTGATAAAAAGGATACTGAATAATATTTAAGCTATTGTTCTAGCACTTGTGTTTGAAAATAATAGATTCTATATGGAAGCCAAGCTCATCAAAATTCTTTGAGTAGCCTATCTATTGAAATTTGACCTTCTAAATTCTGGAAATAATCATAGGTGTAAGTCTTGATGTCCCGTTGTTAGTTTACAAAAGCGAGTGTACCTTTGGAGCCTAGATACCCTATTTCACCTAAAATATAGATGTATTACTTAGTATTTTTAAATAGGTATTATTCCCTGATTTACTTTCATTCATTTGTGTATCTAACACTACAATGTCTATTCTGATTCGCCAGAAATGTTAGGTTATTTTCAGTTTCTAGTTGAAATAAGAAGGAACTGAAACATACTACTTGCAAAGAAAGATGAATTTTCCCCTCCAATTTACGTTAGAACAGCACAATAGTATTAGTAACCTAAATGACAAAGTAAATTTTTAAAAATTACTCACATGGACATATGTTATCACTTTTGACATCCTCTTAGCAGTTAGATGCTATTTTTTTTTAATTTTTTTTAATGTTTTATTTATTTTTGATACAGAGAGAGGCAGAGCACGAGAGGGGGAGGGGCAGAGAGAGAAGGAGACACAGAACCGGAAGCAGGCTCCAGGCTCTGAGCTGTTAGCACAGAGCCTGACGCGGGGCTCAAACCCATGAATGTGAGATCTGACCTGAGCCGAAGTCGGAGGCTCAACCGACTGAGCCACCCAGGCGCCCCAGTTAGATGCTATTTTAATGGTTCTTTGTTTAGCAGCAACAATGTCTCAAAGAACAGCAAGCTGTGTAACCTTGATAAGAGTTATGTGAAAGGAATACATATGATTTAAAGTGAATTAAACCCCATGCTCCTCATGGAAGGACTACTTCCGTGATTATCCAAAGAAGATATGATAACAAAATACTTTTAATTTTAAAACACTGATCACTTCACTCTCTGCTGTCAAAAATTTTACAAGGAACCATGTAAATGTGTTATCCTGCAACAGTGATGACAATTCAGATGACATCCTTAGAAATGAATCTATTGCTATTATTGCAAGAGAAACTTGTCTTGAAATTAACATGACAAATTATACTCCAATACAGTCAACACTATGTTGAAATATATCAATAATAAAAAATTCAAAATATTTACAGAATTTTCCCAGTATAGAAAATAATTAATGCTAAACATTTAGGGGAAGTTTACAGATGGGAAAAGGAGATAGATGAACCATTCTGATTGAAATTTAAACATATGCTTCTCACAATAGAAGCTCTTTTGGAAAATTTTGAAGGACGAGTTTTAAGGAGCCATTTGCAGAAGTCATCTGTGTTTGATATTTCTGTGTTTTTTGTTTTGCATGTCTAAGATGGCATATTGTTATTTTGAAAATATTGTGAAAAGTAAAATACAAGCAGATAGATATATCCATACTCCAGGGAATAGAGATATTTATATTCTATTAAGAGAAGATACTTTAAATAAAACCAGATAAAACACAAACTGAAAAAAATACTATAAAAAAGCAAGAACCTGGACATGTCCCAGCAATGCAAAGTCTAAAAAGTCACAGATTGGCTGAAAAATGGAAACTAGTGGCTTCATTATAATTCATTGGTGTTACTGGTCACATTCTTCCTAAGGGATCACGAGTCCATAAGATTTGTTCTCTGGTTGAGCAATCATTTAAGAGATTTTGAGAAATGAAAGCCACTTTGGAAAAATTGGGTCTATATTCCTTAGAAATGCATTTAATAACTGCTTAAAAGGCATTCTCTGCAGCAGAGACAATTATAATTGATTTATGTATAATTTCCCAGTCTTAGAATTTAAGGACATTGCCATCACCTATTACATTCTCCATGGCGTCCATATTTTCTGCCCTAGAATTCCTATCTTCTATGGCGTACATGTACACACACAAGTGCCTGCACACACAAAATTCGAAAGTTATTTTCTGTCAATTTCCATAATATAAAGATTTCTGTGATTCTTAGAATAGTCATGACTGAGGGTACTCTCAAAACATCATATTAATTATCCCATTATTAAAAAAAGTCTACCTCAGTCATTCCAAATTTTATAAGGATATTGTATCTTCCTTTTAATAAATCAAGTAACTTATAAATGACATACACCTATCTCCATTTAGCTTTTCAGTTTAAGAAAATGTAACGTGGGCCTTTGCTCAGAGGAGATGTAATACAGTTAAACACTGATTAATAATTTTTCCCTTCAAAACAATATAAAGTCTCAGTTCTAATATCTGCAGTACATATTTTTAGTGGCTCTGTAAGGCAAAGGATTCAATTTTTTTTTCAACTTAAGCAAATTTTCTTCCATATTGTTAACACTTGCTATTGAAATTGACTTAAGGCTGAGGATTTTAAAAATATGGTTTGAAAAACATTCATGTATTGTTTGTTTTTTTGAATGAATTTAAACTATGTTTCCCACTTAATGTGAGGTAAAATAGCTTACAATAACTTAAATTTAAATGACTCAAATACTGAAAGCAAAGAAATGAAATTGTGTACTGAATGGCATTATAAGAGCTTCTCTGAAGTTTCTTTTGACTTCCTCTAAGGTCAGATACTGATGCAGCCATGAAAGATTTGTCCTTCACATGGTTTATCACTTAGGATTTGCTGTGTAACAAGCCACCGACAAAACTTAGTGTCTTGAGAGAAAAGCCATGTATTTAGTTTTTGATTCTTAATTCAGCAATTAAGGCTGTTCTTCAGAGTTGTAACCATAGAGAAGTCCCTTGCTTAACACAGGTGTGTTTTGGGGCGCCTGGGTGGCTCAGTCAGTTTAGCGTCCTTGAGTCAGGTCATGATTTCACAGTTCGTGAAACCGTGACCAGCTCTGTGCTGACAGCTGGGAGCCTGGGCCTGCCTCAGATTCTCTGATTTCCTCTCTCTCTGCCCCTCCCTCCTCTCACTCTTTCTTTGTCTCTTAATAATAAATAAACATTAAAAAAATTTAAAACGGTGTTTCTTTTTAATGTTTTATTCAATGAAAGAAATCGGGAAAATGCTATACTGCAGAGATGAAATCTCCATGTTAAATCTTTTAACATGGAACATGATGGTGCATAAAAACACCAAGAGGCTCCCTGCTAACGTTTTGTTATACCCCATTGTACACAATCATGTATTTCCTATTTCTGATCAAGATCAGTTACCTCATCCAATAAATTAACCACATATTTTGTCTGCTTGGTCTGTGACATGAGAAGTTCCAAATGGCCAGAAGGAAAAGTCACATTTCAATGTAACAGATAAGCATTCCCTCACATAATGTAAACTTTCTTCCCTTGGGTACTGAGGCCTATAACATTCAGAGGACAAAATCAGCCGGACAGGAAGCAATACTTTTAGTTTTCTGAGGTAGAAATCATGCGCTGTCTCACTTTTACCTTCACCTTTTGTTTCCGGAATTCAGAAGCACTGGCTACAGGTGAAATATCATTAGATAGTCTACTGGATAATGACATAGGCACCATCCTGTGGGACAACACTCCACACTCAAGAGGTGGTATCTTTTGTCTGGAGCATAAGCAGACTCTTTGGCTCCAGAGAGAAAGAGGAGCATTCCTCCTACTCAGGTAATTCTGATGATGAGGGGACTTAAAATTGATGAACTGTATAAGCCTCAGCTTGTTGAATAACTTACTTGATTTAGTGTCAGAAAGTTTCCCATTATCAGAGGCAACACTACATAGGACAAGATGGCGATGCATCAAGCTTTTACCAAGTTTCCAGATTCTGGTTCCAGCGGAATCATAGATGGCAAGGAAAGCAAATCAGTATTCTATCCCAGCAAGATAAATCACTTTCATTTCCATCTGTCATCACTCTGCCACCAGTATATTCATTTGGGAGCCTAAGGTTGGTCACTGTTCTAGGCAAGTAGGGAACTCAGTAGTGGTAGGTAGGCAAGACTATCTTGGTGAGAAACAGTTCGTATCTTTTTTCATGCACAACTTGCTTTCCGTCTCTATGCCTTATTATTTTTTTAATATAACTATCATGTGAATATTATCATGGCTGGGGAAATAAGTCGACTGATATCTACCAAGTAAGAAGTCTTAGATAATTATTGAAAGTGTTTAGGTCTTTTTGAACATTTACATGGAATACAGACATCTCACTAGTTACAGCTTATTTTAAGAAATATACCCATATGAGGGCACCTGGGTGGCTTAGTCGGTTGAGCGTCCAACTTCAGCTCAGCTCATGATCTTATGGTGGGTGAGTTCAAGCCTCGCATTGGGCTCTGTGCTGACAGCTCAGACCCTGGAGCCTGCTTCAAATTGTGTTTCCTCTCTCTCTCTCTCTCTGTCTCGTTCAACATAAATCTTCAAAAAAGATATTTACCCATATGATTTTCTTCACGTTCCTTGTTTTCAGTCTTCTAATCTGGTGCCTTATTCTCCAATTTTGTTCCTACAAATCCTGAACTGTAACCAACTGTTGTTTGTTTCCTATAAAAAGTTACCAGTGGCTGATCAGTGGGTATCATTGGATTGTCTAAGTAAATACAAGTGAGCCAGCCCTTCTTTCTGGTATCCTATTCAAATCTAGTAGCCTAGTACTCAATGCAATACAGAGAGCTATGCATTTCTTCCAAATTTAATGTTTTAAGTATGGTGACACTTTGGGCAAGTAATTCAAATGAAGCAATTTGTTTGTCCCTGCAGAAAGTATGTCCTAATATGCTGCAGAGCACAAGATACTAAGTAACATTATTGAAATGACAGATCCATCACTTTTGGTGAGATTTATTGCTCAGTTGGGTATCAGTGTTTCCCCAATAACAGTATGTTCACCATATTGTCTTGGCAAGGTGTCCCAATGTAGTGGATATGAGTGATGATCTATGGGACAAAAAGATGATTAAACACTCTATGATGTAAATAAGTCATAATCCAGAAAAGTGAAAGGATGCTAGGAGAATTATTTTTTTCAATACTTTTTTCAAGACATGTATCTCTATAAATGGAGTTGCTATTTGATTACAATAATTCAACTAGGTAATTAAAATGAGGATATGATAAGAGTTCATGATCTTTGTTTCTTTCTAATCTTTGATAAAGGATTCCTTCTGGTTAATCGTGTTGATAAGCAAGATGAACTAGATTCTTGGGTTTCAAGAGAGCTAATAGTTGGACTCTGCAAGTGGCTTTGTAAATCCATTCAAACTATATATTCAGAGAAATAACCACAAGTTGAGATTACAAAACTACTAGATTCACTAAAAGATTGAAATAGGCCAAATTGAATATTTGCTTTGATCATTAATTACTACAATGACTGCTGTTTTCCTTTCTCTGATGTAGATGCCCTTGTTATAAGTTTCAGGTATCTTGTATCTTGTACAGGTCCCTTCGGGAAGTGCCAGGTAGGAGATTTATAATATATATTTTTGCTAAAAATGCAAAGTCACTTTTCCAGGATACTTGTCCATCATTCAAGGGTTTCCAGGTCTGAGAAGGGATACAAAATTGGGAAACTTAGGAGAACCATAAATCTCTGGGATTGCTCGGGTTTTGTCATTGTTGTTTGCTGATCTTGCTTATCTTTTAAGTTTTGCTTAAACTTGACCGAAAAAAGGGAGGAAGTTTTTTATTCTTCCAGTATGGGTGATGTATCTTTTTCTGTCTTAGGATACCTTGATTAATTGGTCATTATTGTATATACCTATTGTTATACCATTCTGATGACTGTAGTGACTCGTGTTTCTTGTGACAACCAGACCAGTGTCCCTAATTGCTGAGTGCTACTACCTTATTCTGGTACTCTGGGAACTCATTATCCCCAATAAAATCAGAGGGTCCATTCCAATGGAAATATAGTTCTTACGTCAGTGGCCTGGAGAACATAGATACTAAGATTATTTTCAATGATAGTAATGCTCCCCTCACCAATATATACTTCAATACTGCAGTATAAAGGAATGTATTTTATTCTCTGTGGAACAAATTTACGGGTAGTGAGAATGCATTCGATATGATTAATCTACTCAACACTTCCATGGACGTGATTTTTTAGTTTATTTTTTTTATAGAGAAAGGTTGCTAAGCCTATTTATCCCAGTTTCTATTTAATCCAGTTTCTATTAAATCCAGTTTCTATTTAATCCAGTTTCAGTTTCAAAACTGAAATCCAGTTTCAGTTTTTATTAACCAATTAAGTACCTAATCAGAATCATTTTTGGAAATGTAGGTTAGACATTACAGTCAGATTCTTAAAAAGGCTCACTTTTATAGATAATTATTACCTTGTCACTCAACATAGGACACAAAAGGAACATATAATGTTCTGGAAATATCTAAGCCTTTGGATTGCAACAGAAATGGGTTTGAATCCACCCTTTGAAACTTACTTGATCTGTTACATTGTGTAAATTATTGAACCTTTATGAGTATCATTATCATCAACATGGACATCATTGTAATATATCATAAAACTGAATTTCGCATAAAGGTCATTGTGAGAATTATATAAATGTCTAATGAATGGTAATGTTATAAAAGTAATTTCTTATTAAATGAAAGTGAGAATAAATAAAATTAAATGGTGGTATTTCAATTCTAATTTTCATAGTGTCTGCTGGGTGGCTTCAAAGTGGTTAACTAGAGTGCTTTGAAACTGGGGATAAGAGTTTTTTTTAGCTATGTGATAGTCAAACTTCCCTGTGGAAACCATGTGTATGCTTTTATTGTTAGTCGTAAGTGATGGCTTAAGTCCTTCTGAAACTGAATTCAAAAAATATATACTGAAACAGTGCATGTACCCAGGCAATCGAGACACAACTCTTTAACTTGAATTAATGCACACAGAGCAGTTCCATGTTGACAGCTAACTATTATTTATGAGAAGATGATATATTACTTCACGTTCTCCTGACAGTCTTTATGTATATTTCTTTTACCCAGGACAGTTGCAATTTAATAGTGCATTAAAAGACCATGTGCTACGCCATTTGTCATATGCTATATTTGTATAATCTATGCTATTTCCTGCTTGAGCCCTAATTAATCTAGCAAACACCTCATTACCTTTTTAAAAACCTGACTCTATTTTAATGTTAATTATTAAACTATTGCAACACTGACACAGTAAGTACACACATACACACACACACACACACACACACATATTTTTTGATATCTAGAAATTTCACAGGGTATTGGGGAAACTTGCTTTATGATCTCACTGTTTCATGTTTAATTTTAGCTTTTCATTATAGGTCTAGCTTTGCCTTATGCTACATAATATTTACTTTTACAGCCTTGTAAACAAATGCGAAGACAATTTTGTATACTTTTTTTTTTTTATGTCACACAATGACACAGATTACCCACCCTCCTATTATTAAAAGTCTTCCTAAACTTTTCGGTCGTACCAGACAGTTTTATAGACTCTGACTCTGAGCCTTTGAAGTATAAAATACCAGGTAGAAAAATACCCCAGAATATTCCTATGTTTATACTGCAAAACTGGGTATATTGAAAATCATTTTCCTAAGTGCACCATCTCCAAAATGCACAGAGGAAACAAATAAGCAAAACAAGCAAGTAAAACCACAGCTATGGCATACGTCAGTAGGTCTAGCCTTTCATTTAATCATCGGTTAACAGATTTAGTCCATGTTTTAAGAAAATGATACTGAGGAGCCAGTGGAAATGAAGACCAGAAATCTACATTTTAAATAACTTAAGGAGTTTCTTGAGTAAAATTTGAAAAACACAGTTCTAAAGTGTATGTGCTATTCATTTTCATATTTCTTCCCGATCTCTTTAAGAAAAGTGGATTTTTTAAAATGTTCTCTAAAACATACCTGTTTAGGGGCACGTGAGTGGCTCAGTCAGTTAAGCATCTGACTTTGGCTCAGGTCATGATCTCTCAGTTTGTGAGTTCGAGCCCCGCCCTTGTCTCTGTGCTGACAGCTCGGAGCCTGGAGCCTGCTTTGGAGTCTGTGACTTTCTCTCTCTCGGCTCCTCCCCTGCTCATGCTCTGTCTCTCAAAAAATGAATAAGCATTAAGGAAAAATATTAAATATACCCATTTTTCCCTTAAGAATAACATTTCTAAGAGATAACCATTTTTCTGCTTTCTTATTACCATTTGGAGGTAAAGTAGAATTTTTAAAAAATCCAGTAGATTTCTTAAAACAACAGATCAAGAATGAATCATTTATTTGTCCCATGTACACGAAGGACAATTTAGATGCACACAAATGTACAACAATAAATAGGTATAAAAAGAAAGCCGAGGGGCAGTCAAAAGCTGAATGATTGAAAATGTGGTTCTCAGCCTTAAGAGACTTAGAAATATGTTGTCATTCGGATAATAATTGGTTTCCTATGCATTAAGGATGAAAACCTGAAATGTCAGTAGCTCATCAATTACCATCTAGTAGCATCCTGTGATGTGCTTTCTTATCAGACTTCAATTTTGAGCCATAATAGAATTTTATAAAAGCTCTTCTACTTGTATTTAATTTAGACTTTCAATAAGTGCTGTATTTCAGGCAGAAAAAAAAAGTATGTTTCTAAAGGCAATATTTTAAGATCATATTGGTTCTACTTGAGACAAAGCCCTTTGCCAGTACATCTTGGATGGAGAAAAATACAAAGCTTGTCATTCTCAGTGAGGGAAAAAAAAATGAGCTCAATAAAATTGGCTAAGTCTTTCTATATAACTGATTTTTCTTTGTGTCCTGGAGTCTTTGTAATCTGCATTATTAGTGCATATAACAAGTACTTAAAGTCTCATTTTGTGCCTGGGAATCATGTAAAGTACTGAAATAACAAGCATAGTTAAGTCCTTGACCTGTCACTGCCTGTGGAAAAGTAATAGTTGGAAGAGTTATTTTTACTGAAAAAGAGTAAAAAATAATGGATTTTCAAAAGTATAAGTCAGATGTTAAAATTATACATGATAGAGATTGCTTACATATTTATATTAACTAAATGAAACTAAGACAAAAATCTGAGTTTATTTGCAGTGCTATGCCAAAGAAATTCTATAGATTCCATATTTGCCATCTGAGACCTTACATACCACACAAAAGAAAAAAATGTAAATGCATAAACATGTCAAAAGAAGTATATTGAGCTTTATAAAAGGAGAGTAGGGTAAACAAGGATCATATGTAAAAGGAATTAAAAAATATATGCATTGTGCTTCAGACAAAACATTAGTGTGTATAGTAACAGGAGTAACTAAACAAAGGAGAAAACATCTTATGGACTATAAATTATATATATATATATATTTATATATAGCATATATATTTTTTACATATAGTATATATATGCTAGACATATATAGCATGCATGTAATATACATATATATAATATAAATATAGTACATAGTATATATACACACACATATATATATATAATCCATTCATCTATTATGGAAAATTGGTGTCTTCTATATCTTGGCTATCTTAAATAATAGTGCAATAAATATAGGAGTACATACATCTTTTAGAATTAGTGTTTTTGGTTCTGGGGGGTAAATATCCAGTAGCAGAATGATTGGATCATATGATAGTTCTATTTTTAATATTTTGAGGAGCCTCCAAACTCTTTTTCAAAGGGTTGCACCAATTTGCATTCCCACTCACAGTGCACAAATGTTCCTTTTTCTCCACATCCTCACCAACACTTGTTTTTCTTTTTTTTACCTTTTTTAAATTTAGCCATTCTGACAGATGTAAAGTGATATCTTATTGTGGTTTTAATTTGTATTTCTCTGATGATTTATAATGTTGAGAATCTTTCCGTGTATCTGTTGACAGTCTACATGTCTTCTTTGGGGAAATATCTACTCAGATCCTCCCCTCATTTTTAATGAGATTATTTGTGGTTTGGATGCCAAGTTGTGTGCATTCTTTATGTATGTTGGATTTTCCTTATCAGGTAAATCATTTACAAATATCTTCTCCAAATCAGAAGGTTGCCTTTTTGTTTTGTTGATCGTTTCCTTTACTGTACAAAAGCCATTAATTTGGTATAGTCCCGATCATTTAATTTTGTTTTTGTTTCCCGTACCTGAGGAAACCTATCTAGAAAAACATTCCTACAGCTAATGTCAAATAAATTACTGCCTATGATTTCTTCTAGGAGTTTTATGGTTTCAGGTCTCATATTTAGGTCTTTGATCCATTGTGAGTTTATTTCTGTGTATGGTGTAAGGAAGTGGTTCAGTTTCATACTTTTCCATGTAACCGTCCAGTTTTTCCAGCACCATTTGTTGAAGAGACTGTCTTTTCCCCACTGCATATTATTATCCCTGTCATTGTAAATTAATTGACCATATAAACAGGTTTATTTCTGGACTTTTTATTCTATTCCATTGATTTATGTGTCTATTTTTGTATTACTACCATATTGTTATGATTTTGATCTTTATAGTTTGCTTCATGTGTAGTTCTTTTTTTTTTTTTTTTAGATTACTAGCTTTGGGCAAGAAATTATTCAACCAATTTTTAAATAAATGCTTCTATCCAATGTGATTAAATTCAGATATTCTCTGCATTTGGGGAGGTCTAAATTTTAATCTCATTGTTTTTATTACTTAATTTTTTATGCATTTTTTCTTGGTTAAAAAACTACTACCTATTAGAGTGATAAGGAATGATCATTTTTTTTATCACTTTAATGTTTTAGTGCAGTTTGGGTTTTCCAAAAAATTGAGAGAAAGGTATAGATATTTCTCATATACTTCTTGTCCCTACACGTGCAGAGCTTCCCCATTATCAACATCATTTACCAAAATGGTATTTTTTAACCAAGAATGAACATACATTGACACATTATAATGACCCAGGGTTCATCATCTACCTTCGGGTTCACATTTGGTGTTGTATATTCTGTGGGTTTGAACAAAACTTAATGATGTATATCCATCATTGTAATATCCTAGAGTGCATTTTCCCTACCCTAAAAATTATCTGTGCGCAGTCTATTTATCTCTCTTTATTTCTACCCATGGGAATCACTGATCATTTTACTGTCTCCATAGTTTTGCCTTTTCCAGAATGTCATATAGTTGGAATTGTATGGTATGAGCCCTCTCAGATGGACATCTTTCACTTACTGATATTTCTTCATAGCTCAGTTCTTAGTGCTGCACTCCCTTGAGGCTTGCCCAACCTGTCTGGAATTCTATACTTTCAAGTGACTGAAAGAGTAAACCCCAACGTCCCTGGACTTCCTTGGATAGCCTGCCCTGAGCCTGGCTGGACCTGCCCTAAAACTGCCTTCCACACTAAGATCATCACAGAAAAACCAGAGGGAACACTGTCTCTCCCTTCTTGGTTTCTAAGCCACCCAGCTTGCAGACATGTTAAAGATCAACACTGTGTGACTCTGGGAAAGTTACTTAACTTCTCTGTGGTTCAGTGTCCTTTTTTAAAAATGCATATGGAACAATACCCTCCCAAGAGGGATTCTTGGATTAGAGAGATCTGAGGCTGTTGCAGAAGGCTTCATTCTGCCTACTTGCTCCTCTTGCCCAACTTCCAGCCCTCTCCCAAGGGCTCACCCCTGAAAGCATCCACCTGGTTGCCCATTCCTCTCTTCCAGGGCACCTGTCATGCACCCCACAGTGCCCACCCTGGCTTAAATGCAGTAACAGTGCCTTGCTCTAAGTCCCTGGACCACTCCAAACCCTGAGCCCAGTCCCTCCGGCTGCCTCACCCCTCGATTCTCTGCTTCACTATATGGCAAAATTGCTCATCTTTCTCATCCACTCCCTTCTGATCCTGCCCCATCTGGACTCTCTCCCTCCGTCGCCCCAGTCAAGATTTCCAAGAGAGCCTACTGTCTGGATGTGGCTACCAGGATCCCTGACACTCCTAATTTCCCTCTGAGCCTCAACTTATACTGTGATGTGCCATGTCCTAGAATCCTGAGGTCATAATACCTATTTTTTAAAGTTTTAACTTAAATTCTACTTAGCACACAGTGTATTATTAGTTTTAGGTGTACAAAATATAGTGATTGGACACTTCCATACAAGACCCAACGCTCAACACAGCAAGTGCCCTCCTTAATTTCCATTACTTATTTCACCCATCCCCCACCCCCCTTCTGGAAGCCATCAGTTCTCTGTAGTTGTTTCTTTGTTTGCCTCACTCTTTTTATCCCCTCTTACTCATTTGTTTCTTAAATTCCATATATAACAAGTCCATATATAACTTATGGTATTTGTCTTTCTGTGACATTTTGCATAACATAATACTCTCTAGCTCCATTCATGTCCTTGCAAATGTCAAGATTTTATTATTTTTACATTTTTTATTGTTTTGTTTTATATTAGAGAGAGAGAGAGGGAGAGAGCGCAAGCACATAAGCAGGGGAAGGGAAGAATCTGAAGCAGGCTCTAGGCTCTAAGCTGTCAGCACAGAGCCTGATGTGGGACTTAAATCCACAAGCAGTGAGATCATGACTTGAGCAGAAGTCAGATCCTCAACCCCCAATTGAACCACCCAGATGACCAAGATTTCATTATTTTGTATGGCTGAGTGATATTCTATTATATATATGTGTACATACATGTATATATAATGTATGAAAATAAATATTAAAAATATAAATATATAATAAAGTACTATATATGTGTATATGCATGGTAATTATTTATCCATTCATTAGCCAGTGGACACTTGGGCTGTTTCCATAATTTGGCTATTGTAGATAATGCTGCTATATATATTGGGGTATAAGTACCCCTAATTCAAAGGGAATTAGGGATATAAGCACCCTGAATTTGGGACACGTTGAAAATTCACACTATATAAATAAGTTTACCTGTAGATTTTCAGAAGAATATTGGGAAAATGATTCTATTAAAGACTAAAGTTCTCATTTTTCAAATATATGGAAGCCAGAGGCACCATTTTTTTGAGGGCTTATATTAATAAATTTTACTGCCTGCCTTTGAAATTACTTCTTGGTAAAACCCTGAGCCTTTAGCTTATGTGTGTGATTATCAGCAGCTGGAAAAGTTTTTTGAATACTAACTTTGGTTACCTTTATTTACCTTTTCTAATAAAAAAATGTATTTAGTCTGGTTTTCTTTATCTCCGCTGGCATTTGCTAGTCAGTACCACCATCATCTGGAGTAGGCAGCCTACACACTTTCATTTCCATTCTTCCCCTGCTCTAAGCAATTCTCCACTTTTACAATTTACTTTGTAGTAACTGGACTTTTTAGAGCCATAGATCTGTTCATTTTGCAAACCTAATTATTATCCATTTCATCCCACCCTTGTATTACAAATGGGAAAATTTTGCCTCAGAAGGCAAAACTCTAAACGATAGAACTATCTGATGTTAGAATACATGTTCATCTAAGGGTGCCTGGGTGGCTTCGTCAGTTAAGTGGCCGAATTTGGCTCAGGTCATGATCTCATGGTTCATGGGTTTGAGCCCGCGTCGGGTTCTGTGCTGTAAGCTCAGAGCCTGGAGCCTGTTTCAGATTCTGTGTTTCCCTCTTTCTCTGCCCCTCCCTGACTAGTGCTCTGTCACTCTCTGTCTTAAAAATTAAAAAATAAACTATAAAAAAATTTTAAAATAAAAATAACACATGTTCATTCAAATGGTCCCATGTGCAATTTATTCCTACTGTAAAGAGAAATGAATAAATAATAAATACATAATAAATAGGTAAACATTGATTATAATATTCCCTTGAAATACTGTAAGTCTTTAAATACTGTACTGTTAATATATATTTTCCAACTTATATACATAGACTTTTCCATGTAAATTACAAAATACATTTTGAAAACTACTTTGCAAAACATGAGCTATCAAATCACTATTAAAATTTTTTAATCACTTTATTATTTTTTTTCATCAAGGTAAGTATGCCCATTATTTTTAAGAATTCTGTTTTTAAAGTTTATTTATTTTGAGAGAGAGAGAGAGAGAGAGTGCGAGTCAGGAAGTGGCAGAGAGAGACTCTCAAGCAGGCCCCGTGATGCCAGCACAGAGCCCGATGTGGGGCTCCATCTCACCCTGAGCCAAAATCAAGAGTCAGATGCTTAACCTATTGAGTCACAGACACATGCTAATAAGTATACTCTTTAATCGCCATCCCCTGTTTCCTCCTTCTCCCCCCTCCCCACACACCTTTCCCCTGGTAACCAGTAAAGAAAGAGCTGTCAAAACATTTTTTTAATTAAAAAAATAAATAAAAATAAAAAAGCTTTGAACACTTGCTCTGTATTTTTTATATGTTTTTTATTTATTTTTGAGAGAGAGAGAGAGAGTGCAAACAGGGGAGGGTCAGAGAGAGAGAGAGACAAAGAATCCCAAGACAGGCTCCAGGCTCTGAGCTAGCTGTCAACACACCCGACGCGCGGCCCAAACCCACGAACCATGAGATCATGACCTGAGCCGAAGCTGGATGCTCAACTGACTGAGCCACCCAGGCACCCCAACTTGATCTGTATTTTTTTTTTTTAATACATTGAAAGTGTAATCTAAAATATATGTGTCCCAAATAAGTCAGTCTTTAGAAGGTTTTTAAGATTACAATGGGAATGAGTCAGAATTGTATCCTTGAAGAAAGGAACTATTGTTATTATGATCTTCATTAAAAAAACAATTTTATGTATTTGGTTATAAACTTCACTTTTAGGAAGAATATTGTCTCTAGCAGTTACAAATACTTCTTTTTTTGTTAATAGTTTATTACCAATTTGGTTTCCATATAACACCCAGTGCTCTTCCTCATAAGCCCAAATGTCCATCAACTGATGAATGGATCTACAAATATTTCAAGTTGGGGTGCCTGGGTGGCTCAGTCAATTGAGCACTCCACTCTTGGTTTTGGGTCAGTTTGTGGGTTCCACCCCTGCGTGGGGCTCCATAATAACAGTGCAGAGCCTGCTTGGGACTCTTCCTCTCTCTCTACCCCTCCTCTGCTTGCATGTGCTCTCTCTCTCTCAAAATAAACTTTAAAAACAAATATTTCAAGCTAATAATAGCAAAATAAATGTATTAGAATAACTAGAATTTTTTTCTGACCATTGAAAATTATTTAGTATATTATCTAACAAAAGGAACTATTTCCTATTGTCAAATAAGAATTAGCTTTGAACTAAAGGAACTGAGAATTATCAGCCATATGTAAGCATAATTATAAATATGGTTTTTCATTTTAATTAGCTGTAATTTGCATGCAGTAAAATTTACCCTTTTTAGTTTCATAAATATATTCAGTCATGTGACTACCACCAATTTCAAGATAGAGAGCTGCTCAACACTTAAATCAGCCCTCTATTTTCTGTTATAGACAGTGCCTCCCTGGTATTGCCATTGATTTGTTTTCTGTCTCTATAGTTGTGTGTTTTTAAGAAAGCCAAATAAATTGAATCATGCAATATAAAGCTTTTTTTATTCTGTTTTTTTCCCAATTTGAGCTTCTTTCATATGATTGCATGTATTATTCATCTATTCATTTGTATTCCTTTGTATGGATGTAACGCATTTTGCTTATTGGTTTCACAGTTAAAGCACAATTGGCCTGTTTTCAGGTTTATTGATTCCAAACAAAACTGTTACAAATATTTACATATAGATTAATGTGTACAAAAGAGTGTACATCTTTGACTTCACATAGATACATATACATAATTGATCCATTATAGGGTGTCCTTTTAACATTATTATTTAACAAGTTGACAAAAAATTTTCCAAAATGGCTATACCATTTTGAATTCTGAAGAAAAATGTGACTCTCGGTTGCTCCATATGTTTGGCAATACCTGGTAAATTTTTAGCCATTTAAAAACATATAGTCGCATCTCATTATAGTTTGAATTTGTCTTTCCTAATGTTTGATGTTGTCTTTTGTGCTCATTTGCCGTATTTCTGCTTTGGAGGTATCTAAACACTTTGTCCAGTTTGTGGAATGTTTGCTTTTCTTTTTGTTGAACTTTGAGAGATCTTCATATTTGTGAATAGAGTTATTGATTATGTATTAATATCTATTAGTATATTTTCTCTTATCTGTAACTTGTTTTTCATTCCTTCTATCATACATATTTTGTCAAAGTGCATACAATTTTGATTATGGTAAATTCCAATTTATGTATATTTTATTTTGTGGTTTGTGCCTTCAGGGTCATATCTCACAAATCTTTGCCAAATGTAAGATTTCTCCCTATGTTTTCTACTAAGGATTTTTGTTTTTTATTTTACATTCCATTTAGATATATGGTACAGTTTAAGTTTTTTATTTGGGTAAACGATATGATATGAGTTGAGTTCCACTTTTAGCCAACATACATCTAATAGTTCCAGCACTATTTATGAAAAAATTATCCTCTCTCTGAAGGGTTATCTTTAAACCTTTGTTGGGGGCACCTAAGTGGCTCATTTGTTTAAGTGTCTGACTTCAGCTTAAGTCATGATCTCATGGTTCCTGAATTCAGCCTGCATAGGACTCTCTGCTGTCAGTGCAGAGTCTGCTTCAGATCCTCTGTCTGCCTCTCTCTCTGCTCCTCCCCTGCTGGTACTGTCTCTCTCTCTCTCAAAAATAAATAATCATTAAAAAAAAAAAAAAACCTTTGTTGAGAATTCACTGAACTTTTATTTAAGCATCTTTTGGTGAACCTCTTTTTACTTCCACTGATCAATGTAGCCCATGACTCCAATTCCATTCCATCTTCACTACCTTATCGTTATAATAGGTCCAGAGAGTAAGTCGTGTTAGTAAGCTTCTTTCTTTTTTCTTAAACTTGTTTTCCCTATATAGTTCCTTATCCTTTTTGTATAAATTTATAATCTAAATTTACATAAAGTTGGACTTGTTGATTTCTTTCAGGAAAAGCTTGCTAGGGTTTGATAGGAATTAAATCTGGAAACCAGGTTAGAGGGAACTGACATCTTAATTATACTGCATCTTTGAATCTGTGACAAGGGAAAACCACTCAAATTGTTTAAGTATTTTTTATTTCTTTCATCAGTATTTTGTAGTTTTCAGCAAACAGATCTCACACATATTTTCAAAATTAAGTGATTTATACCTCTTTTCATGCTATTAAAAGTAGTGCTATTTTTATCTTAATATACAATTTTTCATTTCTAGTCTTTAGAGTTATAATTGATTTTTGTGTAGTGATATTCTGTGACCTTACTAAGTCCACTTAGTTCTAATAAAGTTTTGGTAGAATTTTGGGGATTTTATCAAGACTATCATGGAGGTGCCTGGGTGGCTCAGTCAGTTAAGCGTCCGACTTCGGCTCAGGTCATGATCTCATGGTAGGTGGGTTTGAACTCCGCATCCAGCTCTGTGCTGACAGTCAGCTCAGAGCCTGGAGCCTGTCTTCAGATTCTGTGTCTCCCTCTCTCTCTGCCTCTCCCCTGCTCATGCTGTCTCTCTCTCTCTCTCTCTCTCTCTCTCACACACACACAGAAATAAAACATTAAAAATATTTTTTTAAAAGATTATCATGTTAGCTGTGAAGAAAAATTTTTTTTTCTTGTCCTTTTGTTGTGGCTTTATTCTTTGTTCATTATTAAATAAAGTCAGTATGTATTTTACCTAATGCATATGTTAGATTTAGTGTAGATCTCTTCATCAGGTTGAGGACATTTGCTTCCATTTCTAGTTTGCATAAATTTTTATGGTAAATACACATGAATTTTGTCAAATGTTTCTTTATCTGCTGAAATGGTCATCTTGTTTTGCATCTTTAATTTGTTAATGAGGTGAATCACCTTGATGTTTTTTTAGAAGTAAAAGAAAAACTGTTTTGCTAAAAAAAAAAAAAAAGTTAGTTCTGGGGACAGAGGATGAGCCCAAGGTGGGGCTTGATTGTCCTGGTAATTTTGACCTTCTCATTGATGTAGACAGCAATTCCCATGCCTGACGCTGCGTCCCCATCCACAGCATTTGGCAAAAAACACTTCCTAAATTTGCTTCTCGAATTTGAGTGTCATCCTCATGCAGGGACCATGCTAATCTCTGTATCTTTATCTTGACTGATTTTTGAATATTAAACTGCCTTTCCTTTTTTGGAGATGAAACTCATTTGATCATGTTATAATATCTTACATGTTGATTTCTAGTTGCTAACGTTGGGATGTGAATTTTTGTATTTATGTTTATGTGGGATATTGGTCTATAATTTTCATTTCTTTAGATGTTTTTACTGAGTTTTGGTATCAGATTAATACTGGCCTCTTAAGATGTGTTATTTCTTCTATATTTAAGAAGCGTGCCTATAAAATTGATATGATGTCCTCCTTAAATGTCTAGTATAATTTTCCATTTAATCCATCTGTGCCTGGAGTTCCTACATGGGAAGATTTTTAACGGGAAGTAAAATTTCTTACAAAACATAAAGCATTCAGTCAATTTCTGGTGAACTTTGATAGTTTGTTTCTATTAAAGATTTTGTATTTCACCAAAATTATCAAAATAATGAGCATGGAATTTTTTGTAATTTTATTTAAGTATATTTTTAATATTTATAGTGTCTGTAATGTTATTCCATCATTTATTGCTTATATCAGTAGTTTGTGTCTTCTCGCTATTTCTCTTTATTCCTTGGATTTTGGCACTTGATCAGAATTATCATTTTTTCTCAAAGAATTAGCTTTTCATTTAATTGAGTTTTCTTCTATGTTATTCTTTTGTCAGTTTTGTGTCTTGTGCTCTTGTGTTTTATTTTCTCCCTTGCACTTACTTTGAAATCAATTTGCTACTCTTTGTCTAGCCTATTAAGGTAGAAGCATAGTTCATTTATTTGAGAAAGTTCTTTTATAATGTTGTTTTTAATGTTATACATTTCTCTTTAAGGATTATGTTAGCTGTATTCCATACATTTGCTATGATGTGCCTTTATGTTCATTCTCTTCGAATTTTCAAAAATGTTTTCTTTTGTTTTTCTCTTTCACGCACTGGTTACTTAAAAGGAAGCTAATTTCCAGGGCACCTGGGTGGCTCAGTTGGTTGAGCATCAGACTCGGTTTAGGCTCAGGTCATGATCTCATGGCTCTGTGCTGCAGTGCAAAGCCTGTTTGGGATTCTCTCTCTCTCTGTCTCTCTCTCTCTCTCCCCCTCTCTCTCCCTCTCTCTCTCCCCCCTCCCTTTCCCTCTCTCTCTCTCTTTCTCTCTCCCTCCACCCCTCCCCTGTTCATTCCCTCTCTTTCTCTCAAAAAATAAAAATAAACTTTAAAAAAAGGGAGCTATTTTCCAAATATTTGCAGATTTTCCCAATACATTTGTTACTTCACTCCAATTCAATATGGTAAATTAGACCTATAATGACTAGACTAAATATTTTGTTTTGTTTTATGACCTACAATGTAGCTTTTCTCTCTGAGTATCTCATCTGCATTTGAAAACAATGTGCATTTTTCTGTTCTCACTAAAGAGGGTTTATAAGTGTCAATTAGGCCAAATGCTTTGATATTGTTGTTTAGATCTTGTTCAGTCAGCTATTAAAAGGGGAATATTAATGTCTCCAAATATAATTGTGAATGTGTAATAGCAATCTTAGTGCCATTAGTTGTAGTTTCATGTTTGCTGTGTTACAAGATGTATACATGCTTAGGAATTATATATTTTCTTGGGGATTTATCATCTTAATCATTTTGAATGTCATTATTTAACTCATAAACTTCCTTGTTCTGAAGTCTACCTTATATGACATTAATGTAGCTGTTACTGCTTTCTTTCCATTTCTACTTATATATTTTAGTTTTAGCCTATCTCTGTCTTTATCTTTATGTGGTTTTCTTATAGACAGCTTATGGTTTGGTGTATATATAAAATACTCAAAATGACAGTCTCTGATTTTAATTGACTCTTTTATGTAAAGTTATTATTGAGGGTGGATTAAAATCTACCATCTTGCTAACTGTTTTCTATTTCTTCCATCTGTTCATTTTTCCCTGTTTCTGTGCCTTACTTGATATTAACAATTTTATTATTTTGATTATCCCCACAATTGGCTTCTTTTTACACATTAAATAATCATCCATGGTTTGAAAATATGCACCCTTTATTAGTTGATCTCTACCTTTATATAAAATTATGTCTGCTCTAGATGTAGTATAATGATCTTAAAAGAGTACACTCAATTTCTCCTTTGTTTTTGTACTATTATTGTTATACATTTCCTTTTATACATGCTACAGACCACAATACATTACTAATTATTTTGCTTTAAACATGCAGTCACCTTATAGAAATAGTAGTATAACTTTCAGTGCTCATTACTAATTGGGTAGACGTAAATTTCTGTCTTGTATTAATGCTTCCATCTGAAACACCTCCTTTAACATTATATAGTGCAGGCTTACTGACAATACCCTCTTAATTTTTTTGCCTGATGGTTATTCCCATCTTCAACTATGTAAGATTTTTTGATCAATTTTTATTCTAATTGAACAGTGGGTTTTCCTTTTCAGTGTTTAAATTATTATTTAAATTATCAATATTTTAAAAATATGTCACTCCCAATTTTTCTGATTTACTGAGTGTCTGATGACATTAACTGTCAGGTCAGCAAGGGCTTATATTCTATTTCCTTTTGAAGGTATCTGACTTTCCTTAGTTTGAGGTTAGTTGGTTTCCCTGTCACCTTGGTCCTCTGATGGATTTAAGAGAAGTTAAGAATGTGAAGGCTGCCCAGAGTTTGTTGGTTGTTGTGGCGGAGTTGGGATGGAAATGATATTTGTCAATTCTATCCTAAGTGAAAGCCAGAAATCAATAAGTATTATGTTAATAATATTAACTGAGTTTTCCAAGAAGATATCTATAAGAAGTACTTTAGATACTCATGCTTTAGCTGGAGAATGGAAGATTCTCTTCTGTGCACATCTGCAGTTCAAACTGGAGATACAGAGGAGCTCCTGGGTGGCGCAATTAGTTAAGCGATAGATTCTTGGTTTCGACTCAGGTCATGATCTCATGGTTCATGGGTTCGAACTTTGGATCAGACTGTGTGCTGTCAGCATATAACCCAGTTTGGCTCCTCTGTCCCCTTCTCTATCTGCCCCCCCTGCTTGCATGCTCACACTTTCTCTCTCTTTCTCAAAAATGAACATTTAAAAAGCAAAACAACAAAACTGCAGAGAACAGCTTGTCCTTCTCCCTCTAATCACCTTTCTTTGTAGATTGATATCCTTTCAATTGCTTGATATTTCAATAAAGTGGAAAAAGTCCAGTCATAATATTTATTACATAAACAGTGTATTTATGAATGTTATATAAATAATACTAGCTTGAAACTAATATAATATGAAGTCTCAAAACAATGTTCATACTTACACTCCACTTTCTTCTGAAAAAATTAAACCTAAAAATTGAGTATCACGTAGTGAAAAAGTAGTACTCAATATAATAAATTTTTTAAGATGTCCTATTATTTTTTGGACAAATTTTTGCTCATCTTTGCGGATACTTAAAAATTGGATAATATAATCCATTATATATTTTTACAGTCTGAGAAACGTGTTTGTCAAACTCAGGGAGTCAATAAGTTTTATTCTTCCTCATCCATGTTTTCCCTGATCACTGCTGTACTGTAGTTGGTGAAATTGGTGACAAAGAATCTATGTTTCCTATACTCTTCTCCTGGAGCTAAAGAAAAAGAAAAAAAGAGAAAGTTTAAAAATCTATTGTTAATAGAATATTTTTAAAATATGCATGCTATTCTTCACCAGTGTTTATAATATTAATTCAACCTAAGGAGGTAAAGAGTTCCATTTTTTCAAGGATGGTGATGACCTCTCCTGATATTGCCTTTTGCAGCATTTACAATAAGCATCACTAAGCCATACCATTATATGCATAAGGATACAGTATCTTGAATTATTTATTACACTATATTTATACAAGCAAGGCAACTATATGGATGAGTTCCATTCTTTATGATATAGCCTTAACTTTTGTTGTTTAAATTTTTTATCAGTGTCATTCAGTATAAAGAGTTTAAGCATTTTCTTTAATAAGCCAGTGAGGGAACAAATATTCAGCACATTTTTTTTTTGGTATTCTCTTAAGAAATACAGTAATCACTTTTTATTTTAAATTCCAAAGGAAACAAATATAATCTAATTTTCAATGGTATGTCATAAAATATATCAAATTTATCTTGTGGGATGGAATAAAAAATTTATACAAATATGGTCGTGGAACATTTGGTATTCTGAATTCCACTGGGACTACTTCTGTGTATTGCATAGAACTTTTCTGATTAGGCATAACCAAGTGATTCTAATTTGTGAAATTTTCTTAAACTTAACAGCTGTATCCTGTTTAAAATGACTCATTAGCATGAAAAATGCCAGAAGATAATTCATTTTGGAAATTGTGATTGGTGGCTTCTCTTTTCCTAAAAACGAGGAGCTCACCATATTTTGGAATAGGTATATTTTTACCTGTCTACTTTGGAAATGATGACAGTCTTTAAAAGTTGGACTATAGAAATGTTCACAATTTGGAGATCCTGAAAAATGTTATTTTTTACTATAGTTCATCCTCTTTATTATCTCTATTTATTACTCTATTAAGCATTAAATTCACATCATTGTGTCTAATTTCAAGAAGCAAAGCAAAATAAACATATTAGCTGCATATTCTGTCTTCCCTCTACAGTGTTGCAAGTAATTAATGTAGTAAGTTTGGTTTACAAAAATGTTCATACAAAGTCATAAACAAAAGAAAATTAACCAATTAACCAAAATGTATTAAGTGGGCTTTTGTCAGTGGCTTGAAAAATGAAATGGAAAAAAATAGCTCTAAGCATAGGCAAAATATAAAGAACTGTAAATCTAAAATGAGAAGGCTAGGAACTTAGATGGTAAATTTAGAAAACAAAATGCAACAGAATTCAGTAATTACAAAAGATATTGGTAAAAATTCCTTGAGATTAGTAAGAAAGCAATTCCGCAGATTGAAATTCCATTAAATTCCAGACTGGATTTATAAGGAAATAAATGTTCCTATGCATATTGTTAAAATTCCAGTTATCAAAAGAACAAAAATTCATATTAGTCTTGTAAAGCTTCCAGGCAGAAAGTGCAAGTTTCATACAAAGAAAAAAAAAGTCAGACTGGCATTGAGTTACTCCTTTGCCAGTCTTGATGTAAGAAAACAAGTTAAAGAAAAAATAGGACTATAACCCAGAAATGCTGCAACCAGCCAAGACAGGGATATATTAAAGATATGCATGAGTTTAGAGAGCATATTATCTATGTCCTATTTTAGAACCCATTTTGAAAAAATATCACCCCCATGAATAATAAAAAATTTAAGAACACATGAATGGCTGAGTCGGTTAAGCATTTGACTTCAGCTTGGGTCATGATCTCAAGGTTTGTGAGTTTGAACCCATGATGGGCTGGCTCTGTGTGGATAGCTCAGAGCCTGGAGCCTGCTTCAGATTGTATTTCTCCGTTTCTCTGCTCCTCTGCCACTCAGGCTCTCTCTCTCCCTTAAAAATAAACATTAAAAAATTTTAAACATATTTTATTTTTTTAATGTTTATTTTTGAGAGAGAGAAAGAGAGAGAGCATGAGTGGGGGAGGAGCAGAGAGAGAGGGACACACAGAATCCAAAGCAGACTCCAGCCTACCAGCTGTCTGCACGGAGCCCAACGCAGGGCTGAACTCATAAACCGTAAGATCATAACCTGAGCCCAAGGAGGACACTTAACCAACTGTGTCTCCCTGGGGCCCCCATTTAAAAAAATTTTTAAACTAATATGAGTTACTTCAGGTTGGAGGAGGATAAAAAACAGACTGTATTTAGCTTAATAAGCAAAATCAGTAAGCTTAATAACAATAAGCTTAATAACAAATAAAAATAAGGAAAATTAATAACTATATTATTTAATGTATTTAATATTGCATTCTAGCTAGGGATATGAAGTACATCTACTCAATAAATATATAACTAAATAAATTACATCATATAGTAATTATTACTATAAATAGGGGAAAAATTAAAAACTATGTAAGGGGGACCAGGATACATGCAGGTGGTGGGGAGTTTTAATTTGACATGGTATTGCAGAGTAGGTTTCCTCAGAGAAATGACATGTGACCAAAGACTTGAAGGAGAAAGGGAATTAGCCATGAAGATCATCTGGTGGAATCACTTTCCAGTCTGTTTGAATGGAGCAAGTGGGTAAGAAGAAAATAGATGAAGGATGAGGTGAGGCAAGTAGCGGGAGAAGGGAGTAACCAGAGAATAATCCATAGGATTTTGTGCTGAAGGGCAGGTTGCTAGAGTCTAACTGGTGGGAGCCTCATGGCTCATTAGAAGAACTTAAAATTTGGTTCTTTTTTTAAAAGTTTATTATTATTATTATTTTTTGAGAGAGAGGATCCCAAGCAGTCTCAGCACTATTTGCACAGAGCCCAGTGTGGGACTCAAACCCACAAACCATGAGATCATGACTTGAGTTGAAATCAAGAGTCTGATTCTTAATGGACTGAGCCACTCAGAGGCCCTTGATTCTGAATAAAATGGAAAGTCATTGCAAAGTATTAAGCAAAAGAAAGAATTTTGGAAAAAAGTGAATATATCATTTATGTATTAATTGTTTCAATCTGGCTTTGGGCATGAAATAAAACTTATAATTAAGTTTACCAGAAAATAAGCAAAGAAAAACATTTCAATAGTTTGACAATATGTTATTACATTATTGTGGGATAGAAGGCAGGGTGAAATTTCAGTATAAATATTGAAAAACTTTATATATATATATATATATATATATATATATATACATTTATACATTCTGAAAAATAAAACTTCAGAATAAATATATATATTCTAAAATATGTACCTTTGTGTGCATTTTTTAGATTAATTATAAAATGTATTATATAAAAATATATATTAAAATATAGTCTAAAATGTGCATTTCCTAAAAAAATCTCATTTCACAACTAATTTTCAAATTGATAAAATGTTTTATTTGTATTTTGATTATTTACCTTTTTAAAGTTTTCTGTATTTATTTTGGGAGAAAAGGAGAGAAGGAGAATAAGTATGAGAAGGGCAGGAGCAGAGAGAGAGAATCTCCAGCAGGCTTTGAGCTGTCAGTACAGAGCCTGATGCAGGGCTCTATCCCATGACCCTGCAATCATGACCTGAGGTGAAATCAAGAGTTAGACGCTTAAGCAACTGAGCTGCCTAGGTGCTTCTATTTTGTATTTTATTTTTAAAAATTCAGAAACCTATTTTTTCCTGCATGGCTGCTTTAAGTAATATATTTCTATGATTTATAGTTTGTGAAATATGTATTTAAAAACATTGCATACAATATTAGAGCTACAGTAGTATCATGTAGTTCTTTTGTGTATGTTTGATTTCAATGATTTACTGATTAGGAATAGGATGAACTATTATTTATGTTAATCATTCAGGGTACATTTTATTTTCTGGTCCTGAATATCATAGTGTAGGGGGCTATAGTTCGCCAATGACCAAACTCATGAGTAACTTGTTACATGGCTCTATGTAGTGAAACTGAGATCATATCCTGCTTCGTGCTCTCTTAAACCACACATGAGTGCACGTGCATTGTTAATGCCATAATGGAACAAAAAACATGACCTTCCCCCTAAAGAAGAAACTTAAATATTTTTCTCTTTAAAGTAAATGCCAGCCGTACACTCTTTCATCGTGTCCTTTAATCTTTCTTAGAGGTGTATGAGTTCATTGGGAACCTGGCAGTGTTGTCAGGATGGTTAATCCAAAGTCAAATTAAGCTTGAGTCTGAAAGTTTTTATTTTCTTGATTGAATTAATGCAGAGGACTCATGTATATGCACAAACACCGACATTCAGCACAGCCCTCATTACCATGCTGAGAAGTGTGGATTCAAATTAGAGCTGCATGTTAGACAACCGCTCGCATAAACTAAGGCTTGTTAAAACAATGTTAATGAGCCCCCATTGTATAGAGCAGCTTCACTTTTCCAATCTTTCATATTTGTTCACATGAGGCCTGGGAAGTTGCTGAACTGATTAAGTCTGAAATAGAGCTGGAGACTCTCTACTGAGCCACTGGGGTGAAGGGAATTAGAAAAATTAGGAAGAAAGAGCCATATAAAGTTTACTTAAGGTTAAAAACGTGGTGATAGAACTTCTCCCAGGTGTCAGAATGTTTTTTGAGGCCTATTTTAAAATCTGGCTAAGCAAACTGTGTATAAGATAGTTAACTTAACGCTTACTCACATTTATATTTTTTGCCATAATTTGGACAGAGTTTTCTAAGGTTTGTCTGACTTGCTTGCTTCCTCTACAATTATTTTCTTTATAGTGAAAATCTTTTTATGTAGCTAGGTAAAATCTGTTCTCAAGGGGGAAAGAAGTACCTGATAAAGAATGAAAACAATCATCCCCTTCTCGATGGTTATCCTTGATATGTTAATTTATACTTGTGAAATTAGAAGTAAAGTCTTGAAAATAAATTTTAAAATTAGCATAGTCTATTTCTAGCAACTTCAAATGATACATAATTAAATCTCAATTTAAGAAATGTATTAATTATAAAACATTGACACTTTACCTGCTCTCCATGCCACTGAGTAGGGGTAAAAGCATAGGGATAAGGTAAACCATAAACATGCTCTTTGAAATGCTTCTAACTCGCTTGTTTATATCATGCATGAAGGTTGTCAAGTTCAAACTTTTTTTTTTAAAGATTAGAGATACCAGAAATTTAAAGTTGATTTTTTAAAGTTTGTTTATTTTGAAGGAGAGAAAGGAGAGAGAGAGAGAAGGCAGGCACATGCACCAGGGGGGAGAGGCAGAGAGAGAAGGAGAGAGAGAGAATTCCAGGCAGGTTTTGTACCATCAATTCAGGGCCTTGAACTCATGAACCAGGAGATCATGACCTGAGCCAAAAGCAAGAGTTGGAGGCTTAACCGAGCCACCCAGGTGCCCCTAAAGTTGATTTTTAAAATATGATAACAGGGGCACCTGGGCGATTCAGTAGGTTGGGCGCTAGACATCTGATTTCAGCTGAGTTCATGATCCCAGTTTTTGAGATTAAGCCCTTTGTGAGGCTCTGTGCTCACAGCATGGAGCCTGCTTGGGATTTTCTCCTTCTTTCTCTGCCCCTGCCACACTCATGCTCTCCATCAAAATAAATAAATAAAAACTTAAAAAAAATAAAATGTTATAGAACTGACAGACCTCCGTGAACATATTCATTCTCATCTCACTCAGGATTTTGGTAACCATGCTTCAAAATCCCTCATCTACTGCCTTTAACGTTCAGTATTTGTCCTACCCTCAACAGACATTAGTTGTCAATCAGTGTTAAGTACTTGAGAAGTTATACATTTTTGAAACATATGGATAAAAGCACACCAATGTAATGCTGTGGGAACTGGAAAGGAATCTCCCAGCTATTCAAGAATCATGAAGAAATGATGTATATTTATATGTTTGTTTAGTTACTGTTTAGCAACCCAACCAGGTGGTAATTTCCAAGTGGATTGGGCATGACTATTTTGCTCATCATAATATATCTAGGACATGATATATTTTATGGCACATGAGAGGAACTGAGTGAATATACAAGGAGTGAGAGATCCACAAGGGAGATAAAAGGCTTGAATTATCAGATTTTACTTGGTACATTTAGGGTTAACCATGTGAAAACTATGTTGAAGTAAGAGACTCCAAAGCAAGACCCTGAAGACTTTACAACAGCACTTGTTACATGCAGCATCTAAAGGTCAGCAAATGCTTCATGAAAGCCTTTTGATGACAGCTGTCATTACAACTTTACTACAAAGTAAGCTATGTTTATAAAAGCACTCATGGGGAATGGTAGCCACTTTGAGACCAAAGGTTTACTGCTGGAGCTATTTTTACATGTCAGGTCTACTTACAAATAGAGCAGTAAGCAAGACAAATGAAGAGTGTGTTCAAACTTGGTGGACAATGACTGTGTGACTTTGGTTGAGAACTTTGGAATTTATTGTTTCAGCTCCTTAAGACTCCTCACAGGATACTGCATATAAAGAAGGAGATGTAAACCCACTAACACACACACACACACACACACACACACATCAATGATTTGTTTTATTAACAATCCTCTAAAAGGTAGATAGAGCAACTTAAAAATCTCAGTCCCTGGATGAAGGGAAGGAGTGTATTGCCACATCTGGAAGACCCCAGGCTAGGGGCATTTCTGTTGTGTTCCCTGCACGTGAGAGAAGAATGCTTGTGTAGAATTGGGAAGTAAGATTTTTCCTTTACAAAATTAGCCATTTTGGTTCTTACAGTTTAAGAATTCCAGAAGCTAAATAAATCATAAGAATGAAATATAAAGAAACAATGCTAAAACAGTAGCCACTCAGCCTCATTGTTTTAGGAAGGAGGACCTGGAACTGAAAGGGTAAGTGAGTGATTTGTCAAAGGTTGCATAATTGTGTGTGTAAAAGGGAGATAATAATTCCTGCTGTGAGGATCAGATGAGATGATTGTGCTTAGCGAAGCAGAAATCAGATAAACTGATGTGCTTATGTAGCTTATATGTAAGTGTGTTCCTGACAGTGTTTAAATGTTTTTATTTTGATTGATTGGGGGAAAAAAACCCCACAACAACTCTGCAGCATCGGTTCTCTGTAAAAGTGCTCAACTGGCAATCAGACTCTGACCCTGACAAGCTCATGGACTTCCCGAATTTATTCCCTGTGCATTCCAAAGTAAGAGGGATTATAAGGGCTGAGATGGCACATTTTATGAATTAAAAGTCAGGGAGTAGGGAGAAGGAATTGTATTTGTAGCCGAGATTCCCATGCGCTTCAGGTCTTGGCTCTTCAGTAAGCATCTGTCTGGCACAACTCCTCCTCTCCCAAAATCCTCTGAACTGAAGAGGTAGAATTTTTTTTCAGATCTGAAAACTTCCCTTTTAAATAGAAATTTCAGGAATGACTCCGAGGATAACTCCTATCTCAGGTTCTAAGAAAAAAAAAAAGATCAGAAAACTAGCAGTATCCACAATAACCCACCACTTTGACATGATCAAATTTTCAATTTTAAGCATGGGCAAATACAGTAAGCTTAACCTGAAAATATTTTGTCTTTAGTTCAGGGTCTGTCCCAAATTACAAAAACATAAATATACCATAAATCCTTCACAAGCCCTTCTTCCAGCCCATGTTCTGACATATGTGCCCAGGTTCAGCTTCTGTAGACGTAATAGGAATGGCTCCCTTAAATCACTAGAGTTTACCCTTTCCCCCACTTTGCTCCAAATTGCTTCACCTTTAATCTCTTTAGCCCTGTTAATCTCCGCATCCACCTCTGGATCTGTCTACCCAAGTGTCTATTAGTGATCACCCCCCAAGACCTTTGTTATAATGCCAACTTCTTCATTTTTTCTTTTTTAATTTTGTCATTCCACATTAGAAATTACCTCTCAGTTTATTCCCTCCTTACTGGCCTACTGTTTTTAGAACTCTATAAACTGTGCCTTTTCTATGACTTTTCTTGCACTGAAAGGTAGTTTTCAATATGCAGAAGTCTTGAGTAATAGATAAATAGAGACGGAAACCAGTAAATGTTAAGCTGAGGGTGCTGCTCGGTAAAGCGAGGCAAACCTGACCCCACAGAAGAGCCATGACTCGTGGGATGGATCCTGACCCATTAAAGAGTAACCCCAAGATGATTAAAGAACCGATTCTTATATTTAAATATAATGAAGGAGAGCAACTCCTGGGAAGTCAGTATCTGAGTAAGGCGAGAATAGGACTCAAGGCAGAAGCTACTGATGGTCCAGTTAAAACAAGTCTGTGCCCTGGCAGTTCAGGTATGGTTATAATAGCTCTGGGCGCATGTTTTCCCCTCAAGTCCTAAGACTCGGGAAGTACAGTGGTGGTTTTTCAGTAAGGGAGCTCAGTGCATTAGCTAGAGTTCAAAGAGTATAGTGAAGTCATAGACCACAGAGAGTTGTGAGTTACAACAACAGGCTTTTTTTCTGCCAAGTCTGGCCATGTTTCTGAGAAGTTATTGCTATACATTCCTCTTGGTCTCCGACCACTCGCTATTGAAAATTTGACATATCATCCAGACTCAGCGTCATGCAGCAGCCAAATTTCTGAGAGTACTCTGCTCAGGGGTCATTGCTCAGAATTTCATTATCATAGGAAATGATGTGATTCTTTTCTTATTTATAACTCTAGAGTCCTTTAAAGATGAGATCTGGTATGAGGTTTCCAATTCACGTTATTTTTTTTAATGTTTTTATTTATCTTTGAGATAGAGACAGAGCATGAACAGGGGAGGGGCAGAGAGAGAGGGAGACACAGAATCACAGCAGGATCCAGGCTCCAAGTTGTAAGCACAGAGCCGGATGCGGGGCCCAAACCCATGATCCGTGAGATCATGACCTGAGCCGAAGCAGGACGCCCAACCAACTGAGCCACCCAGACACCCCACCAATTCACTTTAGAAGAAAAGTATTTGTCCACTGTTGTTAAGATGGATCTTCTGCAAAGAAATGATGTTTTGAGCTGTAACAGTAGTTTCTGGGGTCATTCTTTAATAACGTGCTGCTCTTTCTGTATTTTAAATCTCATCACATTACATTATTGTTATGGAGAAGAAACTGGTGCAACAGCTCTCTTCTTAATATTGAAAACACACACAAACGGTGGAAAAAATGAATGAGAGAGTCTGCTGAAAGGTTAGTGTGCACATTTTAGGCAGAGATATTTAGTGTTCCTATTGAGCTGTCAAACCTGAGCAACTGATTTAAAACAAAGTGTATATTTAAAGTGTCAGTAATGACTTCTTTCCCCTAACAATATGTTAGAATATTTGGTTTAATTCTGCTTTCATCTTTGACAGCTAGCAAGTTTCTCAAATAATTCTTGAATGCCCTATTCAGCAGAAATTCAATCTGGTAGGGATTCTTGCTGTAAGTCATGCCTAGATAACTAAAGCTTCAGTAACTGTGAACCTAAGCACTATTAAGAAACTGAAATGTATAATCTCCCTGTAGAAGAAAATCTTCTAAGTCATTTTATCACAAAATCCTCACAGATACCTCTGCCTTCTCCATAATCCAATAAGAAAAAGAATCATATCAGTATAGTAAGCATTATTCTGCCATAGGTTCAATCAGTTCTCAGATACCAAGGGAAGAGAAAGAGGGTTTGGAAAGACAAGAAGCATCCTCAAAGCTGCTTAACAGTAGAATAGCCTCAAACAGCAAAGAAAATCTTCAAATTTGTGTTATTTATATATTCAGTAATTCTTGAGCCAAAGAACTGATATATATAATTATTTTGTTAGGCATGTTTATATAACTACATAGCTATGCAATCATGTATTCTACAATTATATATTATATGTTTAACATAGATATCATTTTATGTTATATAATACATGTATATTATATGTAATGAATTACATATTATAAGATTCCATATATATTGAACACATTTATATATAATTTTAAACTTTATAATATAGTTATGTGTTGTACATTATTCAAGAGGTACTTCCTGAAAAGACACTTACCTCTGTTCCCTTCTTATTCTATAGTTAAGTAACAAATAATCATATTTAGAAGCAAGACTGCAACTCCTGGGGCGCCTGGGTGGCTCAGTCGGTTAAGCCTCCGACTTCAGTTCAGGTCAGATCTCATGTTCGTGGGTTCGAGCCCCGCATCAGGCTCTGTGCTGACAGCTAGCTCAGAGCCTGGAGCCTGCTTCCGGTTCTGTGTCTCCTTCTCTCTCTGTCCCTCACCTCTAATGCTCTGTCTCTCTCTGAATCAAAAATAAATAAAACATTAAAAAAATTAAAAAAAAAGACTGCAACCTCCTGTATTTTTGAGGAATATAGTCAATAATTTAACAGATTAACTTAGGGGGGCCTGGCTGGCTCAGTTGGTCAAGCACCTGACTCTTGATTTTGGGGTGCTCAGGTCATGATCTCATGTTTTGTGGGTTCGAGCTCCACATCAGGCTCCCCTCTGCCAATGTGGAGCTGACTTGGGATTTTCTCTCCCTTTTTTCTTCCCCTTCCCCACTTGTACACTCACATGCTTGGTCACTGTCTCTCTATCAAAATAAATAAATAAACTTTAAAAATTTTTTCAAAAGTATATAATTTGTCCAATTAACTTGAATGGAACAAAGACTCAAACAATCATTTTAACATTTTTGCCAAAGGATTTTAAATATGTCATATAGCATTTTAATGGAATGTTTAAAATTTTGTACTTTAATACAGACACAGTTAACATTGGAAAAAGTTAACAAGTGACAAGTAAATTAAATTACCTAGAGAGACTTGTCTATAATTTGCTCTAGAAAGTCTTATGGTTTCTGTGATTTATTCTGTTCATTCTTAGTGTTGTTGTATTTCAACATCCACTCTTACAAGATAGGATCGCATACAGATGAGATAGGGTTCTCTGGAAGCATTCTGTAGGGAAGAATAGGTTATTTCCAAGTCCCACAATGGGAATTATGTGAGAACATCATGGGAACAGATCTTATTTAATCAGGCTTATGGTGAATTGCAACTTTTATGCCACCTGATGTTCTTCTTTCATCCTTACTCGACTGTGTATCTGTTCCAAACCTATAAGCCACCTTCCTCTCTTGCCTCTAAGAACTAGCATCTCCAGCTAATTGGATATTGGAAGCAATAAACAACCTCACTGGGACTAATTGTGGGGATATCCTAATAATAATTCTAAGACATAGGTATTTTCACACACTGCATAATTTAAATAAGGAAACTGAGGCTCAGAGGTGTAAAGTAACTTCAAAGATAAATGGTTACTATATGGTAGATACTGAATTAGAACTCAGGTCTCACTTACTCTAAAATCCATACTCTGCACCATTAAGTGACATTGCCTGTACAAAGAATTTCTGCATATTCATTCACTACTTTGCCACATTTCCAGCACTTATATCAAAAATATATTGCCCCTCTATCCATACATGATTCTGGGAAGTCAGGTGTTTTGGTTCTGTCCAGACAAGAGAGTATTCCTCATTCAAGTGCTTGTATTATTCATCTTTATATTATACTTTTTCTCACCTTAAGTGGACAATGGCATTTCTCATATGCAATGATACACTGGGGCATCTCTGCATATAGATGGAGAATATATTGACAGAGTTAATTTCCATATGTAAAGGGAGATCATTCCTATTGATCTTTTCATTCTTCTTAAACTCCAAAATTACTACCCTTTAAAACAAATTTAAGTAGATTGGTTGTTACCAGGGTCCGGGAGGGATGGAGAGAGGAAATTTGTTGTTCAATGAGTTTAGATTTGCAAATTTGAAAAATGTTTAGATATTTATTTTACAACAGTGTGAATATACTTAGCACTGGGTAGTTAAGATGATAAATTTTAGTTATGAATTTTTAACCAAAAAGAAAAAAACACATATTTCAATATGTGTTTATTGGACATATGCTATACACATTGTAATAATTTAGTTTATATTTGCTGGTAGCTTAAAAGTTATTTCTTCCTAAATCTACACTTCTTAGTGTATATCTGCCTTCCTCAACCCCTAACATATAGCATATTGTTCTTTATTCCATTTAACTCTCAGCAGAAGGATTCATGAGTACTTAACTGTTGGATATAATGTGCAGTTTTTTTGCGTGAGAGTTATAGAATCTGATAAACAAAGATCACAGTACAAAATATCATGTTTTGGGCCATATAACTTTGGGCAAGAAACTTTCACTTGACTTTAGTGTCCTTATTGGTAAATGTAAATATAAAAGGTACTTATTTCAGATGCCATGAGAATTCAATGCTATGAGTTTAAATATATTTTTTAGGTTTTTTAATGTTTATTTTTGAGAGAGAGAGAGACACAGAGAGAGTGTCGCGGGGGGGGGGGGGGGGGGGGCAGAGACAGAGGGAGACAGAGAATCCAAAGCAGGCTCCAGGCTCCCAGCTGTCAGCACAGAGACCAGAGACCGTGACGTGGGGCCCAAACTCAAACTGTGAGATCATGACCTGAGGCCAAGTCAGAGCCACCGAGGCTCTGCTCTGCATTTAAATATCTTATCATAACTACTTGTATATAAGGACCACCAACTAAATAAACTATATAGTGTAATTATTAATGCTATTTTTATTTATATAATTCTATCTCCATATTTTTACTTGCATGAATCCAAGATTTGTTTTCCGAGAAAAAATATATGATATGAACAAATATAAACAAATATGGGCAAATATAACCAGATGTTTATGGACTTAAGTTCCTTTTTTTCTTGGGCAACAACTTAACTAAATTCCTCTGCTCATGCAATCAAAACTGTCATACGACCAAGTTCTAGTTCACTAAAAACTAAGCAAGAATGTGGATTCTTTCCAGAGCTAAGGCCCAGGTCCAGGCCCATAAAATTCTCCCATTCACTATCTTCTGTGCTCTTGATATTCTTAAAAGTTTGAGATAACACAGCAAATCTAGAAGTCATATAATAAGAGTGGTGAAACCATAAGATGGTAGGAGTCTATGTGGAGAAGAATCACCCATCAAATAGCAAAGTGGTTTGGACTTTATGTAAGCAAGAACTAATAATCTTTTGCTATTTATTTAAGTCTTTATAGTCTGTGAGACTGGTTCATTCAAGCTGCTGACTAAAGGAATTGGTATCTTGAAGTGACAAAGCAGAAGAATCTCACAAGGCCTGTCCAGCCTGATTTCATAATCACTGTAGCCAGTGATTACTGCGTTTCTCAATACTTTCATTTTATGAATAAGAGTTTTTATTATAGTTTTTCTGAGCTTTCTTAATTGGTTAAAGGGTGATAGAAACTTTGTCTTTTTAGTTCATGTGTGGCTAGAGTAAGGAAGTGAGCTCAGATATCATAGATAAAACTAAACATCAGACGGAGAACCTATGATGGAGCTGAATTGCAACAATTTGATGGGAATGTAAATTGTCTTGGGGAATCCGTGAACATGTTGTATCTGTAGGAAGAATATTAAAATAAAGATTTGGTATCCAGAAGAAATTATAGTGACATAAATGGGCTGGCTGTTTATACAAATCATGTCCTCTCCTTTTCTAGATAAAACAGTCTTCTGTCTAGTTGGTTACTGCCATGTGGCTGTTTTCTTGACAGTGGAAATGTTCAGCATATGGCACATGAGTGATTTTTAAAAGCTAGACCTGGATATCAGATGGACATGGAATTCAATGAGATAGTTCTAAAATTCACATGTGAGAACTAAAAGCCAAAATTAGCCAAAGGGAGACATTTCTGAAAAGGGAAATTGAGAAATCAAATTGATGTTGTATAGTATAGGAGTAAATATCAACGGATTTAAAATAACATAAAGAGGTCTATACGGGTATAGAAACTGTTAAGTAATTAGTGCTAGGGGCTTTGGTTACAGAGAAGGAGAAAAATGAAATTGGATCTCTATATTGCACAACATCTGAAATTGCATTACAGATGGATTAAAGACATGACTATAGCACTTAGAGAAAATATGGAAGAATACACTTATGACTTTGCATGCATAGGCAAGGATTTTTGTTACAAGACAAAAACTGAGAGGTATGTGAGGAAAGATGAATACTTTTTATTACACCAAAATTAAGTAATTCTGTAAATGAAAAGACACTTTAATGATAATGAAAATATATGTCAGAAATTTAAACAAATTATTTGTAACATATGTAATTGATAAGGAATTTGTATTTAGAGCCTATAAACTCCAATAAATCAATAAGAAACAATTATTGGAAAATGGACAAAATATTGGAGTTAATAGGATTATTCTAAATGAGCAGTCACATTTGAAAGGATGCTCACCCTCATTACTAATAGAGAAATGTAAGTTAGAATGGCCATAAAATAAAATAGTTACATATAATTCAGAACAATTCAAAGTTTTCTCAATACGAAATCTTTTCAACAGCGTAAAGGAACGATAACTCTCTCCAAAAGTGGTGGAACTACAGTCGGTAAAGTCAAAAAAAATTTCTTCTAAGATGTTATACATGTGTTTATCCTACAACTGAACCATTTCCTTTTTATTTATATACTAGAGAAATGATATTACATATGCATCATGAAATTTTTATAAGAATGCATAAAGTTATTCATAGTAGAAAAATTTCTAGTATAATTCAAAAGTCCATTAACTGTAAAATGCAAAGTTTAAAACATCATATATCAATATGATAAAATATTGTAAGTGAAAAGAAATGAAAAACAGCATTCTGTTACATAGAAAAATATAAAAAACATTGAGGATATACAAAAATGTGTATAATTTTATGACATATGTATTAATTTAAAAAATAAGGAAACTAAATCACCTATCATTTAGGGATGATTAAAGAACTGGGAGAATGATGGAGAAAATTAAATAATAATTATTTTACTTTGATAGGTATGTCTGTTTCACTTCCCCCCCAAAAAAATCTCCATATCTTTATAGAATTTAAGCTTCATTTTTGCTCATGAAAAGTTCGGCACAAATGATGCATCTTCTGTGTGGTAGCACACAAATCTAGGTTGCTTTGCTCTTGAGCTTCACCACTGTCCCTAGCAAAAGGCCAAAGAGAATTGAGGCCTACATAGAACTTTGCTTTGCTTCACAGAGTAGTAAGAAAGTTCATTTCCAGTCATATTTCATTTTTCAGCCTTGCCTACCTGTTGAGTGGGGACAGCATGGAAAATTCTGTCTCCTATATGACCAGAGAGGAAAGGTACAGAAAGAATTAATGAGCATGATTAATGTCTATCAGGGCAGTTAACACAAAATCCAATATCAGTGTTCTTTAGGAAGAGAGGGAGGGAAGAAGGAAAAAGGCTGTATATATGGGACGGGAGCAACCAGAAAAGGAAGGCGTCTAAGCTACCAGGAATGGTCCTTTTTTTTTTTTTTAGTAATATTATTTTTAGTAATGGTCTTTTTTATAGGTCATATTATTTTTTAGCCTAGGTGATAGTTATATATGTTTTCATTTGATTATTATCATATAAGACATATATATACACATATGTATTATACACACACATACACACTTTTGTATGTATGATATACATCAAAATAAAAATGGAATACAAACATGTATATGGTTAATGTAGATTAATGAGCCTCAAAATGTCCATATCCTAATGCATAACACCTGTAAGTTACCTATATGACAAAAAAAAAATTAGCAGATGTGACTAAGGTTAAGAACGTTGAGATGGGGAGATTTTCCAGGAATATCTGAGTGGCCCCAATCTAGTTTCATGGGTCTTTGAGAGTGGGAAACCTTTCCCAACTTGGTCAGAAGAGGTAATACCGAAGGGTCAGGGATATACAATTCTGCCTACTTTAAAGTTGGAGGAAAGAGAATACCAGCAGTTTCTAGAGGTTGGGAAAGGCAAGGAACAGAATTCTCCCCTAGAGACTCCAACAAGGAAGGCAGTCCTACCCATACCTTGATTTTTAGTCTTACATAAAAGTCATGTTAGACCCACAGAACTGGAAACTAATAAATCGGTATTTTTTTAGGTTTAAAAGTTTGTGATAATTTGTTATCATAGCAATAGTGAACAAATACACATTTATACACACACATATCTATGTGCATTACTTTCACAAGCAAATCTAGATTTCACTGCACTAAGATGCTTATCCAAATTTATACACATATTCTATTCCCAATTTTTGCTGAATATGGAAATCATTGTAATGTATGCTGCGTTAATGCAGCCTGAAGAATGCTAATATTTTCCAATCTAGTTACTTACGGAAGTGCTCAAAATAATAATGAAAGCACCAAGAAAGTATTAGAAAATCTGGGATACGGATGTATAAAAAAATAGCAAGATATCACTTCTGGGTCAAAGAGTATGAAGGAATCAACCTCTCCAAGAACAGGGCAGTCAGAATGTCAAAACTGATTAAAGTTAAAGCTGACTGAAGAAATGGTTGTTGAAATTGTTCAAGTCAGGGAACATGTAACAAAACAAAAAAGTTGTAACTTCTTTTTTCTGTTAAAAGGATTTGTAGAAATAAGCACACAATTTGGAAAGGCAGACAGCTACAGGAGAGAAATTTTGATATAAACCAGGTCATATTTCTGAAAGCCAAGGAGCAATGATTTATTTTTTTCAAGTACTGTATGTGGGAAAAACATTCCCAATTATCTGTGGGAATAGAGAAATGAAACTAATTGCAAATAATAGTTGTATGTTAGTACTGCTTCAATGTATCAGTCACCTGTTATTTCTGCAAAGTTAGCCTTTTGTTTTCATGCATTCTACAGAGTTTTAAAATTATTATTGTTTAGTTTCCCAATATAAATCAAAAGTTATTGAGCTTCTATCTAAGATATCTCTGGTTTATGGATGCCATCAAAGAGATTTGAACCTGTCAAAAATACTTATATACAAATATAAGTATTGTTTATATGTGTCTTTCGTTTGCTTTTGGAGAAAAGACCTACAGCTTTTTCAATATTTTTATAATGATGTGTAATACACTTCAACTGAATGAAGAATCAAAGAATTAAATAATTGCCTTGAATGTTTTGATATGTATAAATGACTGGAACTAAGGTGTGATAAAGGGAAATAAACGCCATATTGCATTTCTAAAGGTCTACAGAGAAATGCGAATGTTTTTAGTGTTTGGTGTAGCCTTCCTTCTGAGGGCACTTAGTTTACCAACAGTGATGCTTGTATGTGATGGGTGGATTGGGTCCTTTTTGTCTCTGTGTGAAAGGAATAAATAATCTCCCTTTGTTCCCAGAGGATTAAAACTCACTGGCGTTTGCTTAAACAATTACACTATGTTAGACCTTTGAACACAAAAACAAAATAAAAATGTGCATCTTCAAAAGCTTTCCTATTCAAAAAGGAAGAAGCAAACAGATACCTGGTATTATATTAATTTCCCTTCTGGGCTCTTAATGTGATTGAAGTATCTACTGTTTTATTTACTTTATGATAAAAAAAGAAACACAGTGAGAAGCCCATTCAGGAATTTAAAATTTGGTACAAATCAGTCTATATGGTGAGCCTGGAAGAGAGAAGTTCTATTACTGAACATGATGAGGGCAACGGAACAGCCTGGCGGCATCCATGGTGTGTCCCATTCCTCATGCTGTAGATGTAGAAATAATAAAACTTCTCTCTGGCTTCATTAGGGAAAATGACTAGTTCTTTAAAGGGAATTATAGTCCTAAACTGTCCTTGGAGGTCCATATCTCCTTCTCTGTTCCCTCTTCATGCAACTGGAAATCATAGGCTGAATTGGAGAAAACACACTGGAAGAGGACTCCTGCGTTATCACTTAGAGAAGAGCTACCCTGGAAAAATACTGTGTGGGGTCACCTGGGTGGCTCAGTCAATTTTACAGCCAGCTCTTTTGATTTCGGCTCAGGTCATGATCTCACGATTTGTGAGTTCAAGTCCTGTGTCAGGCTCTGCACTGACAGCATGGAGCCTGCATGGGACTTTCTCTACCCCCCTCTCTCTCTGTCCTTCCCCCACTCATGTTCGCCCTCTCAGAACAATAAAAATTAAAAAAAAACTTAGGGGCATCTGAGTGGCTCAGTCGATTAAGCATCTGACTTCAACTCAGATCATGATCTCTCAGTTCATGGGTTCAAGCCCTCTGTTGGGCCCTGTGCTGACAGCTCAGAGTCTACAGCCTGCTTCAGAGTCTGTGTCTTCCTCTCTCTGCCCCCACACACCCACAGTATGTCTCCTCTAAAAAAAAAAAAAAAAGCAAAAAAAAAAACCCAAATGAATAAACATTAAAACTAAAAAAAATACTGTGTGTTTTTCTCCCAAGAGCCACAGTTACTTGTCTGACTACATAGTGAATAGTTAAACAGAGAGCACAACCCTAAGAAATAAAAACTCACCAAAAGTACTATTTTCTGTGAAAGGAAGGAATAAGCATGTGAGACTCTGGACAGCAGAGAGCTATTCGGTTACAGCAGCAGCCCTCGTGTTTGCAGTGTGCAGACTGCGTTAGAGGAGACAACACATACATACGAGTATATGTGGAGCACATCAGTGGCTTCAGCAGGGAGAATGCTTTCCAAAGCCTTTCAGAAACCTCACTTTCAGGGTCTCCTGAAATAAGCTACATACGGGGAGGGAGAGGGAGGAAGGTAGAAAGAAGAGTGTTATCAATGGCCTGCATTGACTAATCAGTTCGACTCACACTTGCTCAGTCAATAAAATCACCTGGGGGTACTAGTTAATAATTGGAATTCCTAAATTCTGCTTCATATCTACTGAACTTGATTCTCCAAAGAGCCCCAAGAATCTGTATTCCTAAACCACAAGCCACACAGGTGATCCTCACGATTAGACAAGTTTGATAACGTTGGTATACACCAACAGGGGTCTAATCTGTGAGAGAATTACCTGAGCGGTGACATGTATGTCAGTCAGTCCACTAGTCTGCTCCACGATTCTCATACGTCAGTCCTACCTTGTAGTGTGGTTGTTTCTGTCCCTGCCTTATGGAAATATCTCCACCTGTGTCATTTGTTAAATCCTTCGCATTTATAAACCTTGCTCTCTACTGCCTGAATTTTCAAACTCTGAAGAGGTTAAACTTCTTTAACAAACAAGTTACTTGTGACCATGGGCGTATCTTGGGGCACAAAGTGACAGCTGTGAAAAGAATTCACTATTAAGGTTCACATACCTGTAAATGGCAAGTGTATTTGGCCTATTAACTTTTCATCATGCTGGCTGCAGACGCGGGGCCTAGAAAGACAGCCTATCTCAAATGCCATGCTTTACATCCCTTGTGGAGACGTATCCTCACTAATCTGGAGCACTTAGTTCATGGTAACACTGAGGGAGGCAGAGAGAGACAGGGAGGGAGAGGGAGGAGGACCAAAATACATAAAATCCCAAACAAACAGTCAACATACAAACTGTTTGTTTACTATTCATCTACATTTAAAATCATCTGGTACATTTCCAACAGGCAAAATTATAAAATTTGAGTCCTATAAAATTTATTAAACATTTATAACACTGTATGTGTTTTTCTATTTTAGGTCTTAGAGTGGTGAAAATGCATGCTACTTTTGAAGGTCAAATTTAAAAATCTTGAAAGACGACTCTAAACAGTAACATTAATGTTTCCCTGGTCCTAGTTTTAGTGGATGAATCACTGCTGACTCTAATCCATGGTGTCTCGTGAGGAATAATACGATGTAAGCACGCACATAAACGTTGCCCTACAAGTGGGACACCGCCTAATAGAACTTATAATTCTCAGTGTACTTTTCCCTTTGGAGCTTTGATGCATTTTTAAAATTTGCTGTTAAGAGTGGATTGTAGTTTTTTACTCTGTCATTATAGCCGCAGAAAATGAAACAGTAGGTTTGGCTATGTAACCCCAGGGATTTCAGGATTAAAAACAAAACAAAACAGAACAAACACCAAAAACTGCAAACATGTTTTCTGTTGGGATAATATTTTCATTTTATGTATTGAGCTTTTTAAACAGTGATAAAAGAATGCCATGCTTGTTATTGAAGTAAAGAGATCTAGAGGAATGCTTAAAACATCTTTATTGAAAACTGGGAAATTTGTCTTTTTCCTTCTTTTATGAAGGTGAGGTTAGCATAAAAAGATACATAGATCTGTGAATAGACCAAAGAGCCCAGAAATAAACCCACACAGATACAGTCAGTCTACAACAAAGGAGGCAAGAATATATACAATGGGAAAAGACAGTCTCTTCAGTAAATGATGCTGGGAAGATTGGGCAGTGACACACAAAAGAATGAAACTGGACCACCATCTCACGCCCTATATTTGTGTGTGTGTGTGTGTGTGTGTGTGTGTGTGTGTGTGTGATACATATATATAATGTATACAATATAGTTTATGGTGTAAGATAGCGAGCGGCCCAGTTTCATTCTTTTGCATGTTGCTCTCCAGTCTTCTCAACACCACTTTTTGAAAAGACTTTTTTCCATCGGGTGTCCTTTCCTGCTTTGTCAAAATTTAACTGACCATGTAATTGTGTGCTCATTGCTGGATCTTTCATTCTGTTCCACTGATCTATGTCTCTGGGTTTGTGTTTGTGCCAGTCCCATACTGTCTTGATCATGACAGCTTTGTAGTATAACTTGAAAACCGGAATTGTGATGCTTCCAGCATTGCTTTTCTTTTTCAAGAGTTCTTTGGATATTTGGGGTCTCTAATGGTTTCATACAAATGTTAGGATAGTTTATTCTAGCTCTGTGAAAAAATGCTGGTGATATATATTTTTTTTAGATGTTTATTTATTTTGAGAGAGGAAGGGGAGGGAGAGAGGAGGGAGAGAGGGAGACATAGAATTCAAAGCAAGCTCCAGGCTCTAAACTGTCAGCACAGAGCCTGACATGGGGCTTGAACCCATGAACTGTGACACCATTACCTGAGCTGAAGTTGTAAGCTTAACCGACTGAGTGACTCGGGTGCCCTGCTTGTGATATTTTGATAGATTGCATTAAATATGTAGATTGCTTTTGTAGTATAGACATTTAATAAGATTGGTCCTTTCATCCATGAGCATGGAATGTTTTTCCATCTCTTTGTGTCATCTTCAATTTCTTTCATCAGTGTTTTATAGCTATACAAGTATAGATCTTTTGCCTCTTTGGTTAGGTTTATTCCTAGGTAATTTATGGTTTTTGGTGCAATTGTAAGTGGGATTCATGCCTTGATTTCTCACATAAAAATAATTCAAAATGGATTAAAGACCTAAATGTGAGACAGAAGACATCAAATCTTAGAGGAAACCATAGGCAGAAATCTCTTTGACATCAGTGGTAACAACTTATTAGATAAGTCTCCTGAGGCAAGGGAAACAAAAGCAAAAGTAAGTTATTAGGACTTTACCAAGTTAACAAAGTTCTGCGTAGCGAAGAAAACAAAACTAAAAGGCAACCTATGGAATGGGAGAAGATATTTTTAAATAACACATCTGATTATGTTAGTATCCATAATATATAAATAACTTATAAAACTGAACACCCCCAAAACAAATAATCAAGTTAAAAAAGACATAAGTAGACATTTCTTTAAAGAAGATATACAAATGGCCTACAGACACATGAAAAGGTGCTCAACATCACTCATCATCAAAAAAATACAAATGAAAACTACAAAGAGATATCACCTCACACCAGTCAGAATGGTTGAAATTAACAGCACGTGAAACAATAGGTGTTGGTGAGGTTGCAGACAAAGGGAAATCCTCTTTCCTTGTTGGTGGGAATACAAACTGGTGCAGCCACTCTGGTAAACAATGCAAATATTCCTCAAAAAGCTAAAAATAGAATATTCAATGATCCAGGAATTGCACAACTAAGTGTTTACCCAAAGGATACAAAAATACTGATTCAAAGGGATATGTGCGCCTGATGTTTATAGCGGCATTATCTACACAGCCACATTATGAAATGAGCTCAAATTGTTCACCAACTGATCAATGGATAAATAAGAGGTATTGTGTTTGTGTGTGTGTATTTATACAATAGAATAATACTCAGCCATGAAAAAAGAATGAAATCTTGCCAATGACATGGATGAGCTAGAGACTAGTATGCTAAATGAAATAAGTCAGTCAGTGAAAGACAAATACCATATAACTTCACTCATATGTGGAGTTTAAGAAACAAAACAGATGAACATGGAAAAAAGACAAATCATAAGAGATACTCAACTAGAGAGAACAAACTGGTGGTTACCAGAGGAGGAGTGGGGGAATGGGTTAAATAGGTGATGGGAATTAAGGAGGGCACTTGTTGTGATGAGCACTGGGTGTTGTATGGAACTGATGAATCACTAAATTCTACACCTGAAACTAATGTGCTGCATGTTAACTAACTGGAATCTAAAAATGTGAAAAAGTGGTTTAAACATTTGAATGTAGGACCTGAAACCATAAAATTCCTAGAAATAAGCACAAGAAGTAAGCTCTTTGACATTATTCTTAGCAATATTTGTTTGAACCAATTTCCCCAGGCAAGGGTAACAAAAGCTAAATTGAAAGGATGAGATAATATCAAACTAAAAATGTATTGCGTAGGCAAAAGTGATAATCAACAAAACAAAAAGGCTACCTATTGAGCAGGGAGAAGATATCTTTTAATTACACATCTGATGAGGGGTTAATATACAGAATATATAAAAATTTAAACAAAAAAATTAATATCAATAAAGCAAACAATTGGATTAAAAAATGGACAGAAGACCAGAGTAAACATTTTTGACAAAGAAGACATGCAGAGGGCCAACACGCACATGAAAAGATGCTTGATATCACTAATCATCAGGAAATGCAAATCGAAACCACCTATGTAGCATCTCACACCTGTCAAAATGGCTATTATCTAAAACAAAACAAAACAAAACCAGAGAATAACAAGTGTTTGTGAAGATGGGAAGAAATAGGAATTCTCATACACTGTCTTTGGGAATGTAAATCAGTGCAGCGGCTATGGAAAATCATAGGGAGTTTTCTCAAAAAATTAAAACTACCCTATAATCCAACAACTCCACTTCTGGGTATTTATCCAAAAAAAATGAAGACAACGATTTGAAGAGGTATATACACCCCTCTGTTCATTGCAACATTATTATTATTTTTTAAGTTTTTGTTTATTTATTTTTGAGAGAAAGCACAAGCAGGAAAGAGGCAGAGAGAGAGAGAGAGAGACAGAGAATCCAAAGAAGTCTCCAGGCTCTAAGCTGCCAATACAGAGCCTGATGAAGGGCTCAAACCCATGACTATGAGATCATGACCTGAGCCGAAGTCAGACCCTTATAAGACTGAGCCAGTCAGGTGCCCTTACCACATTATTTACAATAGCAAGATATGGAAACAACCTACATGCCTACTGACAGAAGAATGGATAAGAAGATGTGATATACATTTACAATGGAATACTACTCAGCCATAAAAAAGAATGATATCTTGACATTGGCAAAAGCATAGATGGACCTAGAGAGCATTATTCTAAATAAGTCAGAAGACAGAGGAAGAAAAATGCTGTATGTATTGATTCCCAGAAAAAAAAGGGATTGGGGGAACAGACCAAATAGGTGAAGAGGTTTAAGAGATACAAACTTCCAGTACTAAAATAAGTCATGGAAGGTACAGCATAGGGAATATTATCAGTAATATTGTAACAACTTTGTGTGCTGACTGACGGTAGGTAACTGGACCTATGGTGGGGATCATATTGTAATATATAAAAATTTTGAATCACTATGAGATATACCCAAATGAATAGGTTATTGTACATCAATTATACTTCAATAAAAAGAGAAATGTGAAGTTAAAATTTTATTCTGACCTTTTAACTTTTATAGTATTCAAACATTTGAGATGAAAATTTAATACTGTGAGGAGAAATAGTATCAAGACCTTTTCTGTTAGTTACCTGATTCTCATATAGCCCATGTTAAGTGTACTGAAGTTTGTCCTATTCTACTAAAATATTTTAATATTTGTATATTATATAGTATATTATAGTTGTAATAGGTATATTATAATTATAATAGAGAAGTTCAAAACTATAATTCATGGTCACTTGAGGTTTATATGAATAAGTCCAATGTTAGGGATTATAATGGATGTTCTTCATAAAACTGTACTTAAAATACTATCTTAGCTCAGAATCATGGAAAAAAATATTCTCTGAGGCCCTTTATTTACTCCTAAAAGATGTACTTTGTGCAGATATCCGAAGTTGGGTTTTTCTTCAAGCTTTCTCATCTCACAAGAGAGGGTTACACATAACAAGACACTAAAGAGTCACAACAGCTGTATGCACTTTTCCTTCACTATCCTGGTGCTGTTAGGTTTCACGTGACTTTAGGCAAGTTTCTCTCTTCACAACTATCTTCACTTACTTGGAATGCTACCATTAAAGATGTACTATTCAGAGAAATAAGTGCATTATTTTAAAACATAAAATCCTTTGGCAGTGAAACAATGTCCCAAATTATTTGTTCTTTTCCTTCCAGAGCATTTATTTTATTTCAAGGCTAGGATTCCAGCTCTCAAGAGGAATAATTGTAATTAGTCATTTATTCACACTCTCATAAGAGCTTTTGGATTTTAAAATTATAGCTTTTTGGTTATTGTTTTGGTTTATATTGTTTTGTTTCTTTGAATAGGGATAGTTCAGCTCCCTGAGTATCTGAAGCATTTGAACAAACATCTATTACTATTATACGATCCCTAAAGAGAAGAAATATGAAATAACAGGATAAGGCCCATCAAAAGCTTCACTTTTGAGCCCCAATGTAAAACCCATGTTATGGTAAGGCGGCCTTTACATTACAAAACATTGTAGTCCCATCTTTCTGGACCTAAAATATTAATTCTTATTCTGAATGTCTTTTCCTCAGATACTCCCTCCTTCTACCACCTCTATGTTTGATCAGGATCAAATCCCACCATGTCTACCTCCTAAATACCTATAACAGGTGCATTTTTGTTGCGCCCATTAATACCATACTTATCCAAGCCATTACATGCTCTTATTAGAATATTCACCACCCTCCTACCTGAAGTCCTGCTGCTTCCTCTTTTGTCCCCACCTGATCCATTTCATAAACTTCTCCTTTTAGCTTCTTATTTTGCCATCAGTCCTTTTTGTTACCATGCTCAACTCTAGACCCTAGAAATTCTCCTTCCATGCTGGATTATTCCTCTTTGGTTGACCTTTCACCAAGCCTTCATCATGGATATTAGAGCCATGGAAACTTTCACTAAGATGCTCTTCTCATGTACTCTGTACTAGTACAGCTGTGGTTTATGGCAGTTTTTTTTTCAGCAGACCAACATAGCAGTACTCAGATTGTCCTTATATTTCTGTGCAATGAGTAAGTTCTGTAAACTCATGTCTATCTAGCTCAAATGTGCACCATCAGTGCCTGGGGAAGAGGTGAGTGGAAAATATACCTCATGGTGGGAAAAAATATTGGTGAATAGCGAAGAACGCATGGAAAATTAAAAGGAGAGAAATCAAACAGACAGAAATAGAAACTGAGACATTGTGGGAGTTTGAGCACTCCTGCTGGTAAAATTCAACCCTGTCATATGGCCCTGTTGTATCCTTGGCTTTAACACATGGCAGGATTCCTCCTTAGCTGTATATCAGAAGGGACACTTGAGCCAATTTGAAAAATTATATTTGACTTTAAATTTAATTAGGAACTTTAGTGATTAAGAAGAAAGTCTCTTTAGTCAAACTATTGGATTCATTACTGAGCTGTATGACTCAGTGCAGTTTATTAAACCTCTGTGTAACACAGTTTACTCTTCTATAACAGGGAGAAAATGGTAGTTACCAATATATAAAATATTTGGAAGATTAAGTGGGATTGTATATGCATATAAAGTACTTAGGACACTGCTAGACAAAGAAACATTGATATCAATTTGTCAACAATGAGAATCTACATGGTATATTAAATTACAGAGACCTTGAAAGGTTAAACCACATTTTATGTAGGAGTAATAAAGAATAAATATTACATATATAAAAGTTAAGACATATAACAATAAGTTAAATGGTCATGAATCAACCTTCCAACTTACGATCTTTAAAAGAACCTATAACTTTTAAGAACTGACACTATAATTCCCTGTCTTGTGTTAAACAAAATTGAGGCGCAGAGTTATAATATTTTGTCTCTTTTAATCTGAAAAAGTCTATTCCCCATACTACTCATCATTTTTTTCTTTTCTTTTGATTTTAGTTTTCCGTGTCACAAACATTCTTGAAAAGTTAAAGCCCATTATCTTATGGTATATCTCACACTATACATTTACCCAGTTGTTTCTTAATAATTAGATTCAGGTTTAAAATATCTGGAAAAATACTTCCTTGTTAATGTTTTGTGTATCCCATCATATCACCACCTCAGGAAGCACATACTATCAGTTCACCCTGTTATTAGGGATGCTAACAGGAACCCTCTGCCATATTTCTCCGTTTTAAAGGTAACTTTCTTCTTTATAATTAATAAATGAATTTCTCCGATGACACTTTGGAAATCATATTTTAATCAGTTGTTTTCTCATCCATTAATGATCTTGGTCTAACTCGAATACTATAATGGGAGTTGTGAAATGGTGGTTTTATAAGTCCTTCATTTGTACTACAGTTATTACTTGGAATTTTTGTATAAAGAATAACTTTCTCTTTTTCTCCTTTATTTCTTTCTCTGATTTTCTCTTTGTGTGCCACTATGGATGCATAACTTTCCTTCAACTGAAATTTGTAGAAGAAATAGCATAGCCATGCTTTTATTTTTTTAAAAAAAGATTGCAGAGAGGTAGAGAGATAGACTGCAATTTGAGTCATGTATATATTAAAGAAAGGAAATACAAGAATAAATTATTAATTAAAATCAGACACTAGGGTTCTATGATTATGATTAACCTCAACTTGAAATACAATTCTTATGATTCAACAGTATAATAGAAAATGAGGAAACCATTATGCATTATACCACATTACTGGTGATGAAACCAACAATGACTAAGACTGTCTTGATCGAGGTCACATTACTCTAAGAAATGAGGTAGAGTCATAGTTTAAAAAATAAGAACAAGATTTTAGTATGGGAACTGGATAATGCTAATAATAAAGCACAAAGCTTAAAACTATGAAACAATTGAAACTTAAATGGAATATTGGAAGCTCTTATTTCAAACTACTCAGGTTGCATAACACTTTGAAGAAAGCTTTCATAGGACTTAAAACAAAACTAATAAAGTTCAGATTGTAGTCTTAAAGTCAAATGCCTACTGCCCGGTAGTTAACACGCTATTCACAACTCCATAGTAACAGCAGCCACCAAATAGGTATCAGGCCTGGTTAAGGAAGTTTATGTGTATCTACTCTTTTAATTCTTACAACAACCTTGTAAAAGTTGGAATCATTATTACATATATCTTACATATGAGACATGATGGGAAATTCATAGCCTTAAGAATTTAAATACTCTCTGTTTTTTCAGAACAAACTTCTCATCCTCATCAGCTTTTTGGATCAATTGTATGAACATTCTACCAGTCACTCCATTTCCCATATATTCTTGATAATTTCACTGTTTCAATCCTTAAAGAAATTGATAGTCAAGTCTCTTAACTCTATCCAAAAAAAATGTCTTTTGGCTCTGTCCTTATTCCTCTTCCTTACTTGCCTGAACTATTTAAGTCAGAACACTTAAAAACACAAATCATGTCTGTCTACACCACCACATCTCCCATTTAAAACCTATGAAGATGTTCTGCTGCTTATTGAATAAATTTCTGAGGCAGAATCCACAAAGCCCCAAGCACTTGGCATAACAAAATGCCCTCTGCTCCATCTCACATCTCCCCTTGTGTATTTCACTCAAATTTCTTAGTGGTCCACAAATATGACATGTCCTTCAACAATGCCACAGTTTGCTGAATGCTTCTCCATCAAAATGGACTCTCTTTTCATTTTTATATCCTAGTGAACTCCTGTTTATCCTTCAAGACATTTTTCTTCAGGATATTAAACACACTAGTACAACTATTTGCATTCTTTTCTCCCTAGAATCTGAGTTCTAAATAGGTCAAAACTATGTATTTCAGTCATCGATTATTTTCATATTCAGTTTACTCAGCACAGTAGTTGATACCGAAATGACAGAGAAGGTATTTGTAGGGTGATTGATCATAAGTTGCCTCTTTTCTATACCAAAAGATATTTTTACTATGTGTTTGGGGGGGGAACCCCTCTCAAAATAAATTGTTAAGGAATTACCATTTCATTAAAAAAACAATAATATTTTATGGCAGTAATAACTTCACGTATTCTTCCTCCTCCTTTCCTTTCCTAAGAAATCCTTTTCTTTCTTTCAGTATCTTTGGTGTTGGTCTTCCAGAAATATTGTGGGTTTTTTTTTTCCCTAATCTCGTCAACCAATAACATTTATATGAATCAATAGGGGGAAAACGCCCTTTTAAACACATGAAAAATATTTCTTCTAACATTGTATTCAATCAAGTGTACTTGGTTGTCCCTCCTTGTGAGAGGTAACATGCTTTCTCCCCCTATTTTGAAGAATGCATCAATGCCAAATGTATTTAGACTCCAGCTATTTGAGAATTCAAATCAACCGGTGGGAAAGTCTGATATATTTCATATTTCACAAAATTGGCTAAAATTTGTAGATTCAGCATCTTTAGAACACAATTCTATTGATATAAAACTAAACATTGAATTCAATCACTTAATGAATTCTCACTGAGCATCTACCTATGGCAGACTCTTGGGAAGCCATATTTGGATTATGAAGATGATTAACTCATGCTACCTTTAGGAACTGCAGGATACAAAGTGGTTTAAGTATCTCCCAGTGAAGCATTTTATACTATTTTTAACTTTTTAAGATTTTATTTATTTATTTTGAGAGAGATAGTGAGCACAACCAAGCAGGTGAGGTACAGGGAGAGAGGCAGAGAGGAAGAATTCCAAGCAGCCCCCACGCCCCCTGACATGGCTCAAACCCACAAACTGTGAGAGCATGACCTTAGCCTAATTCAAGAGTTGCATGCTCAACCGACTGAGCCACCCAGGCACCCCAGCATTTTATACTATTTTTCCTCATTATTCAGGGAATTTTTTCTTTCTATTTGCAGAAAAGCCTAAATGCAGAAAGAAAAAAAGAGGGAGATGAAATGTGCTTTAATTCATATCAAAAGCAAAGATAGGAAGAAGAGAGCACAAGTCAATGACTAAGACAGCATAAGAGGGGTACCTTTAATTTCTGTTGTTAAAAATAGTGTACACAAGTATAAAAGAAATGCAGCATACTAATTAAAAGGTGGAAAGGTAAAATATAATCTTTTGTCTATACTATCCTCATTTTGTCTTTGGTTTCTTTTACCTTACTGTTTTTATTGCCACTCTTCAACCTCCCAAATCAGTGGTACGCGGGTAGATGGACTCTATAGGAAAAAGACCTATACCTTTTGCCAATTCCTACAGTGTAAATACTCCTACCACGGCCAGTTGTAAAGTACCAAATGTGGAGTTGGTAAGAAATGCTAAAACTCAACTTTCATAAGTCAGCAGAAACTGGCCCCACTCAGTAGTGCATTCCCTTCAAAGGTATGTGACTGGACACAGACACACATCTCTTACTCTGCTTCCTGCTGACATTCATGGGTAATCATCAGGTGTGACACATTGATGTGAATTCTAGTCATTGTATTAACTCTCCCAACCCAGGACATTGGTGTTTAAATATTATTACTAAATTTGGAAAGGATAGTAACACTTTACCTCATGCAACAACTGTAGGCCTCATAAGCATGTTGGAGTTACCTGGAGTTGTAAATTAATATGCTGTTTATTTTGTGCAGGTGGTAGGACTATTTGCTAAAATGGTTACATTAAAGGACTAAGAGGTGGTTTAGAAAGATTTTATTTTATATTGCTTAATATTAAATCTTAACAGCTTAAAATGCATGCATCTATTTCTGATTATTAAATAGTAGGTACCACAAGCATTCCGTGTGTTATTTCATGTGATTGGGAAAACATCATTATTAACTCAAACTTAATGCCAAAATAACTGCATGAAAATATTTTTAAAGCAAAATCATGGGAATTAAATGCATTTAAATAACCATAAAAACAACTAGAACTAGAACTTTCTAAATGGTAAGCAATGATATGCATTAAATTAAAAAATAGAAATTGGTTACTAATTCACCCAGCTAGAATCTGAAAGGCAATGTATAGTCACTGAAAAAACTATGTTACAATGGCTTTCACTGATTTTGCAGAATGAAAATGCCTTTAAGTAATAGCTAGAAATAAGTAAGAGAAAAATTAAATAGCTTAGTAATTGTTGGTTTTTCAAATGAATCACCTCTGTAGAGTGTAATGCATTCAGCAGATTTCTGCCCTTGGCGGTTAAATTAATTGTGTATTTTTATATAAATGCTTTCTAACTGCAATTCACTTTAATCATTTAACATGTCCAATATTGAGTTTTTTCTACTGAGGAAAGCTGTGAGAAAAATTCTCCGTGATATCCTTTTTTATTTTGATAATAGTTTTCCTTTTAAATAAATTTCTGACAATCTCCCTAGTAGAGTATTAAGTATTTATGTTTATAGTGATACAAAAATTACTTTATGTGTTCTATATTTTTTAATTATACAAGAACACAAAAGAAAGTTGTAAGGAATTTATACTTCTGAGAGACTTACTCATTGCATTTCTTGAATAATCTGAAATATTTCATATCAGTGAATTGATAGAGTATAAACCTTTTGTCTCAATTACAGAAATATCATGCTCAGAAAAAAAGTAGTAAACAATATTAACTGAGAATTGGAAATATCATTCTGAAAAATCACGTATCCCTGTTTAAAGTATGCCTCCCAGTGATCCACGCATTTAGTTTACTATCATATCCTTCTACTTAATCTTGTTTTTTTCTTTTACTTCCATAGTGCTTGAAGGTGTTCAAATGTGCAGCAACTTTATGTTTTAGACTCAGAATTTAAAATTCCGGGTGTGTGGGGGGGGTCGGGGGGTGCTGATCTTAGTCATTGGTGCTCTTTCAAGATTCATTTTAATACTAACTAAAAATCTCCTGTTGGTGAGTATCTGTTTTTTAATAGTTAGTAGACAATGAATTGTGTACCATGTTCTGTGGTGCCCCAATTGTGTTTTTAGGATTAGACAGACTATGTGCATTCTAAAATAAATGCTACACTTTTCACTTTTCTCTCTCGTTTCTACTGGGACCAGGCAAGTTTATGTATGTGAGATCCCAATGTTCTTATCATTTGGAAGGAACGCAAATATGTTTCCTTTATCTTGCAGCTCCAGGGAGTCCACGTGTTTTGCAGTAAGAAGCTGGAGCCAGACTGCTTGAGAAGAATAGACTGCCAGGTTTTTCAATAATAGAAACAATAGTTAAGTAATTGTGATTTGCATTGAATTATCATGGATTAGGATTTTAATGTGCTTTTGTTTCATTAACATCCATAGAATACAGTGTTTATAGTTCAATAAGAAAATACCTATGAAGAAAATCAAATGTTTTTGAATGACTGAAAATTATTCCATTATGCTAGGTTAAAAAATTTTACAATGCAAAATATACCTCAAAATATACATACTTGAAGAAGTGGTGCTATTCGGTTCTTAAACAGCCTACTCATATATTCATACATATATTTTTACATGTATTTCTGGCATCAAATAACAATCATTTAAGAAAAACAGTGAATAACAGAATGAGTCAGAACGCTTCTCAGAGACACCAGTCACAAGTTGCTTTATGGTTACTTAATCTTCTTTTATTTTCCTTTCAAATTATCTCGCCTGTCAGTTAATAGATCTCTAACACAAAACAAAAGGAAAACTCTACAGTAAATGTACTGCAATGCTTCATTAATAACAAAACATAAAGAGAAATTCTTTCCAGTGTTCTCTGTCATTGATTCTAAATGTTTACATTTCACTGGCTCTGAAAGATGTCTATGAAGAAAGGATGCCAGGAATAAATACGTGTGGGAGGTGAAGCCTCCTGTATCCCACTTACAAAGAGTCACAACCCACAAATCAAGGGGTCTGAGCATTCCTGCAGTAAAAAACAAACAAACAAAACACTTTAGCTTTGCTTATCCTAGTTCTTGAAAGTGTACTTGACCAGAGAACCATGTTTCACATAACCTCTCCAAATATCCCATACATCTAGTATTCTACACAAAACTCTTTATGGAATGTTATTCTTAGGTAAGCAAATACTTAACTATATAACCTTCTCATTTCAGCACGAAAAGTGAAGCTAAATCTGAATCCACTCTGTAGAGTGTGTGTATGGATTGTCTCCTCAAAGCCCCATCTGTCCACAACACCTTATCACTACTAACACGTAAGATTTGCCTATGTCCAGGGAAGAATGTTATAGAAATGTGGGACCAAGTTTGCATGCACATGAACCATACATCTACAGTGAGATGTGCACTTGTCCTACCAAAGACCAACATGTTAGGTTTTCTGAATTTACATCTGTGTGAAATACCCCAACATACAAGTGGAGATACTTGAACCAGTTTATGCACTAATCACATCCAACACCAACATATCAGAGTTCATGAGATACCAAGCTAAGCTTCCGCAGCTTGATAATAACTGTTTCTTCTGCAGAAGAGTATGCAGATCCTCTCCCCCCAGCTAACATTACAATATTAAATATCTTGTAAGAGACTCAGAAAACCCTGTACTACACTTAATCCACAGTGATGATCTTTCCACATGGAAAGCAAGTGGTTTCCACATCTTTATGTCAAAGTCAACAGAAAGAATAGCGTTGGTTTCTATGGATCTTAGAGAAGACCATTGGGTTCTCTATGGGTTGTTGACATAACCTTCTGAACTTTCTTTCTCCTTTATGTTGCTGTGTAGATCACAGTGTAAATAGCTGACAGTCTATAAAAAATTGGTAAGAAAGGGATAACCTTAGGTTAGTTGCAATAGATATTGGGAGAAAAGATGAATGATTCCAATAAAGGAGATAACTTATGCATGTTTTGTAAAATTGTATATTTCAAGTTCAAAAGGCTGATTTTTAGCAATGTGAAGCTTATCCTTCTCATTCTGAATTCCTTGTCTCATGCTTTATAAAACACAAGAACAATAGACCAACTTTTTAAATTACTTTTTTGTACCTTTTTGAGTTTCTTTTCTAAGGAACTTCCAAATATTCTCCGCTATAGAAATATGTCAGATTTTTTCAACTTCTGTTTTAATGTATTGGAAGAAGGGAAAAAGGGAGAAAGGGAAAGAATCTTGAAAGCTTGTTTTCTCTTTCAGCTCTAAGTGTAGAGTGGAATCTATTTATATTCTTAATAAAAATGTTTAGTTTACACCATGAAAAGATGGAGAAGGGAACTTCTTTCTACACACACACACACACACACACACACACACACACACACACCAAAGAAGAAAAAGAAAGAGAAGAAAAATGAAAGAGAGAAAGAAAAAATATCTCAGCACCATGTTCCCACTCCTCTCCTTTAATTCTGGGGCAACTGCCACAGTCCCTTGCAACTAATTTTCAGCCTCCCAAGTGATAGGTTCTGGGATCTCTCAAGGATCTCTCCATCTCTTTGGGAAAAGAATCAAAATTCATTTTGGGAATTTCCTTCTGGGTTACTTATTTTTAGGCTGATTTTTTGGGTGAGAAATCCCTTCCCACTAGGATCCAGCCTTGGAGGATAATCATTTCTGGCCCGATATCTGGTATGAGGAGGTGGGAAATAAGAGAAAAAATTAAATATGGGCAACATTGCTCTAGAGAAGGAATGCAATAGAAAATTCTATTTTTGTTTCTCACTTTACCATTGAGTTCATAAAGCTTCTTGTCTCCTCATAGATAGATGTGATAGAAAAAATTGAAATTTTTTAAATTACAGGATAAAAATCTTCATATTTATCTATGCATATATATTTTCTAAATAAAAAAAGTTATAGCTGATAAGTATATGACTCTGATTTTTCAGATGTCCATCAAATATACAGCCTTGTTCATGTTTACTATAAATTTATTTTAACTTTAGTGATAATAAAGCAAATTCAATCAATACCTACTTTTATTTTTGAAGATTCTAGAGAAATACTTATCAAATACTAATATTGTTTTAAATTTTCGGTGGCTGTATAAAAGTATATTTTCAACATTTAGTGTTGGTAATTCTTCCTAAATCAGAACAATAAAAATGAGTCTAATTGAGATCTATGATTTTGAAAATATTATTTGAATTGATAACTTTAGCCTCCTCTGCATGAATTTGTCTTAAAATCATGCAAATAGCTCTTTGCTTTCCCTCTCCCAACCTTTAGAGAAGATGTCAAGCTGATGTGAAATTACTGAGGAATGGATGAAAGTTCTGCCGAAGTTACACGCTATGTACCATTGACCTTTCACATAGATAAGAGGTAATTATAGACTCATAAGCCATTAGCTATAAAACAATGTTAATTCATAGCCCATGTATATAATACAATATATAAAAGGAAAACTAAAATACTATGCCTTAGCTCTTGTCTACTAAGAGCTCAAAAATGTAGCCTTTATTTAAACTGAGAGAACTAAACAGAAGCAAAATAGAAAAGCCATAGTTAAAAATTTAACTCTCTGGTATTGAAAAGAATACTGCTCAAGAGTGTTTCTATTTTCTAAACTCTTTGGCTGAGGATTTACAATAGTCTCTCCTGCTCACAATATTGCCTATTTTTTTTCCACCTCCCCGTGACACTGAGTTCTCTTCTCTGTATAGCTACATTCTAAGTAGCTAAATTATGGGCGTCAGTGATCTTTGTTTCCAATGACACTAGTGGCACTATTTCTTTTCCTGGTTTATCTTTACTCAACCTGGTTTTTCTCATAAATCTCTATAGGGTTCTACTTTCTCCAAATATTCCCTTCCTTTCTGTTCGATAACAAGGCACAGTCTCAGCCTTAGTTCTTAGAATTTTCTCTTGTACTGATTATCATGCCTTCTATTACAAAAATAGGACTTAAAACTGTTTATTAAATGAGTGTGTCTACCTAGAAATAAAAAGATGTAGGAGGATCCCTCCCCCCCTACTTCTCAACTGTTCCTTAAAAAAAAAAAGTAGAGCATGCGGGAGGTATGGTGTTGAATTTTACTGAGATTTAATTAGGTTTTAAAAAGAGGAAAATGAACAGGGGATTTCTATTTGGACTTTAGGCAACCTAAAAAATTTCAGAAATAGTTTTGCCCTTCCCCCTTGCACCAGTCTTTTCTCCGAAGGACACGTGCCTTCTCTTATATCTCTCTCATGTTTCTCTCTAAATATTTCAAAATTCAGTTGTCTCCTTGCCAGCTCCGCTTCACATATATCTCCTTTTTATAGACACCTACAACATAGCGTTAAAATTAGAATATAATTTCAGGCAAAAGAAACTGATTAAAGAATTGTCATAAATAATATATATTTTTAGTGTAACTTCTTTAGCTGTGTGAATTTATTATGAGGTCAGCAAGTTTGGATAAAACTTCAGAATGTGAAATGAGTTAAGTGTGTCTGAAACTCCCATTGAGAAAGTATATGTGTGTACACACGTCTACACAAGTGTGCGTTTTCTTATATCACTGTATACATAGATAATAAACATGGATGCATCTTAGTTTGATTTCAAAATTCTTTTTTTTAAATTTATTTACGTTGAGAGAGAGAGACAGAGAGTGAGTGTAGGAGGGGCAGAGAGAGAGGGAGATGCAGAATCTGAAGCAGGCTCTAGGCTCTGAGCTGTCAGCACAGAGCCCCACATGGGGCTCGAACCCATGGATTATGAGATCATGACCTGAGCTGAAGCTGGATGCTCAACCAACTGAGGCACCCCCAATTTCAAAATTCCTGAGTACAGATGCATACTAAGCTGTGGAAACTAAAAACAATGGTTTTGTCCTTTAAAAATAAATCTTATGATTATATATTTTCTAGATGAAACAACATAGAATATTCTAGGATAAATGTGCACTGATGTATATGCATGCATACATTTTGTTTTCCACTGTTCTATTTAAAACTTGAAATTTTGAACAGAACAGTAAATATATTCTTGCTACTGAGACAGGGCCATTGAAATGTTGAAAAGAATATTGGATTGAAATAAACAAGTCAACAGTTTGAGTTAGAGTCAGATCTCGAATAAGGAAGAGAATCTTTTAGGATATAAATGATTAAGTTGAAGACTTAACCTTGAACTCAATGGATAACACAAAAATCACTGCTATCTGATGTGTAATCTTTACGATACCTCAAATTGGACACTGGGTGGCAATGTTTACTCACTTTTTTATATTACATTTTCAGCAATTCAAAACCTATCATAGGACAAACTAAACTTTCTGGTCTTCAAGGTTATTTGTGGGTCCTAAGACACTGAGAAAAATCCTTTATTTTAACAGTGTTCTGGTTTCTTTGTTTTGCACACACAAGAGAGCTCTGTAGTCTATCCCTGAAATACTGTTCTCAATCCGTTAATTGATCCTAGCAAAGAGGGACACGCTATAGAGAATTAGCAGTGGATCCGGAAGAGAGAAATAAGAATTTCTAAGGAGTTAGAAAAAAATATATATAATATTTAGCAACGTGGAAATATCTTGGAAATTTTATTCTTGTGATATAAATATTGAGGGGTGACAACAAATCATTCCTGAATCAGAGTTAGTATGGTGAGCTTCTCTTTCTGATTTTGATTGATGTACAGAGCTATTTAATAGAGCAAGTCACATTAAAAATTAAAAACACATTGATCAAAACAGTCAAGACGAAAAAAGTTGAACTTTCTTCCAACTAAATTTCCTCTACCAATCTTTACATTCAGATCCACCTGGCCCAAGGAAGGAAGCTAGTCTTCAGTAACTTCCCACTTCTTTTTTGGAGTTCCTTTCCCACCTTACGCAGGAAACAGAAAGAGCCACTGTTGCTTTGCTGGAAAGTACTAGGAAACTTCAGGAGAACAGGTGTTTTGGCTCTCTGTTGAGTACTTCCTGCCAGGAGTATCAAAAGTATTTAATGGCAATGACCCTGGAGTTCCTTGGAATGATCCTAAGTACTGACTGAAGCAGAACTTTTTTGAAGTAGAACTCCAAAATCATTGTTCCATGAGAATTCTAGTTGGAAAGGATTCCAATCTGGTTGTCACACGTAGGATTTGTTTTCACATTATTAGTAGTTTGCTTTATACATAGGTTGAATATTGTGTCATTTACTACCCTAGAAATAGGCTTTTAATGTTATTTGCATTCAGTGTGTTTTCTGCATTTATTTTTTAATGTAACCATTATCATCTTATTGTAGCTACCTTGTGGCTTTTGAAATGGGGAGAAAAGATGACAATAAGAAAAGAAAGGAGCTTCCAAAATTCTCTATCTGAATTGTAGAAAAAATGTTAATGAGAAAAAATATAGGAAAACATTTTCATCCTGGCTAGTTTAATAGAATTGATGACTCCAAGGAGTATATACATACTATAGTTCACTGGAAGTAAGAAGGGAATCTTCTACGGCGCATTGCCATTGTCCTCATAAGGTAGAGTGCAGGAAGGAAAGAAGGAAGGAAGGAAGGAGGGTGGAAGAAAGGAAGGAGAACTCAGCTGAGTCAGAGCTCAAATCTCTATACTTAACAGATGTAATTTTCAAAAATAAGATACAAACAATAGATTTAGTCATGTTGAAATTGGAAACTTTTCTAAATATGGCCTTTGGAAAATATCATTAATAAAAAAGACTACATGAAGATGAAGATTAGGAAAAAATATGCAGACTTCCTCTTCCAGCTCTGATGAAATTACCTCACCATAAACAAGTAGAAAAGAGACAGAATTTGTGGGAACAAAACAAAGAATAGAACCTGAAATCTGCCAGGTGACTCTCCCTTGCAGTCACGTCACGTGCCCACTAGAGTTCATTCCTCACTTACATGTTAGGTTTATCATTCATTCATTTTATTATGTATTTATCCCTTATGTATGTACAACATGTAGACAGTATATTAGTTTTCTCTTGTTTTGAACTACTTAAACATAGAATCACGTACTGATTTTTAACTTACATATACATTACGTTTTTTGAATTTCCATTGATTCTATATTTAGTTTTCTTTGATATTTATATTTCACAACTTATTAAGCCATTGATCTTTTGATGAACAGCAAAATCCAAACACAAAGTAAAACTTTCTCTTGGATGCACTTATTTCAGTCTTGTGGCTTAATAAGTGGTTTTTGCAAGACCCTCTGTGATATTTTGTTGAATAAAAATGCAGTCACACATCTCTTTACTACTTTTTTGAAGGAAGTGTTTTTCTGAAAACCTACGAATTTACGATGCATTCCATTAGTTAGTATTGATTTATTGAACAAGGTCAAGTTCAGTATCCTTTAAACTGTGTCCACTTAACCATGCATATATTAATGTATTTGTCTCTGAATTTGTGCTGAATGAAAAGACCATGGGCACAAGAAATTCGTATCCTCAATAATGAGTATGTGCTCTCAGCCTTTGTCTATAGCCTTTTCCCCTTTTCATGGTAAAACACAGGGAAACAAAGGTAATCATTGATCTGAGTTGTGATAATGATGCCTGAGTACATGAACTTCCTATCCTCAAACAAATCCATAAGATTCTTGGCATTGTCCCCCAGCAACATCTGTCTTCTTTGATCATAAAACAAGCAGAGAAATATGACCCTTGACTTGTTTCCATAGGGCTAGCTGAGCAGTGAGGAAACTATATATTGTCAATCTAAGTATTAGTTCCAAAATTAGGGAATCTATTTAAAATTAATTATAATCTAATTCCTTAGCATTACATCATTTGAGTTTTGGTATCCTGAAAGTCCAGAATTTCAGCATCTCAAAACAGTCCGTGTCCTTTAAACAGTAGGATATTTAAATTTTTAAATCCATTCTATTGAGGTATAAGTTAGAGTATCTTCTCAAGTTGAAGAGAACAGTTTGGTGAGTTCTGACAAATATATAAAATCATAAAACCACCAGAGAAATCATGATACAGAACATCTTTATCAATTTCATGAGTTCTTCCATTAATATTCTTTTGTTGTTGTTGTTCAAGGATCCAATAGAGGTATATTAGTCTCGGGCAGCCATAGAAAATAACATAAACTGAGGTGGCTTAAATAACATAAATTTATTTCTCACATTTCCTTAAGAGATAAATTCAAGATCAAGGTGCCAGCCAATTAAGTTTCACCCTGAAAACTCTTCTCTTGGCTAGTAGATGGCTGACTTCTTGCTGTGTGCACATGACCTCTTCTTTGTGTATGCATGGAGATAGTAAGACATCTATCTCTTCCCCTTGTTAAAAGGCCACTAATCTTGATGGACTTGACCCCACTCTTATAACCTCCCTTAATTTTAAATATCTCTTCAAGGTCTTATCTCCAAATACAGGCATTTTGGAGGTTAGGGTTTCAATGTATGAAATTGGGGTATACAATTCAGCCCATAGCACCGGGTCATCATACTGAATTTATTTGTCGTACCTCTACAGGCTCCTCTGGTCTGTGATATTTTTCAAATTTGCTTTTGATTATGGGTTTTGAAAGGTGATATTTGAGTTCTTTTTATTTTTTTCTTTTTTATGTGTGAGTGTGATTTCATTCAATTGGTTTGTTGAGAAGACTATTTATTCCCCATTAAAGTACCTTGTATACAAGTAAATATATACTTCTGGTTCTATTTCTAAATTTTATATCCTGTTCCTGTTACTGTCTGCCCTTATGCCAAAACCACACTACCTTGATTTCAGTAGCTTTATAGAAAATATTATTATCAAATATTTTAAACATCCAACTTTGTTATTCCTTTGAAATAGTGTTTTCATTATTTTTCGAAGTTTTATTAAAATGATCTTCTTAAGATCTACAGAACAAGATTACTTAGGTTTTGAATGTAATTGCATTGGCTTTTTATATCAGGGGAGAATTGACATTTTAACCATATTGAGTTTTCCAATCCCTAAACAGGGTCACTCTCTCCAGTAAGATGCCATCTTTACTATTTCTCTTTAATGTTTTGGTGTTTTCTTTGTACTCTTTTGCACGTATTTTTAAAACCTTTCCTAAGTATTTTGATGCATCTATAAGTGATAGTTTTAACTTCAATTTGTAATTGTTCATGATAGCATACAGAAACTCTATATGAATCTTGTGTCCAATAACCTTATTCACCTGCTAATTCTAGTAGCTATTTTGAAGATTTCTCAGGATTTTTCTACATAGAAAATCATATTGTCAATACATAAAGGTAGTTTTATTTCTCCCTTTTATTTTTCTAACTGGATGCTTTTATTTCTTTTTGTGGTCCTGCTGAACTGGCTAAAGCTTAAAGTAAAATGTTGAATAGAAGTGGTAAGAATGGAGACCCTGGCCCTGAAATCCTTGCTGTGATATTACCTGGAGATTTTTCAGAAAGAACCTTTATCAGATTGAGTGAGTACCTTTAAATCCCTGGTTTACTGAGAGTGTTTATAGCAAATGTGTGTTTAACTTTGCAAAGGCTTTTTCCTGGGTATAATAAGATTTTATTTCATAGTCTATTATTACAGTGAGTTGCATTGGTAGATATTCAAATGTCAACAAACTACATTTCTCAGATAAAACCCACTTGATCATAAATGGATGGTCCTTTAATACATATTTAGGTTTTGTTTGCTAAGATTTTGTTAAGGATTTTTGCATTTATATTTATGGTTTTCTTTTCATATAATGCCTTTGTCTGGTTTTGGTTTCAGGGTATTCTGGGCTATGAAATAAGATTAAAATGTTTCCTCTTCTCTTCTATAAACATTTTGAGATTCTTATGATTTCTGTCCTCCTCAATTTGGTAAAATTTACCGCTGAAGCTGTCTTGCTCTGGAGTTTTTTCTTTGTCAGAGGTATTATTTTAATGATAATTTCTATTTTTTAAAAATATATAGAGAGAATGCTTTGGGTGAACTGTATTTTCTTAAATGAGTTTTGATAGTTTTTATTTTTTAAGAAACATATTCCTTTGATCTAGTTGACCAAATTTAGTGGAATACAATTATTTATGATATTCCAATTTACCCTTTCAAAATTTACAGGATTTGCCACTTGTGGTCTTTAATATTCCTGACATTGTTACTGTGTATCTTCTCTTTTTTTTTTTTTAAACTAGCCAGTCTGGCCAGAAGTGTTTTACTTTTTAAATGAGCAATGAAAAACTGAAAGCACTTAGTTGATTGATTTGAGCAATTTCTTCTTTTTCTTTCTAAGCACTAGTTTAGTAGCATACCATAAATTTTATGTTGTGATTAATTTCCATGCATTCACATTAAATGCAAAAATATATAAAAACATGTAATACATGTACTTTCTTGTGATTGCTTCCCTAAAGCATGGGCTATTTAAATTGTGTTGTTTAATTCCTGAATATTTGATATTTTCCATATATGTGTCTGTTTTTGATTTGCAGCTCAGTTTCTTTTTGGTCATAGAAGATAATATGTATGATTCCAATAACCTTGTATTTATTGAGCTGTGTTTTATCACTCAGAATATATTCTACCTTGGTGAATATTCTATGTACATTTAAAAAATGTATATTTTGCTATTGTTGAGTAGAGTATTCAGTAAGTATCTACAAAGACCAGTTTTTTATTGGTGTTGTTCCAGGTTTTCAGAGCCCCACTTATTTTTTCTCTCTTTGTTCATCAATTATTCAGAGAGGAGTGTTAAAATCTTCTACAGTAATTGTGGGTTTATATATTTCTCCTTGTATTTCTATCACTGTTTCACTTATTCTAAAGCTCCATTATTGGGTGCAAATACACCTTTAGGATTGTTATATCTTCCTGATATTTTGATCCCTTGATTATTATGAAATATACCTCCTCGTCCTTGGCAGTATTCATTGTTCCGAAGCCTCTTTTCTCTGACATTAGAATGGCTGCTAAGCTTTTTTGTGCATATGTTAATAGTATTTTTCCATCCTTTTGTTATTCTCTGAGGTTTGTCTTTTTATTTAAAATGATTTTCATGTATCTGGTTGTAGTTTTTATTTTGATTTTTTTGTTTTGTTTATTTAATTATTTATTCATTGTAGTTTCAGGTTTTGATTTAAATTCTGGTCGGTTAACATACGGTGTAATACTAGCTTCAGGTGTAGAATTCAGTGCTTCGTCTCTTCCATACAGCACCCAGTGCTCATTCCAAGGGCCCTCCTAATACCTGTCATCCATTTAGCCCATCTCCTGCCTACCTCCCCTCCAGCAGCCCTCTGTTCTCTATAGTTAAAAGTCTCTTATAGTCTGCCTCTCTCTTTCCCTCCCTAGGTTCGTTCATCTGTTTTATTTCTTAAATTTTACATATGAGTGAAATTTGATGATTTACGTGTTTATTGAAACTTCAAGTTGTTTATATCTAATTCAATTACCAAAATCTTTAATGCTGGTTTAAACCTACCCCCTAGTAATTTTTTTGTCTCAAGTGTTCTCAATCCCTTTCTCGTTTTTTCCACTGTTAATGTTAAATTATTATTATTATTTTTGCTATTAGAATACTTGTCAATATTTTACTTTCATCATTGCAATCATTTTTTTTAATTTGCTCATGACAGTTTTTTAACTTTTATTTCAATTCTCCTATTTTTTTTAGTTGCTGCTTTAGGATTTGCCATTTATATTTTTAGCATGCCACCATCTACCTTCAAATAATACTATACCACTTCATATATATTTCTATAATCTTATAACTGCAAGTTTCCATTTTTCCCTGCTCTCTATTTTGTAATGGTTATAACATTCACTACTTTTATTTATATTATAAATTTGTAGTATGATATTATTACTATTTTAGGCAATCCCTTATCTTTTAGAGAAATTAAGATAGGAGAAAAATATGCATCATCCATAACTGTGTCTACCCTTCCAGGCCTTCATCATTCTTTATATTGATTTACATTTCCATATCATATCGTCTCTCATGCCTAAAATATCTCTTTAACATTTTTGTGTATTTTTTGATAATGTATATCTCATAGCAAAAAAAATCTGAGTTTTGGTTTTTGAAAGATATTTTACTGAGTATAAAATTATAAATTGACTTTCTTTTTCAGTCCTCCAACTATGTCATTTCCAAGTCTTTTTATCTGCCAATTTCCTGATGAGATTAGATTTTATTCTTTTATTCATATATTCCTTGGTCTGTATTTTGGTTTATCCTTCCCACTGTCCATGATTTCCTTAAGATTTTATCTTTATCTTTTTATCTTTTATCTTTCCCTTAAGATTTTAATTTTTACTGTTTTTTCAGTAATTTGATTACGGTATACTTTGTGATTTATTTCTCTTTTATTCTTCAGTGATCTTCTGGGATCTGCAAGATCATCATTTTCCTTAAATTTAGATAATAGTTGGCCATCATCTGTTAAATTTACATATATTTTTTCCTTCTCCCCTCTTTCCTTAAGGGGTTTCAATGCCACAATTATTAGACAACTTGACATTTTTCCCCCATTTATGCTTTTGTTCATTTTTCATCAGTATTTTCCCCTCTGTGCTTCATTTTGGGTAGCTGCCCCTTACTATATCTTTAGTTTATTGAACTTTTCTTCACCAGTATCTTATTCACTGCTAATCTCATCTGAAGTATGTTTCATATCAGATACTGATTGTTTTTAACTCTACTAATCTTACTAGTGTGTGATGTTTTTCCTTGTATCTCCTATTTTTTGTTCTCATATTGCTTTTGTGTTCCTTTACTCTCTTGGCCATATTGAGCATTTAAAAAAAATTTATGTCTTTATTTGAGAGAGAGAGAGGGACAGAGAGCGAATGGGGAAGGATCAGAGAGAGAGGGAGATACACAATCTGAAGCAGGCTCCAGGCTCTGAGCTGTCAGTACAGAGCCCGATGTGGTACTTGAGCCCACAGACTGTGAGATTGTGACCTGAGCCAAAGTCAGACACTTAACTGACTGAGCCACCCGGGCACCCCCATATAGAACATTTTTATATTGATGTTTTAATATACCTATGTTCAAAACTGTGAAAGAAATAAGGTTTTACCACATTTGGAAGCTAATAAGTTGGTCTGTCACAGTTTATATACAATATTGATTGCAGAAGACATGATACTTACAAGGCATAAACAGTGGACAGTTAGTACTCACAAAGATATCATCGACTAGAGTATCAGCATTTTCACATTGGTTCTTTAAGTTCCAGTGCCTACAGGTGGTGCAAACAGGATTCGGTGACCCCTGAACACAGTATGTTTTCTATTACAGAAGAGGGGCCCTGAAGTAGAGAACCTGAGTCTCTGCTCAGGTAGATGTACACATTCCTTTCCTTTACTCTAAGGGAAGACTTGTCTTAATTATTTTGGGCATTGAGAATGGTGGTGCTTTGCATCTCTGTAGAGATTCCATCTCTGTCTTTCAAGGCTGTAAGAAAACCTACCATTTACTCAGAAGGCAGAAAATGCCTCTATCATGAAAGCCGTTATCTTTACAAGCATCACTAAAAACATAGTAAAGAACCAAAAGCAATTGGTGCTTCTTATAAGACATGCAGAATGTAAGGAAACAATTAAGAAGATCATTATCTCTCAATGTTGTCTTTAATTCCATTTTCCTGTATATAGTGATTTTTCTCCTGTCTGTGGATCATATTTTCCTGATTTCTTGAATGTCATAAAATTTTTTTGTATTTATTTATTTTTGAAGAGAAACAGAGTACAAGTGCGGGGGGTGGGGGGCAGAGAGAGAGGAAGGCACAGAATCTCCAGGCTCTGAGCTGTCAGCACAGAGCTCCACACAAGGTTCAAACCCATGAACTATGAGATCATGACCTGAGCCGAAGTCAGATGCTCAACTGACTGATCCACCCAAGTGCCCCAAATGTCAGAAAAATGTTCAATGCATGTGAAATATTAGTTTAAGTTTAGATACTTTATTTCATTGTATTTTTAAACAAAGCGTTGACTTCAAGTAGGCGCACAGTTAAGTTTCTTGGAATCAACTTGACCCGTTAGAAGCTCACTTACAAACATTGTTAGACAAGCCTCAGAGAAGTCTACTCCAGTTCTAGTTTAGTCAAACTACTGGGGCAGTGCTCTTCTCAAGATTCTTCCCAATGTCCTACGCATTGAGGGACTTCTTCATTCCAACTGACGGGAACATGGGCTATGGGCTGCTTTGTTTGAATTTTGTAAACCGTTTAGACACTGCTTTCTTTTCTTTTTCTTTTTTCTTTTCTTTTCTTTTTCATTTCTTTCTTTTCTTTTCCTTTATTTTCTTTTCTATTTTTATTTGTTTAGAGATAGAGAGTGTAGAGTGGGGGAGAGGGGCAGAGGAAGAGAGAGAATCTTAAATTAGTTCCACACTCAGCCCAGAGCCCAACATGGGGTCAATCCTACACCCCTGGGATCGTGATGTGAGCTGAAATCAAGAGTCTGATGCTCAATGGACCAAGCCATCTAGGTGCCTTTATATTACTGCTTTCTGATGGTTATTTTCTGACTTCAGATAAGTTTCCTCTGATGCATGCTCATACTGGAACACAGCCAAAGATTCAAGGGACCCTCTGAAGATCTCTGAAGCTACATGTTATTATTTATTTATTTATTTATTTATTTATTTATTTATTTATTTATTTTTAGTGTCGCTACCTCCTCTCCAGTACTCTTCCCCGCAAACTCGACGGGCCTTTACCTCATGAACTCTGGTCTCTGTCTCCTTACTGCAGATTTCGCTTGGTCTTTTTTCTCCCTGTGTGGTGACCTGGAAAACTGTCCGTAGGCAGTAAGCTGATGCAGTTTTAGAGCTTACCCCATTTGTTCTCCTTCCCTCCAGGATCCCAGTCCTTTGCTGTTTTCAATATGTGACAACTTTTACTTCGTTTTGTTTGTTTATTTTATAATTGTTTGAGGGAGGAAAGTAAATCTGTTTTCTGTTACTAGATGATGGCCTGATGCAAAATAATCAGAAAGGTTTTGTCTCATGTTTTAGCTAACACCCATATTTTAGAACAGCATGATTTGCATTCCCTCCAGTATCTATTTGTAAACTTTTACCTTCACATTTTTTATTTATTTATCTTGAGAGAGAGAGAGAGAGAGAGAGAGAGAGAGAGAGAGAGAGAATGAATGAATGAGCAGGGGAGGAGCAGAGATAGAGGGAGAGAGAGAATCCCAAGCAGGCTCCATGCTGTCAGGGAAGCCCAACGTGGGGCTCATGACAACTCCTAAGATCACGACCTAAGTGGAAACAAAGTCTGAGCCACCCAGGCGTGCTGGATTCCAGCTCCAGCAGGTCCAGGGGTCCCTGAAGGATTGACGGTGTTGGCAAAAGGGAGAGAGAGAACCTCAAGTTTCTTTCTTATCAGCAGGCAGAAATCCCTGCTCTGTCTGATTCTCTCTTAAGCTTTATTTATAGTGAGAGGGACAAGGAGCAGAAAGAGCAGGTGTGTTTAGTAAATGATATCTCATAGATAATTTTTTCAGCACATTTTTCCAGAACATGGGTTCTGCAGAAGTTACAATTCTAATCTTAGTAGTAATGGTTGTAAAAAACTTAGGTACAGGCACTCATGCTATTATATGGGAAGGGCAGGTATTGTTAAGTGTACATTTTTTCCATTGGATGCATAAGATCGAGATATACAAACCCTCAGGTATAGCCCTAAGAAATCAACCTTTAACCATAAACCAAACAGCATTGTTTAGAAAAGGTCAGTTTTTTATGAGTAAGGGTCATTAGGCTGTTTATAGCTCTAAGAGAAAGTTTCCAGAAAAACAGGATCCCTGCTCTCACAGTCCCAAAGACGACTGATACATTTTATTGCAGAAGTGACTTTCACAAAGGGGTCCAGGCCCAGAAAGTAATCAGTTTTAGTTAATTGCTCAAGCTAGGAGGAAAACCGTATGCTGCTTACCTTAGTCACATTAGGGTGTATCTAGTTTACTCATCTTTTCCCTGACCAGGTGCAATCACGCCTCTGGGACAGGGAAGGGCGACAGGCTGCTCCTGACACTAATCAGGAAAGCACTCCAAGGTTTGGTGCCCAAGCAGAAATGAAAGTTACAAGAGGGTAAGTTTTGGTCGCTGCCTGGGGGCAAGAGACTGTGTGCAAACTTGCCGTAACCTCACCAGGAATTTTCACTCAACCAGTGAGTTGAGATACCTCCCAACACAGGTGTCCCTAAATTCACATATTTAGTATGACTTACTCAGGCTTAAAAAGTAAATCTATGGGCATACTAATCTATAAAATATACTTCCAGATATGGGTGATATTTAATATTTTTACGCAGCTTCACTGAGGTATAATCAACCAATAAAATTATAAGATATTTAATAATTTGATATGCAAATACATGGTAAAAAGATTCCCCCATTGACTTAAATAATATATCCATCACCTAATACATTTACCTTTCTTTTTCTTTTCTCAGTGAAAACATTTAAGTTCTACTGTTTCAGGAAATTTCAGTAATACAATACAGTGTTATCAACTAGGGTCACCCTGTTGACTAGGGTCATCCTCAAACCTTTTTTATGGTATAACAAGTTTGTAACCTTTTTACAACCATACTTCTCCCTCCCCCAGCTCCTGGAAAACACTTCACTATTCTGTTTCTTTTTTTTAAAGAAATGTTTTTATTTACGTTTTATTTATTTACTTTTTTCTTTTTGAGAGAGAGAGAGAGACAGACAGACAGACAGACAGACAGACAACATGAGCAGGGGAGGGTCAGAGAGACAGGGAGACACACAGAATCTGAAGACAGATTCCAGGCTCTGAGCTAGCTGTCAGCACAGAGCCTGATGCGGGGCTCAAACCCAGGAACCGTGAGATCATGACCTGAGCCGAAGCTGGATGCTCAACCGACTGAGCCACCCAGATGCCCCAATTCTCTGTTTCTTTAAGTCAACTTTTTCCCCCCTTTTTAGATTCCACATATAAGTTATACCATGCAGTATTTGTCTTATTTCATTAGCATAAGGTGAAATTTAAAATATACAGCAGTGTGTAGGTTCCTCAAAAAACTATCCATAGAACTCCCTTATGACCCAGCAATAGCACTGCTAGGGATTTACCCAAGGGATACAGAAGTGCTGATGCATAGGAGCACATGTACCCCAATGTTCATAGCAGCACTGTCAACAATTGCCAAAACGTGGAAAAAGCCTAAATGTCCATCACCTGATGAGTGGATCCAGAAGATGTGGTATATATATACAATGGAGTACTACATGGCAATGAGAAAGAATGAAATCTGGCCATTTGTAGAAAAGTGGATGGACCTCGAGGGCGTCATGCTAAGCGAAATAAGTCAGGCAGAAAAGGACAGAAACCATATGCTTGCACTCATAGGTCTAACAGGAAAACAGGAGAAACCTAATGGAGGACCAGGGGGAGGGGAAGAGGGAAAGAGAGTTGGGGAGAGAGAGAGAGACGCAAAACTTGAGAGACTATTGAATGCCGAAAATGAACTGAGGGTTGAAGGGAAAGGAGGAGAAGAGAAAAGGTGGTGGTGATGGTGGAGGGCACTTATGGGGAAGAGCACTGGGTGTTGTATGGAAACCGATCTGACAATAAACTATTAAAAAATAAAATAAAATATACAGCAATAATTAGACTAGCATGAACACTGAATAATCGGAAAGATATCAACTATCAGCAATCAATAGGGTTATACTGGGGTGTTCCTGAAAACATTATTTTTAATACACATTCATACATATACACGCCTGCACATATTTTTTATTGCAGAATTACTTTCTACATTAGAAGTAAGAGAAAAACATCTAATATTCTAATACATTTAAGTACATATAAACATGTACTTAAGTTGTTTTTACATATATACTAAATACAATGTTAGTTTGCAGAAACTATCAAATCACTTTTTTTTTATTGCTTAAAAAGGCATTTTTCTGGTTCTGTGTTCACTGAAAAGGCAATTGTTTCTGTTTTCCATATTGTGTTTTTAAAGTTACAAAACCTGAGATTATCATATTGGGACACCTACGTGGCATGGCCATTAAGTATCTGACTCTTGATTTCAACTCAGGTCATGATCTTCCAGTTGTGAAATAGAGCCCCACATAGAGCTCTGCGCTGGGCAGAGAGCCTGGTTAAGATTTTTTTTCCTCTCTCTCTCTCTGCCCTTGCCTCATTCATGCTCTTTCTGTCCCAATCCCCCCACCTCAAAGAGAAAACCACCAGAGAATACTACCTTTCAACAACCTAGGAGCAATTATGAATATCAAGATAAAACAAATATGATTCAGTCAGCAAAGGGGCTAAGAATGCACATAGGCTCTGGAATGACAAGGGCTAAAAATATTTTTTGTCTTTAGGTGAAATAAAAAATAGTTTATTTCAGCAAAATTGTTTACCTGTGTGTTTTTCTTTTATATTTTTGCCACTTCCTTTTTCCCTTTCATGTGTTTTCATGTATGCAGCCACAACCATGTCCACACATAAGATGTAGTTCTCGCTTAAAATGAGGATGATATTTATACTAATAACAAATACAACTGTAATTTCATAATAGCTAAATTTGTAAAAATAAAAAAAGCAATATTTTTAATCTGTAAATATATTGGTCAATATGAAACAAAGTGACCTATTTATAAAATGATGCTCATTGTTTCCATAGAGAAGCCTACCATCTCCATAAGTTCACATTTTTTTGTAAGTGGAAGTTAAGATTTATGGAATAAAGAAAGCCAATGTCACCAAACTAAGACCTATTGGCTGGCTTCCAGAAGGTCAACAGGGTACCATTTCCTTGATGATTTTACCACAGTCAGGAAAGTACATCTAAGACTAGCAGGCTCAAAATATAATTTCATTAGGATACATGGAATGCATCCATCTCTCCAGAGTCATCTTAATTTAATTGCATTCACAAAACTGATCCATAAAATGAGAATTGCTTTTTTGGCAATATAGCCATTTCAGCTGTAATCCAATATATGCAACCCTAAAATATCTGTAAAGCATTAACAAAAGCAATAGTTTGTACTATTGGAGCTTGGGCTGTCTGAGCAGGCAATTGAGCTTGGGTGGAGATTGTTATAATGAATGTTTAAAATAAACAATAACAAAAAAAATGGAGTGGAAATGCTTATATCACTGTAGTTACTACATTGCTGGTAGATACTGAGACAATGAGGATGGAAGAGAAATTATTGGCCTGTAGGATCGGCATTAGGAGGAAGAGAGTTGTAGGCTATACTCTCAGAGACTGTTAAGGCTGAAGATGCTTCACTCAGGAGCTGGTGCTTGCTTTTAATGGTCTTAACCACAGTTGAAAAAACTCCCCACTACCTGGGCTAGTAGGAAAGCTCTGGTTTGTGTTTTGATTTTGTTTCCCTTCTACTCTCAATGATCTGGCTCTCTTGCCTAGGAAAATTATCAACATATAAACTAAGACAACTACCTATTATTCTGGTATTTTTCTCCATTTAAGAACCGTGTAAATATATTGTGTTACATGCACATGCTATGAAATAAAGGACTGATTAAAAATAAACACAAACTGAAGCTGGTAGGAATTTGCTTATTGACAGGGCCAGCTCCATTCTGTATCATTTAAAAAATAAAAAAAAATTGAAGAAGTGAAGTTATGTTTGGTGTATTATAATGAGACACATATGTAAAAATCCATTGTTTCATAGCATCAAGCTAAAATAATGTTTTGTTCTCTATAGTAGGCATTTCTTGCCAATGGGGTATTATACACAATTTCATTGGCTAAAGCTTCATGCTGAAATTTTATATTAGTGCTATTAAGTTTTCCCCTGTGACACATTTTTCTGTGATTTCAGGGCTTGAGAGTACCTGATTATGTTGATGCATTATTTCTTATTATATCATAATACTGCCACCCAAGTTATTCTCAAGATCTGCTTACCTAAACATACTTATATTATTTAATTGAATTTGAGTATTTAAGTTTTATACAGGTATTGACTGAAATTTTAATTCTAAATGAAGATTTCTCAACATTAACACGTTGGGCAATCATTCCTTGTTGCAGGGTCTGTCCTATGCGTTAGATGTTTAACAAATCCCTGGCTTCTACCCAGTAGACTCAGATAACACACATAAGGTGCCAGGAATACCTCATCTCCACTTGTGACTATTAAAATTGTCTCCAGATATCGCCAAAATTTCTTGAGGGTTAAAAACACCACAAGTTAAGACACTGCCCTAAATGGCTATGCTAATAGTGAAATAGCAAATTAGGGAGTTGATTTTTACTCCCACTTTACTCCACATCTATCTTATAGCACCCAGGAATAGGAAGGATTAGAAAGCAGAGCCTTTGCCGCCCTTCAATGCCACATCTTTGAAAGAAGGAAAAAACCTGAAAATAAGTGAATGTAAATTTGGATTAGTAGTATTTTTTAAATCCCTATAGCAGCATCCCTGCTGTTTCTGATGTCAGGTACTGTTTCTGTATTGAAGGTTTAGTTACCCTGATGTATATGTTCATAGACTTTCTGTTCTTCTTTTAGAATAGATTTTGCTAGTGCATACCTATAATAATGCCATCTAAAAGAATTTATCTTACAAGATTGAAAAAATAGCTATTGTGGGGTACAAATAAGACAGTCACAAAAATCAACTTTTACAAATGTTGTAATCCAATGTATTTTTTTTCTGCTAGATGTAATCTAACTCTCACAAAAAGATAAAATAGTTATATTGAAAGCTATCTTAGCTTGAAGAATCTAAATACATATTAAAATAATAAAAGTTATGTATTTCTATAAAGAATACTCTTCAACAGTGCTTAAATTAATATTTTCAATGTCATTTCAAGTATGAAAATTCCTATATATAATCTTTATCACTCAAAGCTAATAAGAAATGTTTCTTTTAAAATTGTCCCTATTTCCAACTGAATATTTTGCTCTGTTTTGTGTAAGGGTGGACAATCTTTATAATTTGAAGTAAAACTGGTATGAAGGTAAGACTTTGTAGAATCTAGCTCAATGACAAATTGAGTCTTTTTACACTTTAACTGGTTTACAAGATTTCTTTGTTTCACTGTGTAGCATGTGCAGTACACAAATACCCAACTGTTAAGTTAGGAGCTCCAAACTATTCATTTGTTTTCTTTTGCTGAAGTTAAAAAAAAAAAAACTTTCTATGCCTCAAATTCTTTGTCTTTGAAGTGAGTATTAAAAGAACTTCTTACATGCCTGTATGAATGACCCAATATTTACGTAATCTAGAGTAGGTATTTGGCATTCTCTATCATGGGGATAGAGAAAATAATGAATTGTATGATCATAGAGAGCAGTCAGATGCAATGTCTGCTGATTACTGTGTGTGTGCAAGCATCACTTACCCATTTTAATATTAGTCACTTCATTCTTCAAAGCAGGTATATAATGATCCCGCAAATATGTTATAAAGAAATATTTTGGATTATACATAGGAGATTGCTAATGTACTTTCTCATTTTTCCCCATTCTTTTCATTGTGCAAATGTATGTTGAGTGCCCAGTATATGCCATGCATCAGTTAGAACACTTGGAAAAATCAGAGAACAAAGAACAGAACTCCATCCTAGTGGATCTTACACAAGTCTCCATGGTGGCCGCTGGCTCTAACACGGTGACTAAAACCAGGTAGAACATATTTATGGGCAAATTGAGCTTAGCAGTCAGGCTTGGGAAAGTACGATGTACAGAAAGGAAATTCTATTTCATGATAAACAAAGCATTCTTCATATTTGCTGTAGGAGTAATACTAAACAAATTACTTAATATCCACAAATGCTGTTTTTTACTTCTAAAATTGGGGTAGCAATATATGTTTTGAAGATTGCTCTGGTACCCGCTGTAATGGATTTATGGTATGCAGCACAGAGTCAGGCAGTGAAATAAATACTAGTTTCCCTTCAAACCACAAGGGACTTTTATTGAGAACAAACTGAGTGTTGATGGAGGTGGGTGGGGAACGGGCTAGATGGGTGATGGTTATTAAAGACGGAACTTGTGGAAAAAACAAAAAGAAAAGACAAGAAAAGGAAAGGAAAGGGAATGGAAGGGAAGGAAAGGGAAGAGAAAGGAAGGAAAGGAAGGGAAGAGAAGGAAATCCTAGTTTTTCTTAGACACCTGGTTCTCAAACTTTAGCGTGTAAGGCTTGTTACGACACAGATTTCTGGGCTTCCACTTCTAGCATTTCTGAGTCAGTAGGTCCTGGATGGGAACTGAGAATTTGTATTTCTGACAAGTTTCCAGGGGAGCTATGATGGCGGGACCCACTTTTCAAACTGTTGCCCTGGACAAACACTTTTGCAGGACAACTTGTGTCATGCATACATATCAGATTCAAATGCAAAACTTGTATTCTCATCTGTGAAAAAAAAACAAGCAAATAAATATACTTCTTATAGTATCTTCTATTTAAATGTCATTTTAAAGTATTAGTTATACCATGTATCCTGGAATCTGCTTGGTGGTAAAATTAACTTGCCACTTCATTTACGTATTTCAGAAAGGCCTATGCCATTCTAATTCTAGTGGTCATCGATTTAGGAGAAATATAAAATCTGAAATAAAAGGTAACAAATAAAATGAGAAATTGTATATTTATGCTTTACTTTTATAGTTTAAATAATTTTTAGCATTTTTTATTTCTTCTGATAATTTTCTCTTATTATCTGTGTCCTTTGCAGGCTTCACTGGTAAAATAGTATTTGATAATGTAATTATAATTTTAATTTGAAACTGTAATGAAGTTAACATAGTTTAGATTTAAGGCTGGACTATGGCAAAACCAACTACCTAATTACATGTAAAGTACATTTCCTTTTTCTTTTTGGTTTTGCTAAATGAAGGACACAGCAGTAGTTTGCCCTGGGACATCTCCCAGTGAATTCCTATGTCTGTAACCTTTCAGTTAGGACTAATCCAATTCTGCTTAGAATCTTTTAAATTGTCTTATAATCTAAAGAAAAATCCCATTAATATGTGTTATCTGCAATTTCTGTAATATGATTAAACTATGTAGGATGCCAATTTTTTCTTTTATTACATCTTTTAATTCCCTTACATACTTTTTAAAAATCAGATCATATTCAAATAGATATATAAACACAATCTTGTTAGAGTTTGGATTCATTTTAGCCCCATGATTTTGAAAATGTATTTGATTCCACTTCAGAGCAGATAAATAATTTCTGTCTTTCATAGAAAATTAGTTTTCCATTGTTGCTCCAATATTGCTTTCATGCATATAAATTTGCAGGAAAAATAATTATCATCAAGTATGATTCAGAGTTCCATGGCCAGAAGATCACTAGCAAAGGGCACTTCTGGAGTAACTGTGGTAAATAAAACCAATACTACATTCTTTTATTTAGCTCTGCCTATATTCTGTGTGACTGAAAAGGAAAGTAAAATTACAGATTCCTCCTACTTAAAAGAAGAAAAATATTATAATCAAATCAAAGTAACTTCTAGTGAAGAAAAAACATTGGGCGAATAACATACTTTTCATTACTTCCTTACTGTTGAATTCTGAACAAAGCCTCTTTTCTAGCTGTGAAATTAAAGTTTCATGTAGTGGTCAACTGCCTTGTTGATTTGGATAATTATTGTATGCCAGCCATACCCAATGTTTATTTTACCATAAGCACTCTCCCCTTCTCATGAAAGAATAAAGGAATGTACCTGTTTAATATAATATTTCAATAATAAACATTCAATCCATGTGTTCATAAAGTAGAATAGAAGCAGAACTAGAAAATGTTGTCTCATAAATGATATGCAAAGTCCTAAGCATAATTTTTAAATGCCAATTTTGAGTTTTCTGACACATTTTTGAGATCTGCCCTTCATCAGTAGATTTGATTGGTTTTTGAAAATAAAGAAAAAGTAAATGTAATGATAACAAGGAAAATAAAAACAGGCCACAAGCTGAGGGCCTACAAAAGTACTAAATTTTAAGAGAATTGTATTTTAAACTGATAGGGTAAGAATAATTAAAACCTGGCTGATTATTAGGGTCTTTAAAGAGTGTTATACAAGGCATTCCTTTGCATCTTTGCGCCTCAAAGCCAAGAACATATTTTCCTTCCAAAGTCCTCCTACTTTTCATTAGCATCATTCTCTTAATTCTTGAGTTGTCCTCAGAAGGGTCATTAGGTTGCTCTTTTCTGGAATTCTACCTCAAAGTTGACAACTCCTTTGAAATGAAAAATATAGAGCTATGCTTTTCATATTTTGTGATCTATTTTCTGCCTTTTCAGTAATCATAATTTGTTAAGTGGTTTGAATGTCAATGATCAAGTCTTTCTTGGCAATACAAATTTGAGGTCATGTAATAATTTTAAATATTCATGCAGATACGACATACGATGTATTTGACATTTAAAATAAAATGTAAACTTGGGGGAAATAAGCATTATAAACTCAACAATTTCCACAAATTTAAGCAGTTAGAATTTTAACATAACGATATTTGTGTTTTCATTTCTCCTCAAATTTCATGAGAAAAAATATAGCAAGCCTGAAAAAATTATGGCAACTTCATGAAAAAAAAATCCAGGGTTTATATAAAGTTGGTACAGACCTAATTTAACTCTTGCACCTACATCTAAAGTTCCCTATAGTCATTGATTTTCTCCAAAACTTGCCTTCATAGTTTATTGCCTTCACTTATTCACTCAATTTTTTTCTGCAATAGCTAAGCCTTGTCATTTCTACCTACTGAAATACTATTTATCTGTCAAGCTTCAGCTAACATGTCACCTGCAAAGAAGCGTTTTGCAATCTCCATCCCCTGGTAGTGAGCAATGATTATACCATTCTCTGAACTCCCGTGGTATTTTTATGCCACCCATACAATAGGTTGCCATGTGTTCTAGTTATTTGCAACCCCTAAAGATTATATGCTTCTTGAGGAAAGATATTATTCATTTTTAGCCCCCAGAGTGCATTGAACAGCTTTTGGTAATCTATAAATTCTTAACAAAGAGTATAGGGAAGAATATGAGCATTCCATAGTTTCTACACAATTCAATAAAGAATAAATTTCACTCATTTGCTAAACATGTATTTATACATGTATTTATTGAATTACTTAACGTTCTTTGTGATCTCACTGATGGCTCTAAGTCTTCACCCATCCTCACATAATAAACTTTCTTTATCACTTACCTGACTTGGAAGCTTCTGCTATGAAGATTGGCTGACTTGGCTCTACTCTACTTGTCTATCATATCTCATCACATATTCAGGCATGCCTTAGGCTAGGAAGCCTAGCAAAGCTGATAGCCAACTATCCACATCCCAACATTTAAGGAATCCAGCCAAGATCAATAAAATCATTTGACAAACATTCCAGATGTGTTAGCAGTAAATACTTCTGAATGTTTACCACTGTTTTTCTCTGACATTCTTCTGAAAGCTCTTCCAATCAATCACAGGCATGAGTGTATGTCTTGTTCAAAAGTATTATGCTGTATAATTTTGGGAATGGGCATCTATGCATCATCTATATGTTAAGAAATCACTTAAGCAATTTTAAGACCATATTAGTGGACTGATTTAGGTTTTCCAGAACAGTAACCTAGAAGCAAATGGGTTCATGAGACTGCTAAGCCAAGATGAAACAGAACAAGAAGTAATTACATAAGACTGAATGAATTTTGATGGGTTTTGTTTGAAATATTATTGATCTTTTAATGTTATATTTTTGAATATAAAAGGAGGTAATTTCTATTTGTTTCTTGAGCTATCTACAAATTATAATAATTTAGTAGAAAGAAGTTAAACATTGTTTAAATCATATGTTTTCCTCCTTGCCTTATACCTGCAGGATTTGGAAACTCTTACTAAGATTTTTTTTTACATAGCAATACACTTGTTTTCATAGGTTCAGTCTTAGTCTGTCCTTCCTATTACTAGAACTTGATTAGAAATATCATATATGTATCCAAGGCCCTAACTGGAATGTCATATTTGAGAATGATGCTATACTAGGTATAACTAGACACTTTTAAGGAGCTAAGCTTAACATCATGGAGTCAATGCTTACAAAGCCCTTTGGGGAAAATTGGCCTGGTATCTGACTTAAAGTACTCATGGATTTATGTGTCCTGAGTCTTAGAAATAGAGAAGGCCACTTCCTAGTAAACCAAGGAATCGTAAGATATTTTGAGGACCTCTAGAAGAGAGGAATTCATCCATATTTATAGGTAATATAGGTGAAATGTCATGGTGAGCACTTGGATTGTTTTCCTAGCTTCTGGAGGCTTTTTAAAAAAGTCCAATCTGAGATTTCTTATGAAAATTTCCAGCACAGAAACCTGGAAATGGCCAATGTGGTAATACCATTCTTGTCACACCTATGTAAATAATCATGCCAAATCTGATACGATTTGCATTTTTGAGGTTACTTTTTTAATGAAAATGTGGGGTAATGACTGTAGAGAGAATTTGCATGTTTCAGTAGAAAACCATCCATAATCTAGTAGGAGAGGAAGATTTTTATATTGTCCTATAAATTAGACTAGATACACTTACCTTGTCCACATTATTTTAGTCTCTTTCCAAATTTTCAGTTGTTTTTGCTTTCCTCCAAATTGATGTTTCCAATTTTTCCTGATAAGCATCACCAAGAATTAAAACTCAACTGCCCAGACCCCTATTGGGACTAGAAATTGCCTTACAGGTAGCATTTTCTGCCACAATCTGAGGAAGTCTTGGAAGCTCAAGACCAACTATCTGAAGGACTAATCACCAGCAGACCAGGCATGAGACAGATTGCCTCCTGGGTAAGCCTTTATGTAGGCCACTGTGGGAATCCTGCAGAATGCTACAGTAATATATGTCCTTATCTCTTGATTATCAAGAGATAATTGATAATTATCAAGTAATAATTGATATTACTTATCAAGAGATAAGGACATATATATCATAAACCTCTGATATAAATGGAATGCTAGAAAAAGATATGCTTTTTAATATAATCCTGTATTAGCATTTTTGGGGAGTTTCGTTCAACATTTCTCAAGCTGATGTTTTAGAAAGCATGTGTATGTGTCCATCCATCAACCATGTGGCCACAATAAGAGACTAATGACATAATTTTAAGTACAGATTGCTATCTAAATATATTTTCATGATCTCCAAATAGATATAAGCATTTTGCCATTACACATGATTCAGTACAACTTAAGAACAATAAAGTCTTCAGTTTTGTCTAGGTGACATTAATACATCAGTTCTGCGAATACCTAGTCAATTGCTATTATAAAGCTACCTTTCTATATTAATATATACATTTTTATATTTATATATTTATTATTTCTTAAGAGGAAAAAATTTCCAGCAAAACCATTTAGGAATAAATAGAGCATCGGCTAACAGGTTAAGCTCTAAAGAGAAGAGGAGGGGCGCCTGGGTGGCTCAGTCAGTTAAGCGTCCAACTTCAGCTCAGGTCATGATCTCACAATTCATGGGTTTGAGCCCCTCATTGGGCTCTGTGCTTACAGCTTGCTCAGAGCATAGACCCTGTCTTTGGATTCTGTGTCTCCCTCTCTCTCTGACCCTCCCTTGCTCATGCTGTCTCTCTCTCTCTCTCAAAAATAAATAAAACATTTTAAAAAATAGAGGAGGAACTACATATAAATCCTACGTTTGTCACTTGCTTTATGAAGTTGAACACGTTATTTATCCTCTCTAATCCTCATTTCCTCATCAATAAAATGAGCATGTTTCTGATTAATTTGTAAAGTTAGTATGAGAATTCAGTGTACTAATGGAGTGTTTCCCAAGTGTCTATTGTTATATGCTGCTTTAGCAAATTATCTTTTCTTCATGCCATTCTCAATATTTATTCCTTAATATTAAAAAATTATTTATATAATCAAATGTATATAATTACAAATGAGTTTTATATAAAAATAATTCAGGAAAATCCATTACCATTACCATGAATGCAATAAAAAATTCATAAAAGAGCAGTGATATATAAAAATTATATTTACTCTATTTCCTAATGAAGGGACTTTATATAACAACAATAACAGGAGGAATTCAGCAAGTGTTATAATTTGCCATTGACAACTGAATCAAAAGACATGTAAAATTATGGGAAATGAAATAACTTTTCACTATGCAATCCTTATAATAAAATGTATTAGTGGAAACACTTTCCATTTTGACCCATGAGGCTGGCAAAATTATAAACATTACAAAGAAAGGAAGAGTAAATGACTCACCTATACCTCTCCTGAACATCTGTGTAACAACTTGCCACAAAATAGTGGAAAGCTGAATCCTTTTTAGAAGGAAGAATACCGTTTGGAAAAAGGGGATGCCCTCTAGAAACGTGAGATTTGTTTAATATTTGAAAATCAATTAATGTAACTTATAATGATAGATTAAACACAATAAAGAACAAAGACCTTATGATCTTCTTAAATATTCAGAGAAATTCTCAATGTAATACCACTTGTTAATGATATAAATTAAACTTTCAGAAAACTAAGGATAGACTATAACTTAATCTGGGAAAGAGCATTTGTGAAAATACAACAGCCACCATTTTATTTATAATAAATTTATAAATTAATAATGAAATAAAGAACATTTTCCCTTAAAATCAGAAGCAACTATTAGAACTTAGCTATATGAATTCAGGAAGATCACAGGATGTAAGGCCAACCTACAAAAAAATCAATTGTATTTCTATATTTTAGTAGGAAGCAATTAAAAATACAGATTTTAAATATGCTATTTAGAGACTTCTGCTTCTTACCAAAATGATATGAAAAATAAATCCATGTGAGACAATAAATTAGACAAACACATGAACCAACATTTTTCGAGACACTGAACATGAGACAATGGAGGACAATGATCTCTGACAGACAGAAAACAAATAATATGAGTCCTTCTATTGCCAAAACTTACCACCTCAAGAGAGCCTGCAAGCTGTGGTGCAGGGATGGATAATTCAGATGAAGTCCATTGAGCTCCCTGAGCTGAGAAGACCGAATGGTGAAGGACAGTGAAGTGATAGGACTTCACTGTACAATGTACCAGAGAGGAGAGACTTACATGGAGATGGAGTTCTGGAAATCTACAAGGGTCCTTTCCAAATATGCAGCAGAATAGTGTCCAGAACACATATGTAAGGTACTAACGACCAGATGCATGGAAATAATGTCCAGAGTATATTAGAGAAGACAGTACTCAGTATTCACATAATAGTGAAAATTGTGTCTGTTCCCACCAACCATCCTGGAAAACCTTGATTCACTGAGCATCAGATAGAGCATGCAGAAGAGTCAGAAGCGTTTTGCCTCAGAAGTAGAGAATGAGTGGCTATAGACTAAACACTGCTATTGTGATTCCTCGCAAATCTTAAAAACAAGACCAGAAAGGACCAAACTGTTTTAGAATTATTTAATGACATCTCAGTACAAAGTTGAATATATTTAAAAGAATTCAAAAATACGCACATCATCCAATAAGGTAAAATTCCCAATCCTTTATCATTCAAATAAAAATATATTTAAAAATAATTTAAGGGATAGAAACCTTATTTGCTAAATGTCTATATTTTATTTTCTTCTCTATAATGAAAAACTGCATTTATATCCCTCAAATGTTGAAAGGTCTTTACTCCTTGCCCTTTCTAACATTCAATCATACTCAAACTGGTGCATTCCACTATTGTGTTTAAAACACCCTCTAAAAATATTGTTAGCAAGACCCAGTGCAGAAAAGATATCAGATGTGCCATTTGGTGGGATGCTCTCTTTATCTATGGCTAATGTGCCTTCCCTAAATGCAACGTCTCTTATTTCTCTGTAACCAATACAAATCTATGTAAAATATTAATTCCTATAAGTTAAATTTTAGGACAATAGAATCATAAAATCTGCTACATCCCACAGCATATTAACTGGGATGAAAGGGAGAAAAAGGCCTGATAGTGACAGAAAATAACAACAAAAAACTTTTCTTATTTTAATGTCATGGCAAATGAAGCATTTATTTTATCACCTGTCAAATGAGAACTCATTCGTTTTAGACAGAGAAGTACCAGACATTGTCAAGTGAGATATTAAAGGAAAAAAAAGGTCCACATCAGTGAAGATATTTATATAGTCATTGAAATTTAGAGCCTTGATGCATGAAAACATTATTTACAAATATGTGAGGTGCGTTAACAGTTTGGGTTGAGGCTCAAACTAACCTTTCTGTCACAAAACATTACTTGCCAGTCATTTTGGTTTTAAATTATTTGTGTTACTGTTAAACGAACAAAAATTTTAGAGAATAGCTCATATAGTTTGCCATCTATTTAGAATCTTTCACCCTCTTCCATGTAACTTGCACATGACAATAAAAGTATGTGGGCTGCTTATCTTTCAATTGCATTATACATAGATTACCCATCTTTTATTGCCTTGCTGGTTAAGTCCTGGGGAAGGAGCTCTGTGGGCTATGTGATCTCTCCATTCCCCTTTGCCGTCCTGTTTTATTTAGAATATGGAAGTTATTGACAGAAGACCAGAGGGCAAGGGGGGCAGGAAGTCAGCCATTTCTTTCTTATTCTCTATTTTTGCACAGAATCTCCAGTAGTAGTTTTTTGCTGCCAGGAACGTAGCTCTTCCATGTCTACTTCTTAGCACATTCTTGTAACACTGTTTTCTCCTCTCAACACTATCGACTTGGATGTAGAATAGCATCTCATCATTGCTTTTCTTTGGATACTTCATGATGTCTTTAGTCTTCTTTTAACCCTGCCCATAAATCTGTAAGAGGCCCCTTCTGTTGGTCCATCTGGGAGAATTCTGTTTCCTGCAGTAATGCTGACTGATAAAGTGTGTTACTAAAAAGTTCGTTTTGGTGACAGGACTGAATTTTTTCATAAATATCAAGAATTTTCATATGAAGTAGCAAATGTCTTTAATGTGAGCATAAACGAATACCTGAAGTTTATTGAAGTTTTAAAATGTAATAGGTACTATTATGAGCAATATACATTTATTATGTTTCAATTCTCACAGCAATGTTATGAACTACTGTTGTTGTGAAACAAAGTCAACCTAGTGGTAGTTGACAATTTTCAAGTTCTTTTGGTAAATACTAGTCTCTTGTAGTGATAGGCTATACAGAGGTATTTCCCAATTTCACTAACATGCAGAATGTGATAATAAAAGCAAGTCTTAGACCAAATTCTGCCATTCGTACATTACACCTGTTTTAGTGTTTACTGAAAGGCCAACATTTTATCCAGAAGCACACATCAGGTCAGGAGAGTGTGTCCTTTGCGAAGTAGGGGGGAAAGCCAGTACTAACAAAATTTAGAGAATAATTCCTGCTAAAGAAATATTAGAATGCTGTGTTTTCTGGTCTCTTTTAGCTCCTTCGTGTAACAAGAATGAGTCCTACAAAACTGATACTCTTCAAAACAAGAACAGTGAATTCCAACCACTATCTTGAATCATTTATTTCAACAGTGAAAACGTATTTCTAATAGCTCAAGTTATTGGCATACACTATGGTACAGATTTTTTTTTTAAAAAAATTTAATGTCTTTTATTTATTTTTGAGAGACAGAGAGAGACAGTGAGAGCAGGGGAGGGTCAGAGAGAGAGGGAGACACAAAATCTGAAGCAGGCTCCAGGCTCTGAGCTAGCTGTCAGCACAGAGCCCGATGCGGGGCTCGAAACCATGAAACGCGAGATCATGACCCGAGCCGAAGCTGGTGCTTAACCGACTGAGCCACAGGCGCCCCACTGTGGTACAGATTTCAATAATGATATTTGATGTGCTTAGGAAACAAGTCTGTTATGCTGATTTTACTAATGTATTTCAAATGTTAATTAACTATCCCAAGGCATAGATTAAAGGTAACATAATTATATTCTACAATACTTAGATGTATGTGTGATCAATTTATTTTTTCTATCAGAAAGCAATGTGGACTCCTAAGTAGAATCAAAGCTTTTCCTATATAAGAAAATATATATTAATAAGGGATGAAAAGGACTATTTCTGAAGAGTCACTATAGCAGATGTGGTAATGGATTATATACACTGTCTCGTAACGCCTGTGTCTACACTATTTTGCCTTCTATTTATTAAATAACCTCTCTTTCTCCTTCTCCCACTCCTCCTTCTCTCTCTTTCCTTTCATCATTCTTTCCCTCTCTAATTCTCTCCCTCCCTCCCTTTTCCTGTTTCTGGTTTTGGGTCTTACATGTACACACACACACAGACACGCACGCACACACACACACACACACACACACACACACACTGACATTTCACTCAACCATTAGATAGTTGTGCAGTATTCAATATTTTGCCCCTAAAGACTTAAAATATCTCTTAATAAGAAGCGCATTGTCCTACCTAGTCATAATACAATTAACACACTCAGAAAACTTAATGCTAATATTACTAAAGCAAAAATTACACAAGTCTAAAGTAAACAGGGTAAGAAAAAAAAATTATTCAAAGTCGTTGCGATAGTAGAGAGAGACCAGAACTCAGAATTCAACTCCACTGAAATAAAAATAAGACTGGAGTTTTTAAGAGCTAAGGGAGGCCTTCTCTGTTTGCTAACTGGTCTTACCAAAATGAAAAAGTAAACTCTCTTATCTTCATGACAGGACATAGTTTTATAGCTTGAAGCAAGACACCCACCACAGTTAGGGGCCTACTCTCCCGCAGAGACTGGAAGATAGGGTCTCTCCCTTCCTTGATGATTACATTTCAAAGGGATGGCCCCAAGGTCCTTGAGAAAGACAGTCTTTCTTTATAAAACTGACAAGAGGCTTTAAAAGATTTACATCTCAAAGAAGCAGAAAAAGAATTTGCAATTACAAGTTTTCTAAAGTAAATCCTCTAAAGAAAGGGAGGAGGGGATCTTCTTGGTTAGGGTATCTGGGTTCTCTAAGGGGCCCGAGTATGAGGTAGGTCAGAGGCCTAGAGGCAGGAAGAAGCCTCCATATAAACTTTAGTCAAACTAAGAGAAATGTAAATGCCCTCGTGGTTAACACAATATTAATCATTAAACCTTAATTGTTCTCTAATAGAAAATCAATATTAACATTTCCTGTTATTCTCAAAGTATCCTTTTTAACTACTTAGAAAATCTGCGATACAAGAAATGAACATGAATTGTGTTTTCAAGGATCTTTAGCTTTCCTTAAATTTAGAAAACTGTTTCAGCTCTTATTTTTATGTTGACATTGATTTTTGTGAAGAGTGAGCACTAGTTGTTTTATCAAGTCCATCTATACTGAATTGTTTTTATAAGTTAGCACATACACAGTATACCAAGTAGTATAAATGTTATAATTATATTAAGAGTTACACAGGGGCACCCGGGTGACAGTTGGGTAAGCGTCCAAACACGTGGTTTCAGCTCAGGTCAGGATCTCATGATTCATGAGAGTGAACCCGTGTCCTACTCTGCACTGACAACATGGAGCCTGCTTGGGATTCTGTCTCCTCTCTCCGTCTCTCCCTTGTTCATGCTCTCTCTTAAAAGAAATGAACTTACATAAAGTAATGGAGAAAACTTGAAAGTATTTTCCATTTTATTGGTTTGGATGACTTAACATAAATTTATTAAATTCTCTAAGATAAATTTGTAAATTCAATGCAATTTCAATCCAAATTCCAGCTGGAAATAAGAACTCTAAAATTACTCTAAAATTTATCTGATAAATTGCACACATCCAAGCTAAACTCTTTTGAAATGTGATTTCTTAAACAAGGCCCTGAGGGCACAAACCATGAAGAATAAAATTTATAGACAGTTAAATTAAAATTAAGGATTTCTATTTAATGATAGCAAGATAATGGACAAATGGCATATTTAGAGAAGATATTTGCAATACCTAAAAACCAATAAGGACTAATATCTAGATTATATAAAAACTTCTAAAACTTATAGAAGGAAAAGGAGGAACCAAAAGAGAATAATAAGAAAAATAAACCCTAATTCATAAAAGAATAAAGGTGAAATGTAAAACAAAAATAGAACTTAAACCCATTGCATTAATTAGTGTTGTTTTAAACAATGTTGCTCTATACTTTGCATTTTTCAGATTGGCAAAGTTATGGGGTTGGGAAGTGCCATATATTGTCAGGATATGGGATGTAGATGCTCCATGCACTGTTGGCAATGAAGAAGGATAATGCAGTCATTTTGGAAAGCCATCTGGCAGTATTTGGTCAAATTAAGCATGTGAACACTATGATCCAGGAATCTTATTTTTTGGAACTTACCCAGAGAAATTCTCACACATATTAATAAGTATATATATTACTATACATTGTGGTAGTGAGGCGTGAGAGAAAATCTAGTTGCCCATCCCAAGGGCAATGGATAAGGACAATTTAATGAAGCATATGGTTGAACACTATTGATATTCATATGCAATATAGGCAGATATTTTAAAATTCATTTGAGTCTAAAAGCAAATAAAAATTGTGGGATCTCTTACACAGTGCAATGAAACTAAAAATACTCCTAAGCAATGTTTAAAGAACAAATAAAAGTATCTTTATAAAAAGCATTAGCGGGGCACCTGGGTGGCTCAGTCAGTTAAGTGTCCAGCTTCAGCTCAGGTCATGATCTTATGGTTCATGGGTTCCAGCCCCGCGTTGGGTTCTGTGCTCACAGCTAGTTCAGAGCCTGGAGCCTGCTTCAGATTCTGTATGTCCCTCTCTCTCTGTGACCCTCCCCTGTTCGCACTGTCTCTGTCTCTCAAAAATAAATACAAAACATTTAAAAAAATTTAAAAAGCATTAGAATAGTTGACTACAAAAAGAAAATAAAAGGCCATTAGTACTGGGAATAAATAGCAAATAAATGAGACTATTGAGTAGTGACGTACAAAAAAGTTTAAAGAATCTTTGTCCTAAGTGACTTTCCTTCCTCACTAATTTGGATCTCAGATTCTAAATACAAAATGTATTCCAGTGCAGCAAATGGGGATCTTAGGGAGCTACATCTGATTGTTACCTACGAGAACTGATGAGACTGTGTCCTCCAATAATCAGTAAGAAAGCTCCATGAGGTGTAAAATTGAGGATTTTTCCCTTTCTTTTCATTCTTCCCTTTGTTTCTCTCTCTCCTCTCACCCCTTTTTCTTTCCCTCTCTGTCTCATTCTTATCTTCTTTCATTTATTCCTTTATTTTGCAATTTAATATTTTGTGGTGGTATATATTGGTTACAAGAGTGGGAAGTTTTCTTAGACCCATGAATCAAAATTATCGATGCACTTTGTGTTAAAAATGTAGGGGAGGGGTAGGAAAAACAACATGATATTTTGATTCCAGAATATCTGTTTATGCATCCGTGCATAGCTTTAGATGTGGAGAAATACAACAGATTACTTGGACAAGTCTTAATTAAAATTGCATGATATCAACCTAGGAACTGGTTAAAATATGAAATAAGGAGCACCGAATGACGTGGAAAATAACTAAACCACTCCTAACTATTGGGACAGTGCTGGTAACAACAACAACAACAACAACAAAACGGATAAAGTAGAATAAAGATAGAAACTAAAACAAAGGAAAATAAATAGGATTGCTCCTCCCATGTACTGGAAAGACTTCTGATGCTTTTGTTGTTGCTACTTGAGCAGAGATGATATTTATTCAAATGAAAAGTCACAGCTCTTCATAACACGAAAGACTCTACAGATAGATAGGGACCATAACCCGGGAAACAAAATAGTTTGTATTCTGTTAAAGAGCTGGAACAATTAAAAGAGAAGTACTAGCAGATCAGTGCATTATTGCTCGTGTGACTTCTCAGTAAATGATCAATAGAGTACATCATTTTTCTTAGATTCTTTCTAAATGAAAGGAATTATCATGTTTCCAATGTGGCTACAAACTTTTGTAAGTAGACACTGCTAGATCGTATTACAATTAACTAGTTGCAGTGGGTGGAGGCGGGAATTTAGCAAATTTAGCCTGGGAGAGTGAAACTTCTCTATTCCCTCTCCAACTAAAGTAAATAAATAACATGCTTTTTCCATAACAACAGGAATGTTAAGGACAGAGACAGAACTATACTGACAAGGTGACAATAAGGAAGGGTTCCTAATTTGGTACTTTTGATACAAATCATGCATGCCCAAGTCTCTGTTACTTTATGTATCCTGGCTTTGGGAGTGGCAAGAAAATACACAGGGGTAGCCAGCGTACACGTTAGATGATCAATAAAAATTGGTACTATCCGCACTTCAACAATCTCATTCTTAACAGGGGGACATTAAAATGAAAATAAAGAAAAAAGGAAGGACTAAGCTAGGTTAAGTTATTTAGATGGCTATTAGAAAATTCAATTAAAAATCAAATTGACAGTGTTGCTATTAAGAACAGGTGGCATATCATTAATGGTTGAGTGGTTGAAACAAACTTCAACTCTAGTCATAAGATTTGCATCATATATCCTACCCTGGATTAAAATTTTGTTATGAGAATCACAGATTAACCAAAATGGTTGATGAGGGACTAAATTCCTCCCCCCCCTTGTTTAAATAGAAAACCATCTGAGAACGATTAACTGAAAGGGATCTTCTAGAAGAAAACCTGAGAGGAGGGGCCAAGGTCTTAGACAATGGCATATGAAAAATGTTTATGAGGAATAAGCAAAACTTGTGGAGATGACCAGGTATAGGCATTTAATGTGAAGTACCCACTGGGAATAGAGAGAAAAGGCCCAAAGGTAATATGTGGACAGTACAGCTATTCTCTGGTGGAAAATTGAAGCATATGATAGAATATATTTATTTTGTGTTGTGTCACCATTACATTAGAGCATAATTGAGATCATATTATGTGCAAATGGAGAGATCCAAATGTACCATTTTTAAATTGGAGGTGAGCCAAATTTACCCTTGACCTGGTTAATATTGGACATTTGAAACATTTGGCATTTCCCTGGCTATCTTCTCTAATAAATATTAACTGATACAGAATTCTGGGAAGGCAACAAGAGATTATTCCTCTGATTAAAAAAGAGATTGAAGTGGGAGTATTGATTTCCACTAACTAACTTTTTAACAACTCCATCCTGTAGATACATAAGGTAGTTGGTTCATGGAGACAGATAGTAAGGTTTTTGGGATCAAACAAAACAATTTCCCTGAGAGATTCATCTGGAAAGGATAAGGTAAAACCTATGTAACAAGAAATGCAATAAGACAAGTGTTATTGGTATGTTATAATAGATGTGAGTAGGCCCTTCTTACCCATTCTTTTTTTCTAATGTAGTAAAACATTACCCACATTTATGTGGAGTGGACTTCGGTACACTTTCACATTTTTCCCAAAGGAACATTTAATTCACTGGCATACTCTCATAAAGTGGTACATCAGCACTTAGACTTTAAAGTCATTTGAATCAATTGATGCACTGAATTGAAAATATAACAGTAATTCATCCTCAGGTAGGGAAAATAGAAGGACAGTAGTACAGTAGTGACATCACTCATGTGACAAATAAAGACTGGTTGATTTAAGTAGACAAAATTTCAGATCCAGCAGACTCTGAAATGTTGGACAAATATAATGAGCTTGGAGTATCTCTCCAAATATGAGAAATTGATCACATTTTTTACAACAATAAGTACAGACAAAAACTAATGGGACAATTTGTGTTCTGGTGAATCACATCTCTAATTCAGTGATAATGCTGGACTCTATGCAAAAAGTCCTGACACTTGCATTTGAATGGGGCCTGAAAATAAATATCTATTAAAATATTTTAAAGGATCATGGCTCAAACATTGCTTGTAGGACCTTGTGATCCAAACAACTCAACATATTTTAAAAGTTTTTGCAATTAAAAAGAGTAAAGATTGGAGCCTTTGGCAGAAATTGAAAGCTATACCTCAGTAAAGATTGAATTTTGGATTTGAAATATGCCTATTGTAGTGACTCAACACAGTTGTTTTGAAAGAATTCGTAGCTGTTACCAGGCACACAACGAGACTAATTTAATATAAAAGAACATCAGAAAACCCTGAGAACAGGAAAACAGGCTGCAGTTCAGGATCCAAGATCATCTGACAAGAAATGTTCATGTCCTTTATGAAGAATGCTTCAATGATGGAGATTCCAAGACCTTCTTGCTCATATTACTACATGGTTGAACCACATTTTCCCTCATAGCCAAGGAAAAACAGGCTTGTTGATTACTTATGAGAGTCCCTGGATTGAAGGTCATGCTTTTCTTTAGAAATCAGTAAAAATAAGCCCTATAGTTGGTCAACTTCTGGTGAAGGAAGGTGGGGGTAAATTGTAAACTTATACCATAGGTACAGCTGAGTGTCCCAGTATTGAGTGGTGTAGACATATATCCTCAGAAAAGTGTTAAAATAGTGACAAGGTTTTTTTTCGACTAGATAAAATATCATGATATACAGTCTAGCAAATGGACCATAGATAATTGGACACTACTAATGTAGGGTATTTAGTTATGGAAGCTCTTATGGAAATGTAGAGGTAGAATTAAGACCCAGTACTTGGCACAGAAGGAGTCTTTAGGCGATTTTATTTTATTTATATATACAATATATGATTTTATATACATATAAAAAGTATCAAACACCTTTGTTAGTGAAATACGGTGGCACAATGGTATTCAAGCAATCCAAAAGTAGGTCAGGTAATGAAATATTCCTGTCAGATTCAGTGAACCATTGTTTTGTTAAAGGATTATACTTAGTATCATCAGGAAATAAAGTGCCTGAAGATGACTTAAGAAGAATTCCTGAGGTCAAAGACGTGCATAAAATGACAAGTGGGTTATATCCAACCTCACTGCCCAAAGGACAATTTCATAAGGCAACCTCTAATATGGGGTACATTGTTTATTTTCAAGTTACACACCTTCCCTAAATTCCCAGTGACAAAAAAAAATATATATATATGATAGTTTAATTAGCCCCAGCTCCAACAGGCCAAGTAGTAGCTTTAGGAACAGAATACAGAATTCTGAATCACACCAAAATTAAAATACTAGAGGCCTGTCATCATGTTGAAAAAGGTTTGCTAATTAATTTGTGCATTAATGGGAACTGTCTTCCCAGATTGGTTATATATGGTTGTCAGTATGGAAATAAAATAAAACAGGGGCACCTGGGTGGCTCAGTCAGCTAAGCGTCCAACTTCAGCTCAGGTCATGATGTCTTGACCCATGAGTTTGGGTCCTGAACCGGGGTCTGTTCTAACAGCTCAGAGCCTGGAGACTGCTTCAAATTTTGTGTCTTCCTCTCTCTCTGCTCATCCCCCACTCTCACTCTCTCTCTGTCAACAATAAACATTGAAAAAATTTAAAAAACTTCAAAAAGCTATTTAAAAACTTAAACAGTTTATGATGGATTAAAATGTTGAAAGGACACCACACATACCAACAAAGCTGGGAGAAGGCATGGACACTCACTACAGGAACTAACAGCTATTTTAACTTTTATGAAATCTATATTTAATTTATTTTTTAAATTTTTTAATGTTTATTTGAGAGAGAGAAAGAAAGAAAGAAATAGAGCATGAGTGGGGTAGGAGCAGGGAGAGAGGGCGACAGAGAATCTGACTCAGCCTTCAGGCTCTGAGCTTTCAGTACAGAGCCCTACACAGGGCTCGAACTTAGGAAAATGAGATCATGACCTAGGCCAGAGTTGGATGCTTAACCAACTGAGCCACTCAGGCCAGGAATGCTAGAGATCTGAATGGTAGGTTGTTCATTCACAAAATATGAATACTATGCTGAATCAGAGCAGAACAGTACTCAGGAGTGAGGTTTTTAAATTGTTTTCTATTAACTCAGGTACTATGTATATAGGAGAACTTATGTTTTTTATGGTTTACTTTCATTTATGCCAGGAATGAAGGGACAATGCTATGTCCTCTCTATGAGGCTAAGTGAGGAGTGTTGCTTAATTAATGATAACTGGAAGCTTGAGTTCAAAAGAGCTTAATTTATCATATCTGAGATATGACTATCTTTAGAAACAGAACCCAGAATTTAATTAACACTGGATTCTAGGTACAACTGCAGGCCTTGGACATGCAGTTTCTGTGGAGAAAGAATAGAAAATGATACTGCATCATGCATGAGTGTTAAGCTTTTAAAAATCTCTCTGCCATGACTGTAGCATGTAATGAAATTTGGTCAATTCCAATTGAGTAAATGAAAATAGAAACTAGATTATGATCTCAAGTATTAGAAAATATTTGGGGTTGGGGACTATTTTGAAAACCTTAAATGTTATAATACCTATGGAAAATGGCCAGAAAAAAGTAAGTATAGTTGGTCTCAGAAGATTACAAATGAAAATAATCATTTATACATATAAAAATATTCTCATAAAAGTAATCTAAATATCTACTAAGAGTTATGGTCATAATTTAAAAGATTCACATAAGTAATGTACACTCATTGGTTACTGGTAAATGTAAGGTTAAGAGTATATTGATTCCTTTGTAATATATTCTCTTTGTTAGCAATATCTTTGCCTAGCATTTAATCAGCTTAAGAATTTCCAGTTATATTAAATAATTTGTTGTTTCCTAAGTTTGTCATGTTTGCCCTTACTTCCAGGTCTCTCTATCACTGTATTTCCTGTAAAGATTCTGATCTTTTTGCTTCACCATGTCATAGGCATTCTTCAAATTAACTCCTCATGGAAGCTTTACTTATCCCTGAGTTTGGGTTATGTGTATTTTTTCATTTGCTTCTCTCTAACTATAATCAATTCTAGTCTAAATCCCCATTTACTTCTTCATCTTGATTTTTAGACCAGAGTGCCACCGTGTAATTCACAGACTGCAGAATCAAAATCACATGGGACGTAATTTTAAAAAAATATGTCCTTGGATCTCACCCTAGACTTTTTAAATCAGAAACCCTAGAGCCTGGGAATTGACTCTGGTGATTCTTATAAGCACTAATATTTGAAAAATCTTTGCTCTACTCCATGCTCTCCTAAATAGCCTATGGAGAAGTTTCTGACATAAAGTTCAGTAAGACTATAGAACTTCAACATTGCTCCTGGTACCAATTAGTTTCCTATTGGGATCAGACTTCTCAAATATCAGTATTTTATAACTCCTTTAATAGGAATAATAACAACAATAATAAAGTAACATAGGCTGCAGTATTTATTTGATTTATTATACTGTGTTCTGTGTTTTAAGCACAAACACATATCTAGGGATGAAGTTACTGTGATTTAAATTTTTTATTACTATAAACCAAGGAAAATTTAATAACTATATATAAGCAAAAATGGAAAAGCAAATATTTAAATTAACAATATTAATTCAGTGGAATAAATCAAAATCTACTTCATTAACACGAAATTACTGAATGCAAAATAAATCTGATAAAATTGACAGTTGGGCACAGCTTTCTTTGAGTTTATCATGATTAATACTGGGCCTTATGATGGTTCTAAGTCTTACTCAATTTTTAAAATATAAAATACCATGAAACTTTAATTTGGATAACAACACAATAGATTTTGGTCTTTTTTTGGCAAGAATACTTACTTATTTGACAAATATTTTCTTATTAATATTTTTAAAATATTTAAATTTTTAATTATAAAGTTTTGCCTTTTTTTTTAGCACAACTACCCCATTGTGGGCTTTCACCAGGAACCCTACCAAGGAATAGAGTTGGGGGGTACACCTGCTGAGAAGGGTCTGGAGTCTCACGTTATAGCCTCTCCATCCAGAGCAGCAGGTTGCCTTGACACTCCTAGTCCCCAACAGCCTCCCAGACCGGGAAAAGCAGAGCAGAGCAATGGAAGGGCCTAGAACCAAAAGTGCAAGGTTCAAGCACCACTCAAATGTCCAACCAAACCCCAAGCCTGTGCTACTCTTTTTAAGGAAGAGCCATAGGAAGGATTCTGTGGGACTGGCCCATAGCTGGAGGGAATTCAGGAATATGGGTGGAAGAAAAAGAGGCTCTTAGGAAAGGAGCCACAGCAACAGAGAGAAAGCCTTGAGAGTGTAGGAGAGTTCCCAGAAGGAGGCAGGGACCGTGAAGGGGCAGGCCTGGCCACATTTAAGTGGCTCCAAGCAAGGTGGATCCCATTCTGCAGACGCTGCCCACTGTTCTGGTGCCTTAGGCTTGCCTCCAAGGAGCAGCTCCCAATCTTCTTACACACAGGTGAGCTGGGGGTGGCAGTAAAAGGGGAAGGGGTGGCAGAGGGCCCGGGTAAGGTGGCAGTTCTTCCAACTCCAGTCCCACCCACCAGCCAGCCAGTTGGCTTTGAGAGTGTAGATTGTGAGGCATTTTGCTCACTACCACTCACAATTTTCCTGAAAGAGTGGCATGCCCAACCTTTGCTCTCCCTGCCCACTAGGGTCCACCTGCTGGGTTCAAGGACCCAGGTTCAAGGAGCACTCCCAAAGCAGACGGCCTCTATGAGGTGCTTCTGACAGCACCGAGTCATCAATCCTCACTGATCCAAAGTAAGGTTGTAGAGCAGGGCCACATCTGGGAGGGCTTCCCAGTTCGTGTTAGCCATGCAGCAGGCTTTCAGGGTGGCCTGTCACCCTGCATTGAGAAGAGGAGAGTCTGTGCAGATAAGCAGCTAGAGTTGGAGCTGCATACTGTTAAGAAGTAAGCTATATATAAAGGGAGCCTCAGAGATAGGAGAATCCCTCTCAAGTATGCAGAGGAGTGCTAATCAACACGAATTTGAGGAAAGTACCTGAGGCTGAGAAAAGAACCACCTGACACTTGTTTAGAGAAAACGATCTCCAGAGCTAAAATAGAGAAACAAGTAGTTTGTGTTTCACGTAGGTGTGAAAAATATAAATCTTGGACCACTGACTAGAGTTCTAAGAAGAATATTGCCTCAGTAGTGAAATAAAATTAGCCCAAGACTAAAGACTTGCTCTGGCCCTATGTAAAGTTTAAAGTGCTTCCAAGTAACCCAACTAGGTCAAAAATCAAACCTGAAGAATATTTTAGGTATGTTAAAATATTCAGTGCTCAACAGGGTAAAATTCAGTGTGTCTGGCATTCAGTCAAAAATTACCAGCTAATCAAAGAAGGATGAAAGTATGACCCAAATGAGGAGAAATTAAAGAGACCAGAAATGAGACACCAAAATAAACTATGGGCTGAATCATTATATATATATGTATATATATATATATATATATATATATATATATATATATTTGCCAAATTATATCTATGATGCTGTTGTATTTCTTGTTTATATAAATAATTATCACAGCAACATGTAGGATGTATAAATGTCTTTTTCAATAATCAAGTTTTATATGTTCAGTCCCTGTTAGAAATCTGTTTAGGGGTACATGGGTGCCTTAGTCAGTTGAGCCACCTACTTTGGATTTCAGCTCAGGTCATGATCTCAGTGTGTGGCCCTGAGCCCTGTGCTGGGCTCTGCACTGACAGTATGAAGCCTGCTTGGGCTTCTCTCTCTTTCTCTGCGTATGCCTATCACCTGCTCATTCACATGCATGATCTCTCTCAAAGTAAGTACATAAACATTTAAAAAAACTACCATTTAAAAATATGCACATGTGGAAGGGTGGGTGGGAAAGGATCACCGGCGAGGGACCTGAGGCAAAGCTGGTGCTCCTGTCCCTGTCCTGAGACCCAGTGCCCACCTGATTGGCCCTCAATTTCAACACCATGGGAAGTCAAGGTTGTCCAAGTTCTACAAGCCCTACAGAGAAGATACATAACAGAAAATCATTAGGGACACATTCTATTTGGTATCTAAGAAAGATGAACATGTAACTTCCTAGAAGGAAACTTGTTAATTGGAGGATCTGACAACAAACTGATTTATAGATATTATGCAATATTATACTTTGTCTTCTTTGTAGACTCTTCACAAAGTCAACTTGGCATTTTAAATCTAATTCAGTCACCCAAGAAGCCCAAGATTCATGGATCTCTTACCATGTGTATACAGATCTGACCCCCAAACCCACCCCTCCCTGCTTCCTGAAAATCTTTCATTATGTCCTTAGAACTCAAGGTATTTGTGGAAACATTAGACAAGTGTTTTGAAAATGTCTGCGAACTGGATTTAATTTATGACATAGACAAAGTCCACGATATTCTTGCAGAAATGGTGATGAGGTGATTGTGTATTGAAGACAAAATGAATGAGATTGTCACACAAATTGATGCACAAAATAAACTGGAGAAGTCTGAGGCTGGCTTTGCAGGAGATCTAGCCTGTGCCATATCAGCTGTAAAGAATGTGAATCTTCCTGAGATCTCAGAAATAGTAATATTGCTGATATCAGTATAAAAGTGCCAAACCTCCCCTTTACTTAACTTTTAAAAAATGTAACATTTTAAAAATTAAAAAAGGGCATTCCTAGATAAAAATCCAGGAGCAGAAGTCATTTGAGTTTACTATGCAGTTGTTTACCAAGAATAGGGGAGGATATTCTTAACTTTCGCTCTTGGATTGAAGTCTAGATACTGTATAGAAGTCGTGTGAAATCAGTATGGAAGTTCAGTGTTGCTTTTTTGGCTCAGTGATTTTGAAGTAATTGAGTAGTACCAGTGTGATATTTCTTTCTTTTCTGAACTGCATTTCTATGCCCACCTGAGGTATGACTCTGTGTACTGGACTGGCTACTACAGTATTTCAAATAGTGTTTGAGACATTTCTTTAAATTATGTCCTTTAAACAATCCAAAATGTTGGTGTTTTGTATGGTTCACAAGAGCGGCATTCCATAATTCTTTCTGCTTTTGTCACAATTGTTCTTTAAAGAACCAACTGTGTATTGCATGAAAACATTATAACCTGTTTCTCTTTTTTATTTTTCAATTAAAATATACCATTTTATTGATAGTAAGTACTGTTCACCTTAGAAAAAAGAGCTTTGGGGAAAGGCTGATTTACTATAACAGCCTCAGCATGAAGCATAGGTAAGGCCTTCTATATCATATCAAACCTAGATAATGCTATCACCATACTCAAAATTTATGGGAGAAATGAGTGGTGATTGATTAAGTCAAAACAGCTATTCCTTGCATGAACTGCCTCTTTGAGAGATGGGCAAAGGCGATGTACCCACTCCATTCTTGCCATTGCTGAGGTCCTTCCAGGCAGTCAGTACACCATCTCGGTACCATAGCCTTGGTAGTCCCACTTGTTGTCCTGGATTTATGATGCCCATTGAAGAAAGCTTCATAGCATCTGCTCCGAGGGAAGCCTCAGCGCACTGGAACAGTAATTAGGTCATGATTCTGATTGTGGCCCCACGTTGCTATGCCTAATAAAACAGAAAACCCTCTTCCAACCTCTGTATCCCTTCTCACTCTCTGCATGGGGGTTTGTCCTCGAATTTCACCTATGTCCTCTCCCCTCAGTAAGTTTTTTTTTTTTTAAGAGTGATTTTGATCTTTTTCCTTCCATGCATTTTCTGTGAAAAATGTGTTATTTAAAAGATTGGTCATTTAAGTACTTATGTATGTATTTATTTATTAGTTATAGTTAGTATAGTATAGTTATAATTAGCTATCACATAGTGTAGTCTTGTAAACAGGAGTAGATTCCCAGGATTCATCAGTTATATACAACATCCAGTGCTCAACCCAACAAGTGTCCTCTTCAGTGCCCATCACCAATTTCCCCACCCCCTAAACCCCACCAAATATAAATTTGTTCTTTGTATTTAAGAGTTTCTTATGGTTTGCCTTCTTCTCTGTGTGGATCTTATTTTCCTTCCATCCTCCTATAGTCTTCTGTTAACTTTCTCAAATTCCACATATGAGTGAAATCATATGATATCTGTCTTTCTCTGACTGACTTCACTTAGCATAATAACCTCCAGTTCAATCCACTTTGTTGCAAATATCAAGATTTCTGGTTTTTCATTGCTGAATAGTTTCCATGGTGTGGTGTATATGTATGTATGGGTATACACACACACATACATCAGCTCTTCTTCATCTGTTCATCAGCTGATGGACATTTGGGTTCTTTCCATAATTTGACTCACGTTGATAGTGCTGCTATAAACACTGGGGTGCATGTGGCCCTTAGAGTCAGCACTCCTCTATTCTTTAGACAAATTCCTAGTAGTACAATTGCTGAGTTATAGGGTAATTTTGTTTTAATTTTTAAAGGATTCTCTACACTGTTTTCCAGAGTGGCTGCACCATTCTGCATTCCCACCAACCGTGTAAGAGGGTTCTCCTTTCTCCACATCCTTGCCAACATCTGCTCTTGCCTGAGTTGTTATTATTAGTCTCTCTGACCAGTGCGAGGTGGTATCTCAATGTGTTTATTTGTATTTCCCTGATGATGAGAGATGTTGAGCATCTTTCCATGTGTCTGTTGGCCATCTTGATGTCTTCTTTGGAAAAATGTCTATTCACGTCTTCTACCCATTTCTTCACTGGATTATTTGTTTTTGGGGTGTTGAGTTTGATAAATTCTTTATACATTTGGATATTAACCTTTTATCTGATACATGATCTGATCTGATATTTGCAAATAGTAAATATATTCTCTCATTCCGTCGGTAGCCTTTTAGTGTTGTTGATTGTTTCCTTTGCTATGAAGAAGCTTTTTATCTTGATGCAGTCCCAATAGTTTATTTTTGTTCTTGTTTCTCTTGGTTTTGGAAACATGTCAAGTAAGAAGTTGCTGCAGTAAAAGGGTTTGCTGCCTGTTTTTTACTATAGCATTTTGATGGTTTCCTGTCTCACATTTATGTTTTCCATTTTGTATTTATTATTGTGTATGGTGTAAGAAAGTGGTCCAGTTTTATTTTTCTGCATGTTGATGTCCAGTTCTCCCAGCACCATTTGCTGAAGAGACTGTCTTTTTCCATTGGATATTCTTTCCTGCTTTGTCGAAGATTAGTTGGCCATATATTTGTTGATCTATATCTGGGTTCTCTATTTCGTTGGTCTGTGTGTCTTTTTTTGTGCCAATACCATACCATCTTGATGATTACAGCTTTGTAATACAGACTAAAGTACAAGATTATGATGTCTCAGCTTTAGATTTCTTTTTTAGCATTACTTTGGCTATTTCTAGTCTTCTATGGTTCTATACAAATTTTAGGATTGTTTGTTCTAGATCTGTGAAGAATATTGCTTTGGATAGTATCAACATTTTAACAATATTTGTTTTTCTAATCCATGAGCATGGAATTGTTTACATTTCTTTGTGTCTCCCTCAGTTTCTTTCATTAGCTTTTTATAGTTTTTGGTGTACAGATCTTTACTTCTTTAGTTAGGTTTATTCCTAGGAATCTTATGGTTCTTGGTGCACTTATAGCTGAGAATTTCCCTAATCTGGGGAATGAAACAGATATCAAAGTCCCAGAGGAACACAGAACTCCATTCAAAATTAAAACAAACAAAACCAGGCCAACACCATGATACATCATAATAAAACTGCCAAAATACAAAGGTAAAGAGAATTCTGAAAGGAGCTAGGGACAAATGGGCCTTAACCTATAAGGGTAGACATATAAGGGTAGTAGCAGATCTGTCCGCTGAAACTTGGCAGGCCAGAAGGGAATGGCAGGAAATATTCAATGTACTGAATGGGAATCCTTTATTAAGCAAGGCTTTCATTCAGAATACAAGGGGAGATAAAGACTTTCCCAGACAAACATAAGCTAAAGGAGTTCACGACCGCTAAGCCAGCCTTTCAGATTCTGAGGGGGACTCTGTGAGTGAAAAGCAGCAAAGACTACAAAGGACCAGAGACATCATCACAAGCATGAAATCTACAGACAACTCAGTGACACTAAATCCATATATTTCAATAATCTGAATGTAGATGGACTGAATGACCCAATCAAAAGACATAAGGTATCAGAATGGATAAAGAAACAAGATCCATCTACATCCTACCTATAATCAACTCATTTTAGACATAAGGACATCTGCAGATTGAAAGTGAGGGGATGGAGAGCCATCTATCATTCTACTAGATAACAAAAGAAAGCTGGAATAGCCATACTTATATCAGACAAACTAGATCTTAAAACAAAGACTAAACAAGAGATGAAAAAGGGCATTATGTCATAATTAAGGGGTATATCAATCAAGAAGAGCTAACAATTGTAAATAATTATGCTCCCAACATGAAAGCACAGAAATATATAAATCAATTAATCGCAAACATAAAGAAATGTATAGATAATAATACCGTGATTGTGGGAGACTTTAATACTCGACTTATAGCAATGGACAGATCATCTATGCAGAAAATCAATAAGTGAACAATGGCTCTGAATGACACATTGGACCAGATGGATCTAAAAGATATAATCAGAACTTTTTTTTTAAAGTAGTTTATTGTCAGATTAGTTTCCATACAACACCCAGTGCTCTTCCCCACAAGTGCCCTCCTCCATCACCACCACCTCTTTTCCCCCCTCCCCCTTCCCCTTCAACCTTCAGTTCGTTTTCAGTATTCAATAGTCTCTCAAGTTTTGCATCCCTCTCTCTCCCCAACTCTCTTTCCCTCTTCCCCTCTCCCTGGTCCTCCATTAGGTTTCTCCTGTTCTCCTGTTAGACCTATGAGTGCAAACATATGGTATCTGTCCTTCTCTGCCTGACTTATTTTGCTTAGCATGATACCCTCGAGGTCCATCCACTTTGCTACAAATGACCATATTTCATTCTTTCTCATTGCCATGTAATACTCCATTGTATATATATACCACAGCTTCTGGATCCACTCATCAGGTGATGGACATTTAGGCTTTTTCCATGTTTTAGTTATTGTTGACAGTGCTGCTATGAACATTGGGGTACATGTGCTCCTATGCATCAGCACTTCTGTATCCCTTGGGTAAATTCCTAGCTTTGCTATTGCTGGGTCATAAGGGAGTTCTATGGATAGTTTTTTGAGGAACCTCCACACTGTTTTCCAGAGTGGCTGCACCAGTTTACATTGCTACCAACAGTGTAGGAGGGAGAACTTTTAATCCAAAAAGAGAATATACATTCTTTTCAAGTGTACGTGGAACATTCTCCAAAATAGATCACATACTGGGTCACAAAACAGCCCTCAAAAAATATAGACTGAGATCTTACTATTCATATTTTCAGATCAAATTGCTATGAAACTTGAAATCAACTACAGAAAAAAATCTGGAAAGCCTCCAAATACATGGAAGCTAAAGATATCCTACTAAAGAATGAATGGATCAACCAGGAAATTAGAGAAGAAATTAAAAAATATATGAAAGTGAATGAAAATGCTTTCATTTGCCATCCAAACCCTTTGGGATACAGCAAAGGAAGTCCTAATAGGAAAATACACTGCAATTCAGGCATATCTCAAGAACCAAGAAAGCTCTCAAATATATAACCCTAAAGAACCTAGAAAGGCAACCCCAAAGAAAACCAAAGCCAGCAGAAGAAGAGAAATAATAAAGATGAGAGTAGAAATAAACAATATAGAATCCAAAAACCAGTAGAAGAGATCAATGAATCTAAGAATTGATTTTTTAAGAATAAACAAAATTGATAATCTCTTATCCAGACATTTCAAAAAGAAGAGAGAGGACCCAAATAGATAAAATAATGAATGAAAGAGGAGAGATCACATCAACACCACAAATATAAAAAATATTAGGGAGTACTATGAAAAAATTATATGCTAACAAACTGGACTATCTGAAAGAAATGGACAAATACTAGACAGCACTACCAAACTTAAAAGGGAAGAAATAGAAAATGTGAACCATGAAGAAATTGAATTGATTGTTAAAATATCCCAACAAATAAGAGTCATGGGCCAGATGGCATCCCACAAGAATTGCCTGAGACATTTAAAGCAGAGTTTATTCCTATTCTTCTCAAGCTGTTCCAAAACAATAGAAATGGAAAGAAAGCTTCTAGACTCATTCTGTGAAGCCAGCATTATCTTGAATCTCAAATCAGAAAAAGACCCTACTAAGAAAGAGAACTGCAGGCCAATATTCATGATGAACATGGATGCAAAAATTCTCAGCAAAATACTCGCAAATCTAATTCAATGGTATATTAAAATAATTATTCACTATGACCAAATGGGATTTATTCCTGGGCTGCAGGGTTGGTTCATTATTCACAAATCAATCAACGTGATACATCACATTAATAGAAGAAAGGATAAGGACCATTTGATCCCATCAATAGATGCAGAAAAAAGTATTTGACAAAATACAGCATCCTCTCTTAATAGAAACCCTCAGAAAAGTTGGGATAGGCTTGCCTGAGTAGCACAGTTGGTTAAGAATCGACTTCATGAGTTCCAGCCTTGTATCGGTCTCTCTGCTGTCAGCACAGAACCCACTTTTGATCCTCTGTCAGCCTCTCTATCTGCCCCTCCCACACCTTTACTTTCTTTCTCAATAATAAATAAACATTAAAAAAAAGTCTGGCTAGAAGGAATATAACTTAACATTATAAAAGCCATATATGAAAGGCCCACAGCTAATACCATCTTCAATGGGGAAAAACTGGGAGCTTTCTCCATGAGATCAGCAACACGACAGGGATGTCTACTCACCACTATTGTTTAACATAGTGTTGGAAGTCCTTGCCTCAGCCATTAGACAACAAAATGAAATAAAAGGCATCCAAATTGGCAAAGAAGAAGTCAAACTTTCACTCTTCACAGATGGCATGATACTCTAAATGGAAAGCCTGATAGACTCCACCAAAAAATTGCTAGAACTGATATATGAATTCAGCAAAGTTGCAGGATATAACATCAATGTACAGAAATTGTTTACATTTCTAAACACCAATAACAAAGCAACAGAAAGAGATATCAAGGAATCAATCCCATTTACAATTGCACCAAAAACCATACAGTACCTAGGAATAAATCTCTTAGCTTAAGTAAACTCCAAGGTAAGTTGGAGTTACCTAAAGCATACACACACACACACACACATACACACACACACCATACATATATATGTACATACGTAAATATGAAAAGAGAAAAAGTCATGTGTTGGTTTGGAAGTTTTTATAGTTTTATTTGCTATAAAATTTCAGTTTTACCATTATTCCTTATTCATATAATTTTTAGTTATTGTTATTTGATGGATGTGCCTTTGTTAACAGTATATTTAAGAAACAATAGTGATGATTGAGGTTTTACTTTTGATATTTTATATTATTACAACCCATTTGAGAAATGACAAATTATTGTTTTTATTTTCCTAATCCAGTACTTTTTTTCTGCTACATGTTAATAAATGGCTCCTTAAAACTATTGATTGCCACTATCTGCAACCTACATTTATCACAGCTGCATCACTATTTGCTATTGCATAGTAATTTGCTCCTCATTTATTTCATTTTGTAGCACACAAAAGCTAAAAATCATAAACACCTTGTAATAAGGGACCATACAGGGTATATATTTAACATTATATTGTTTTTATGACCATTTTATTCAAAACATAAATGGATTTAAAATATAGATATTGACAGAGGAACAAATTTTTTAAAAATCGGGTTAAGTGACTGAAAATTAAATGTTCCAAAGTGTTACCACTGGTAATAAAAAGCAAATTAACAATATCTCTTTATTTTAACATATTTTATAATATGATGTCAAATATTTTGGGGGTTGTAGGTCCACCCTGATTCCTTATTCTATGGCTTTCTCCTTTGGATCATTGAGTTAGCCCCATCCTTCCAATTTTGCTCAAGTTAGCCAAGGTTAGGTATCAATGCTTGCAGCCAAAAATGTTTTTACACACAGGGTTTTGAGACCATCAACATTGAATCTTTACTTATGTGTTTTATGCTAACTAAACACGTTTTAAATTTTTGTTTCATTCAAAAATAGAGTATACATTTTAAGGAACTTAAGATATAGTAAAGATTTTACGAATAAATTTGTACACCGAACATTTAAATCATAACAGTTCAGACAAAATTCTAAATGACTTTTTTACAAAATTTCTAAACCATTTCTGATAATGAAAGTCTGTGAACAAAAGAATCATAATGCAAATTTAAGGATATGCTAGTATTATATATAATAACTTACCTTTTCACTTATTTTGCAAAGAAAAACTAAGGAAAAGGGGAAAATAAAAAGGGTTAAAGTTCATCATTAAGTTTCACCAAATTTGATTTGCTTGGATATGGTAAGCTACTGGGTTATATGACCTTTCCTTTCGAAACTATTATCAAAGCCCATTATCTTAGCTCTCATAGTTGTTCTACAAATCATGAATTATTCTAAGCAAAATTAATACCCAGAACTACTACGTGATTGAAATATGTGGAAAGTCAGATAATTTATTGAAATAGGAATGAAAATATACAGTTAGGCATGAGTAGCTTAAATAGCTAGACTGAGCATTCAGTAAACACCTTCCTAACACCCAAAATAAAATATTCATCCTTAAAAATCCACAAACTGAATTTTCCAACTACTTGGATTTTTTAAACTCTCAACCCAAAAATTGAACTGATGTTAACTAAACTCACAAGAGATTGATAAATAAATCAAATTTCCAATATATTAATTTACTCTAGTGATCACATTTCTACCTAGAGCAGCTTACTTCCTGGTATTTGAATTATATAAGAAAATTAATTATTGATCAAAAGCTTGCCTGATGACCATAGTATGAAAGAATAGAGAAGCAGATAGCCTCAAGAGATATTTCATCTATTTTATGAAGAAGCCTAGTAAATTATTCCTATATCACACAGCAGAGAACACTATCAAGGGGCCAAATTTCTCATATTCCTTCAAATTATTTCTTATTTCTAAGCAGTGATGAATCCATACTGCTGAATTTTGCTTCTCTGGAATCTGTTTTCTTATCCTATCAATTTCTCTATTGACAGTTTCATTCTTTTGATATGTTAGTATCACTGAGCATGCTGTTTATAGGAAAGTTGTTTATGTAAACAGAACAAATTAAGTATTTTCCTTCTTTTTTTTAATGATTAGCTTTGAGGGTTAATTGAACTCTGAGTTATTGAAAAAAATCTCATTCCTCCCCAATTAGCTATTTTATCTTTCTTCAATGTCAAATCTTCCGTTTCAACTTAAGCATGTGAAATGATAATCTATCTATTCGTAACTAATGTTGTTATGCCCAGCATAAAGCCACCATCATCCTCCTGGAAATATAGGCAAAAAATGTAAGATAACTTTGACTGTTTTCTCTGTCCTTATATCTTCCATTCACAGAATCATCAATTCTTTTTGTGCAATATTTTGTGTTGTTTCTTTTCCATTCTACTCCTCATGCACTGATTCAGAATATTTTTAGGTTTGCCCTTGACTATACTACTAATTTATTCATTCATTCTTTCAGTCATTCAACAGATATTTTCTTGAGTTTCTACTGTGTACCAGTCACCAGTCTGACGATATAGCAGGAGATAAACATAACGGAATCTGACCTCATAGGATTACATTCTACTGGAGGAACACAATAAACTATCACTACTAAATAAATAAATATATTGTGCTATAAATATTAAGATAAAATACAATCATAGGTAGGAGCATGATGAGAAAGAAGCACTGTGATGTAGTGCTTCTATATGCATAATGATGACTTATTTTAGATGAGTAATCAGTAAGACCTTTCTGAAGTGAAATTTAAGCAGAGACCTAAGTGATTGAAAGACCAAAGGGATTGGGAAATATTAGCGAATGAATAATCTTTCAAACATTGGGGAAGATAAAGGGGAAAATGTTGGGAAGCTTGAAAAATAATACAAAAAACAGTGTTGCTGAAGTAGACTATAATACAGAGAAAACTAGAAATGAGGCTCAAGAGATAGGCAGTAGCCAGGGGATGGAGGGCCTTGTGAGCTGTGGTAATAATTTAGGCTTCATTCTATAAGCATGTGAAATCATTGGAGTGCTGTGAATCCTAAAAGAACATCATCAACTGAGAATTTCCACTCTTATTCAGACCACACCATTTTTGCTTTCCAAAAAATCAAGTATAAATGGAAGAGATGATTGGATTTAGGATAACTTTTGGAAGTAGAGTCAATGGGACTTGCCAATAAAATGGAATATAAGATAAAAATAAAGGACACTGAGGTATTCAGTCTGAGAAACTGGGGCAGTATCTTGCCATTTATTGAGGAGAGAAAGATTGAAGAGCATCATGGAATAATGGAGAAAATTAATTTAGAAAAATTATACAGGTATGTTTTGCAGATTCCCATTCAGTAATGTAAATACAGCAAAGATATTCTAACCTATTGTCTTCATTTAGTGTCATCAACTTTTAATTTCAGGGTTTAGCCACAAAATCAGTAATGATGGATTAAGAAACAGTAAGAAATGCACCATGCAACTTGTGCTTAAACATTCCAGATTGAATCAGAAGCTAGAATTCAAAATCTAAGTAGAAATGTTGGGGGTATATATCTTCTCTAACTCTATAATTTTGCCCCATTAAAGAACAATAGTAAATGCAGTGAAAGAGCATCAGTATATTTTATAAATGCTGCAATGGTGATAATGAGAATGATGGTGCTCTTGAAAGGTCTGGGGGTTACACAGGCTAGAATCAATATTGTATTCTCCCAAAGAGAGTAAGCTTCCTTGATATCCAGCAGAGGCTGAAAAAGTTAATGAAAACATTTTGATTGGGAGGATTCTTTGGTGGGGCTAATAAATCCTAAGAGATTCAGACCAAAACATAGGACTAGATTTCTAAATTCCTATTTATCTGTATAACAGAAAGTTCCAAATCTGTCCTGACTTGAACTACAAGATATACCAAATAAACTTGTGAACAGAGCTTCCTATCATGAAATGAATGCGAACTGACCTACTATGTCATGAAGTTGGGCACAATCAGCAACATTAATTTATCAGTTAGAAGTGGCATATTCCGGAGCGCCTCAGTGGCTCAGTTGGTCAAGTGTCTGACTTTAGCTCAGGTCATGATATCATGGTGAGTGAATTCAACCTCACATTGGGTTCTCTCCTGAGAGCTGAGCCTGGAGCCCGTTTCAGATTCTGGGTCTCCCTCTCTCTCTGCCCCTCCCCTACTCATGCTTTGTCTCTGTCTCTCATTTCAAAAAATAAATAAATCTTTTTTAAAAACTTAAAAAAAGAGAAAGTGGCATATTCCAAAATAGGGTTTCCAGTGTTCTGAAAACATTAAAAAAGTTCTGTAAGCAAATGATTCAAAATTCCACTGGCCTACTTCTATAAATGCTCTTCCTTCTATGGCAACATGGATGTTCTCTGTGAGAGATGACCAAGGAGGGGAAAATGTTATAGCAAGTGGCTCTTATAATATGTTAATAAAAGTCAGTATTGAATTCCCCTAGAGTTACTTAGCCAGACTCGGAAGTGTTCCTGAAAGCCTATTGAGAAGATAAGTTCTCCCAGTGGGCGGATTATTAATCAGTATATCTCGTGGTCACTCTGCCTTAAAAAAGAGACAACATGAAATTAAGTTCTACTTTGATATATGGAAAGTGGCTAACAGTATTATCAGCTAGTACACTACCAAAAAAGATCAGGGTTGAAGGATCTGTGATTGTAAAGGTTGAGGGAAATGTGTGTTAGATAACTCAGAATAAGAAAGGAGAGCAGGGTGTGAAAATATCGGTGCCTCTCTGCTGACCCTGCAAAGGTCCTACCACAGAGGAGTGAACTACAGACAGGCTCCACGTGAATGGCACGTTCTTTCCCTCCCCTCCCCAATAGTTGTTCAGTGTGGTTACTAAATTAACGGTAGTTTGATGGGTGAAGGATGGGCTTAAAACTTTTCACGGGGAGGCGGTGCCTGGGTGGCACAGTTTGTTAAGCATCTTCAGCTCAGGTCATAATCTCTCACAGTTCATGGGTAGGGCTGCTGCGTAGGGCTTGGTGCTGACAGCTCTGAGCTTGGAAGATGCTTCAGATTCCGTCTCCCTCCCTCCCTCCCTCCCTCCCTCCCTCTCTCTCTCTCAAAAGTAAATAAATTTTAAAAAATTTTAAAAACCTTTTTCATTGGTTTCCAGCTAGTAGAAATAGTAATAGGCAATACATACAAACTGATTAAAATCTTATGTTTTACTGGGGAATATAGGTGTTAAGTACACAGTTGCACATTTATAAAATTACAAATGTAGAAAAGTATTATAAAAAATGAAAGGATTCTAAGGGTCAACTTTAATTCAGCTCTCAGAATCTCCTGTGTAAACCATCATTCACTCGTCCTTAACTCTTGCTATATTACACGTACCCACGGCCCCCCACCAACACACACACTCACAAACACGTAGTGTTAACCAACCCTTTCCTCTCTGGTCACTTAACATCATATCGTACATCATGATTCATTTCATTAGAATATAATTGCTGATTACATTTAAACTTGAACCCCATTTCCAGTGTCAGGTACTCAGGATACTGTTATTCAATATTTAGTTTTTTGAAGATTCAGTTCAAGTGTCAGTTAATCCTAAAGACTTGACTGATCTCTGCAAATCTCTTTGAAATGTCACATTCTACACTAAGAAAATCTATGGTTGTCTTGTCTAACTTTTCATATTTGTTTTCATATTACTTTTATCTCACTATTCACCATGTTTTACATTTTACATGGGTTTCTTTTTTCTCATATAGAAGCAACCACATGCCAGTATTCCTGTTTTATATACATTTACTGGGTCAGGGATAATGATAAGTACCTTTCACTGAATGTCTATTACAGAAAAAAAAAAAAAAACACACACACAAAGACCCAGAAGTTAATTAAGTCCTGAAATCTCAAAGTCAGTGAGAGGCAGAAACAATAAGTCTGTCTGACTTCAAAGCCAAACTCTTTACTATATAATACTGTCTTATTTTGAGCTGCAAAATGTTTAAAAAGTGAGGTCTAAAAATTACTTGTAGATTCATTGTTCACTCAGTTTCAACTCTCAGAATGACTCAGAGGACTCATTATAATGCAAGGGACAGGGGACAGCAGGCGACGTTTTCTTGGGAGGCCAGATTCTGTCCCTAGATAGCTATGCCTCATTGGCCAAATCAAAAGCTCTTTGGGTGCTTAAGTTACCAGATAATTTTAGGCAAAAAAATGATAAAATGTGCTAAGAAAGTGAATATTTGTTTTAAGGAAAATATATTTTTCATGTATCCATTTTATATGTTATTATTCAGTTTAATCAATGATTCTTTTCATTTTCAGAACCTTTCCAGCATACAAAATCAGTACTTTAATATAAAAACACTCTACTGATTTAGATCACTGTCTGCTATGTTCATTTTATTATAGGCTACTTATGACATTAAAATATCTTTTCACACCAACAATTGAAAACGGAAATTAAAAACAATAATTGAATATATTTTAAGAAAATTTGAGCAGCAGGCTCTTTTTGAAAGAAAAATAATTTTCCAAAGATGTATTTTTCTCTAAAGAAAAGAGAACATTGTTTCCAAAGTACCAATTTCCTTGTAAAACAATTTGGAGGAAACTGTTTTTACCATGGTGACAAAATCGAGATGCAGATTACTTCATCAGAAGAAGGCAATTTTCCACTATCAGCTGGGCTCAGAACACTCAGTGTGTTACATTGAATTTTTTATACAAAACTACTTTTCAGATATTTGGGGGTATTTGTCTTACTCAAGGCTTCAGAAGGACAAGAACTAACTAAACTGATGAATAATCTTTAGGCAAAACAAATGTAACTTTCATAAACAGAAAGTCATCCTTATATAGATATTTTTTAGGATTTTGTGAACTCAGATTACTTATAAAGAGTGCAGTGGGTTTTTAAAAAGGAGTGCTGACATTAAGATTAAAAATGGTAACATGCAGATGGGAAGTGGCTTTCCATAATCTGTCTGACCTTGTCTCACTGTTGCTTTCTGGTGACACCACATCCCACAGCCAAGTGTGACCTCCATGTTCCTAACTGCTCCTGCCTTTAGATGAAGACAATTTCACACTGTCTTGCTCATTCATAATAAATAAGCATGCAACTGTATTAAAGCATAACAATACCCTTAAGTCATTAAAGACGTCTAGAACCAGGTAGCAACCAATATTTCCTACTTTATTTAATTACAGTTATACATTTCATTTCTTGCTGTGGTCTGCTGCTGGAAAAGAGGTATGGTTAACTTCTAGCTTGCCTTGTGTTTAGACCCAGTCTCTCTCATCTTGCCTACACAGGATCAAAATCTTGGAAAGGCAGTGAATGGGAAATCTTGCAGAAATGTTCTTGATTGGCCAGAGCTGTGAATGTTGTCTTATGCTCTTTAAGCTTGATGTATGTTTACTGGTAGTGGTGGTGGTGGTGGTGGTGGTGGTGGTGGTGGTGGTGGGGTGTGTGTGTGTGTGTGTGTGTGTGTGTGTGTGTGTGTGTGTGTGTGTTGGGGGAGTGAGGGGATCTCTCAATTGCATGTTTGTGACCAAGCTAGCTCATTTTCCTTGGACATGACACTTTCCCCTTGGCCCATTGTTTTTCAGTACCCTACTGCACATAGGCTGTCTCTCTGGTGGTCCCATTGCCCTTCTGGCTGCCCTACCTGATGCTTTTAAATGACCTGGGCTCAGCTCTCTTGAATGTATCTGCCTAAAGGGAGAATCACTTTGTCCCCAAGCTCTCTGGTATAAACTGATCCTTTGCTCTCCTTTGCTCTGTGACTGAAACTGGAAATAAAATCCACTCTGCTTTTAGTTTTTCCATGTTGAAATTAGATATCAATTGCCTAATTCTTGAGGACATACGTCAGGCTTGCTTAGCCATTCTGTTAAAAGTTCTTTTATTAGTTATTAGGTTGGATTAGGTACTCCTTACCCCAACTGAAGGTAGTCACAGAAGAGTGCTTTTGAAATCCCTGTTCTGTTCTCTCTTGATACTTAATATTTTAACCATTTTATATATCTTCAATAAGGTGAAGGATTTTTAGATTTATAAAATTAGTTTGTAAAATTTTGTATGAAAGTTTGCTTTTTATGCATTTGATATCTATTATATCTTAGTGACTCAGTCTATACTGCCAAGTTTGCATTTACAGTAAAGGATATCACATTCTATTAAGTGTTTAAATTCCAGTATTGTGATACACTTCAAATAAAGTTTTAGTACTTTAGTTACCAGATGTTAGCTTCTTGAGAGGGATAATGTGATTAATAATAACAAATATTAAGAGATGTGTTACCTGTAGACCATATATGGGATCAGTGTGGCAATATTTAACTTCTTTTCTAGCCTTCTGTTTCAGTCTATACATCCCAAAAGTCACTGGTAAGAAAAGTCATCGTTTCCATCAGCATCATTAGAAGCAACCATGAACTGACCATGGCAACCACCATGCTACTCCATGATCTCACCTATATGTAGAATAAAAAAATGTCAAATGCATAGCATCAAAGAATAGCATAGTGGTTGCCAGAGGCTGAAGAATGGTAGAAGTGGAGGGGATTTTGGTCAAAGGGATACAGAGTTTCAGTTATGCAAGATAAATAAGTCCTGGAGAACTAATGTACAACATTGTCACTATAGTTAATAATATTGTATACTTGAAATTTGCTGAGAGTAGATCTTACATGATCTCCCTACTCCCCCCACCCACAAAAATTGGCTAACTATGTGATGTGATGGGTATGCTAATTACCTGGAGTGTGGTGAACATTTCACAACATATATAAGTATAAAAACATCAAGTTGTACATCTTAAAAACATTCAGTTTTTTATTGTCAGCTAATACCTAAATAGAGTTGAAACACAACTAACCTCTATCTGCTGCTCTGAGTTGGTTGGAAAATTGAAGTGCACAGAGCTCAGAGTATTCCAAAAGATCCCATTATTTGAATTTATTACATGATCATGCTTATGGTACTACTGTGTAGTGTTTTGGCACTTACGATTTTATTGTTAATTCTCTCCATCTCTGTTCTTTAAAATATTATAGTATTCATTAATTATCTCTAAATACTCCTTTTAAAAACTGTTCTAGTTCACAGAAAAAAAAAAGTTTCCAATGGTGAAAGTTATTTGGCAGAGCAGTCTTTGCTGTTTCCATTTATTTCAAAGAGAATTAAAAAGCTTAGACAAAACAAATGACAAAGTGTATTTGAGACTCTGAGGGCGTTTCTGAAAAATTTATAAACTGGATTCATTTATTTAGTGGTCCTTAGAGGAACTACAATTCAATTCATTTTAAGAAGGCGTGGGGAAATATGTCCAGAATTGCATTGAAAACTCATTCCCAGAAAACGTATCTGGAACAATTTTCATGCAACTAAAAAAAAAAAGAAAAGAAAAAAAAAAGAAAACCACACAAGTAGAGCTTGATATCACTTGCCAGTGGTTTTTATCTCATAATTCTAGAAATCTAGATAGAACTCAATATTTTACTAGTAATTGTCAGGTATTTTTGGAGCAGGCATTGGATATTTTATATCTCAGCAACCAGATATTTAAAAGGATTGCTTTTTAATTTAAGGAGAAAATAGTTGAATATTTGTATGGATGTCAACATATAATGATGATGCTCTTACTTTAACTGCTCTAAATAAATTAAAACCTATCTTTTCCTTAAAAGAATAAAGCCTAGAAAATTAGCTAAATGTCTCAGAAAATACCCCCTATTTCAATAACAATCATCAGATAAGGAAACCACAAACCAAGAAAAATAAATTAGCCATTTCTATTTACTGTGCTATTTGAAATTGCAAATTATTATAAAATTATGTATTTATTTTATGCAAAAACTTTAACAATAAAGTGGAAGACACCTGGCTAATTTTCATATAATTTGTGATGAAATACAGTGGCTTTATCACATAAAACTAAAGACTATACGTCTTATGCTTGTTTATAATTTAGTATTTTTGCCTTAAAAATTACTTATTGCTGTATGAAAATAAGGGAATAGAAACACACTATTTTGGTAATATTATTAAAAGAGTTGTAAAACTATGTAGTTCGGAGCAAATAGACATGTAGCTAAATCAAAAGGAGAAATGGGCTCTTCACATAAAATAAAATAAAATGATTAAGGTGGGGTGGCTGAATGGTTTTGTTAGTTGGTGTCCAACTGTGGATTTTACTCAGGTTATCATCTCACTCTCTGATTCTTGGGGTCTAGCCCAGCCTAGGGTTCTGCACTGACAGCATGGAGATGCTGTCTCTCTGTCTCTCTCTGCCCCTTCTTGGCTTGCTCTCTCTCTCTCTCTCTCTCTCTCTCTCTCTCTCTCAAACTAAATAAGTAAACTTAAAACAAAAGATTAAAATTATTAAAAGTTCAAAACTTTAACAAAGTAATTATATGCATGGAAATCAAAACTTTAGAATTTTAGAAATATATGAGCATGTTTTATGTTTTATAAGTTAACATCTTTGATTTTGCATATATTTCTGAGCCTGCTTCATAGTCTTTAGTATTGCATATAGCAGCAGAATTTCAGCATTTATCATAACTTTGAACTTTTCTATAAAGTGATTACAATATTAACATCTAACTTATAAGGTAAGTATGTTTATTAGTAGAAACACTGAATTTTAAAATCTTATGTGAAATAGAAGCCTTACATAATTATTAACCTTTTTTTGGTAATGATTCTATGCATATAAATTCCTAGTTGTTTTTGTACTTTTCTTGTATATTTCCAGAAAATAATTGCATATTTTTAGAGCCCAATAATTCTTGTTTCTCACCATTAGGACTTCTTCCACCAACTTGTTGATAAATTTTTAATGAACTTGAAGTTTATTCTATATCCTCTGTTTTTTAAAGTAATTAAAATTTTTTTATGGTTTTTTTTTTATTAGAGAGACAGAGAGTGAGCAGGGAAGGGACAGAGAGAGAGGGAGACACAGAATCTGAAGCAGGTTCCAGGCTCTGAGCTGTCAGCACAGAGCTCGACGTGGGGCTCGAAACCACAGACTGTGATATCATGACCTGAGCCAAAGTCGGATAACTGACTGAGCCACCCAGGCACCCCGATATCCTCCCTTTTAAGTTCATGTTACAAATTGGTCATCACGCCTCAGAGAACTCCTTGCTTATTGTCTCCTTTTTATATTGCTTTTTAAAATTCTAATTAAATTGTAATTAACATACAGTGTTATATTAGTTTTAGGTGGACAATATAGTGATTTAACAATTCTATACATGTGCTCAGCGATCATCATCATGATCAGTGTACTTTTAATCCATTTATCTATCTCACCTAGCCCCTCATTGATCTCACTGTGGTAATCATCAGTTTGTTCTCTATAGTTATGAGCTTATTTTTTGTCTATTTTTTTAAATTTTGTTTTGTTATATAGGAGTGAAATCATATGGTATTTGTCTTTCTCTTATTGGCTCATTTTGCTTAGTATTATACTCTGTAGATTAATCCATCTTGTTGCAAATGGCAAGATTTCATTTTTTTCATAGTTGAGTAATATCCATTGTGTATATACCACTTCTTTATCCATTCATCTATCCATGGACACTTGGGCTGCTTCCATAATTTGGCTGTTAGAAATGATTCTGCAGTAAACATAGGGGCACATATATCTTTTCAGATTAGTGTTTTTATGTTCTTTGTATATATACCCAGTAGAGGAATTACTGGTTCATACAGTAATTCTATTTTCAATATTTTTAGGAACCTCCATATGGTTTTCCACAGTGGCTCCAACGAGTTTGCATTTCCACAAACAGTACATGAGGGTTTCCTTTTCTCTATATATTACTAACTCTCATTGTTTCTTTTGTTTTTTTTTAATTTTTATTTTCTTGTGTTTATTTATTTTTTGAGAGAAAGAGAGTGCAAGCCAGGGAGGGGCAGAGAGAGAGGGAGAAAGAAATCTCAGGCAGGCTCTGTGCTGTCAGTGCAGTGCTTGATGCAGGGCTCAAACTCACGAACAATGAGACCATGACCTGAGCTGAAACCAAGAACAAGATGCTTAATTTACGGAGTAGCCCAGGCACCCCTCCTGTGTTTTTATTTTAGCTATTCTGACAGATGTGAGTTGATATCTCATTGTGATTTTGATTTGTGTTTTCTTGATAAAGAGTGATATTGATCATCTTTTCATGTGTCTGTTGGCCATCTGGATGTCTTCTTTGGAGAAATGTCTGTTCATATGGTCTACCCATTTTTAACTGAATTATTTATTTTTAGGGTGTTGAGTTGTATCAGATGTTTATTTGTTTTGGATACTACCCTTTTATCAGATATGTCATTAGCAAATATTTCCTCCCATTCAGGAGGTTGTCTTTTAGTTTTGTTGGTTGTTTCTATTGCTTTGCAAAAAGTTTTAATTTTGTTGTAGTCCCAATAGTTTATCGTGTCTCTATCTGGTTTAGATATTAGGGTAATGCTGTCCTCAGAATGAATTGAAAGCTTTTCATCCTTTTCTATTTTATGGAATAGCTTGAGAAGAATAGGTATTAACTCTTTTTTATTAATGTTTGGTAGAATTCACCTGTGAAGCTTTCTGACCCTGGACTTTGTTGGGAGTTGTTGTGTTTTTTTTTTAATATTTTTTAATGTTTATGTTAGAGAGATAAGAGAGAGAGAGAGAGAGTAAGCAAGCAGGGGAAAGGTAGAGAGAGAGGGAGACACAGAATCTAAAGCAGGCTCCTGTCTCTGAGCTGTCAGCATAAAACCCAACACGGGACTCAAATCCATGTGCCATGAGATCATGACCTCAGTTGAAGTTGGATGTTTAACCAACTGAGCCACCGAGGCTCCCCTTTGTTGGGATTTTTTGATTACTGATTCAATTTTATGGCTAGTAATTACTCTGTTCAAATTTTCTTCTTCTTCTCTACCCCCTTTTCCTCCTGTTCCTCCTTTTCCTTCTCTTTCATCTCTTCCTTATCTCATTCTTCTGCTTCTGCTCTGCTTCCTTGCTTCTTCTCTTTCCTCTTCCTCTTCTTTTTTGTTTTTTTCTTTTTGGGCAATCTGGCTGGAATTATACATTTTGTAGATCTTTTCAAAGAACCAGATCTGTTTTTTTTTAATTTGTTCTATTATTATTTTAGTTTCTATTTTATTTATTTCTGCTCTAATCTTCATGGCTTTTTTTTTTCTCCTGGTTTGGGGTCGTCTCTGTTCTTTTTCTAGCTCTTTTATGAGTAAGGTTAGGTTTTTTAAAAATATTTTTCTTGCTTATTGATGTAAGTCTATATTCCTATAAACTTCCCTCTTTGAGTAGCTATTGCTGTTATCCAAAAGATTTGGACCATTGTGTTTCCATTTGCAGTTGTTTCCATGTATATTTTGATGACTTCTTTGATTTCAGAAATTCCTCTGCCTCCTCATTTGTCTCTCTGTGTCTGATTCCATGTGTTAGGAAAGTCAGTTATGTTTTCTGCTCTTGAAACTAGTGGCTTTATGAAGAAGAGGCTCTGCAGTGCCCTGAAGTACAATGCCCCCTGTTCACCAGAACCTGGCACTTGAGGGATGTTTCCTATATGTGTTGTGTGTGCTCTACTGTTGTGACTGAGGCATGTTTGTCTTCAATTCTGTCATCTTGAATGGTTTTCATTGCCTGTTGTTGGTAGGGTTTGTTCATCGGTTATTAGTGGGCCAGCCTGGGACCACCTTAGGCTAGAATTGAATCCGACCAGGTATTTGCCAGAGATGCAATAGTAGCAAACTACAGGGCTCTTTCCCTGTGTTATGCCCTGAGAAACTTTGGTGGGAGAGGCCTGAAATTGGACCAGAGTTCTTCCCTCAGCTCCCTGCAGGGACCACAGTGGGACTGGTGTATGTGGTTATCTTCCCCTTTTCCTAGGGCAAGGATCACTTTGGAGTGTTGCTGATCAGGGCTGTTTGCAGACTGCCAGGCTTGTAGCACCACTTTGGGCTTCAGCCAAAGGTTTATTGGAGGGGGCAGTTCTGTAGGAGAACATGGGGGTAGGGTGCTCAGAGTTAGAAAGTTTGAGCAGTCTGCTGTGGGATAGGACCTGGAGCCACTTAGAAAACTCCTATCACAATGCTGGGGGTGGAGCATGTCCATAGGAGAATGTGATTCTGTGCCAGTTCACTGCAGGATGGGACCTGCAGCTGCTCAAAACTCCTGCCTAGGCCTGCTGGGTTGGAGAGAGACAATCGGCAGAAGTGTGTAGGAGTGGGACACCAGTGATAGGAAGTTTGGTGGAGAAATTGCTGCTTTGCTAGTTCCCACCGGTGAATGCATCTACACTATGATGATGGTGAGAAATGGCACAGCCAGAATTTTTGTTCCTGAAGAAGTCTTCTATAGATTCTTGCTCCTCTAGCACATGCTCGGAGTTTAATAAACAAATCCACCTCATGTATAGCCCAGACTTGAAACTGCTACTTCTATGCTGAATCTCCTGGAGGCTCTTTGTGTTACTGTTTAGAGAAACTCAGTTTCCTCTCACCATCAAGCATCCTCCAGAGCTGACCCAGCTGATTTTTAAAGTTTCAGAAGTGTTAAGCCACACTCATTGTAAGAATTCAAGAAATTAGCCTCTCTGATTTTCAAAGCCAAGTGTTACAGGGATTTGTCTTCCAAGTGCATGGCCCATGCCTTGGGTGCCAGGTGTGATGGTCTGTTTCTTCTCCCTTTCCATGGCCTCTGTGTCCCTCCCTCCCCAAAACAGTTCTGGATGGCTGTTTAGCACCAACCTTGTCTCTGACCTTCCTACCCTCTTTGATGTGGCCTCTTCTCTAAATGTAGCTGTGGAGAGTCTACTCTGCCAGTCTCTGGGTCATTTTCTGGATTCTTTACACTGGGTGTTATCTAGTTGTATCCATGGAATGAAGTATGCTTAGGGTCCTTCTACTCTGCCATCTTCCCCAGAACTCTCCTTTTTATATTTCTGATTTTCTCTTCCCATCATCTGCCGGAGTCCAGCTCCAGCATGTTCAGGGCTCCCTGAATGATGGTTGGTGTCAGCAAAAGGGAGCAAGGGAGTGAGAGAGCCTCTGCTTCTTTCTGATCACCAGGGAGGCATCTCTGCACTGACCAGAGAGTCAGGTTTATTTATTGAAAACATGTATGGGGTACAAAACAGGAGTGACAATTGCCTTAGACAATGATTTGTGATGACACTTCTTTGGTATATAAAAATTTTCCAGAACATAGATTGGTAGAAGTCTCAAGTATTATCTTTATTAATATTGATTGAAGTAGGTGACTAGATGCTTATCACTTGGGGAAGGAAGGTATCTTTAGCATTCAAATACAAGGCAATGTTTTTAGCATAGCAAAGGCAAGAGTTAGTTCTTTGTGAGCAGGGGTCAATAGCCTTTTTTTCTTGAGGGGAAGAAAAACAGGATTCTCGGGAAATATAATATTTGCTCCTATAATCACAAAAGAAGAAACTCCTATAATAAGTTTTTTCATAAGGTACAATTCACATATTTTTAGCATAAGAAGGCAAGTCACTCTTGATATGAGTGGGGGGTAGGGAGTGGGGTATATTGTTTGCCATCTGATGGTGGGAGGCCCCCGTGGTGCAAACCCGCCTTACTTTAGAAATGGCTTCCAGCAATCATCAATTTATTGAGGCTAAGCTTCTTTACTGGATTATTGCAATATTCTCTTCCCTTTTATTCTCTTTTTGCCACTGCTTCATATTTGCCAAAGCAGAAATTTCATAGCAAATGTTGTCTTGCTTAGAATACCTCAGTGGCAATGTATAGTTTTCAAGATAATAATTATAATCACAAGCTTAAAATCCTATGCTTGGACCTTTTGAACTCTACATTTTTATGTTAATTCTCACAAGAAGCTTAACTAGAACCTCTTTAGTCTGTACCTATCTGGCAAAAAGTGTTCCAGGGAAAACTTGCTTCAAATGCAAAGCCTTCAAGTAGAGTAAGATCTGATACTCATGGAAAAAGAAGGAGATCAGAATGACTAGAGTAGATGGAATAAAAGAGAAACCCAAGTGTGATGAGGCATCATTGGAAGGCTTGAACTATTAAAATGATGACTTCCCTTTTAAAGAGATTCGCTCATGACTGGTATATGAAGAGACTATGGAGAAAAAAAGTGAAAGCTAGAAAACCACTTAGGATGTTGTTACAATGGTCTAGACAAAGATCATAGTGGTTGGGACTGAGGTGCTTGTCCTGAGAACTGTCAGATTCTGCTTTCATTTAGAAGGTGGAGTCAACATGGTGGAATGGTGGATTAGATGTAGGCTGTCAGAAAAAGTAGAGTCCAAGTCATTCCAGTCAGGGCTTGAAGCCTCAGCAACTGGATGATGCTGATGTAATTTACTGAAATGAAGGTCACTGTAGGGAAAGAAAATTTAGGAATGTAGAATGTGAGAGATCAGCACCCAATGAGAGCCTCTGTCTCCTATGTCCTTCATGCTCTGCAGGTACTCACCCAGGTATACCCAGATGCCACAGCTTAAAGGTCACCTCATCACTCCAGAGAATGCAACTATGTTCTCTGACCCAGTGCATAGTCATTCTTTCTTAATGATTTCTCTAAGGGCCTTCTGAGAAGTCACCCAAATTGGCAAGTTAAGAAGGAACTGATAATCTATTCTGATCTAAGGTCTAAAAATTATTCAGCCATGTGGTTCTTACCTTTTAAAAAAGTTTTTCTGATGGATTTATTAAAGATTTATAATTTAATTGTATTGCAGTAAGGAGATGTGATCTGATGACATCTATTCATTGAATGAATTTGAAATTTGCTTAATATCTTCATACAGTTATCTCTTATATAAAGAAAATATGAAATAAGTAAGTAAAATGAATATTTCTGTAAAAATCAGTCAAGGAACTCACACAAAAAAGGATATAAAATATAATAACATATCCCCAAAATGTGGAAAGGAGAGGAGCAAATAATGGGTTCAAATTTACATGACTATCAATTTAATATAGACTGCTATTTGCAGAAGAGGTTATAAACAAACAAAAATTTAACCATATATCAGAAACTACTAATAAATATGCAAAGAATAAAGAGAATGAAATCCAAATATATTACAAAAGAAAATCAGCAAAACATGAGAGAAAGACAGGAAAGGATCAGGAAAATCTCCAGAAAGAACCACCAAACAAGTAATAAAATGGCAATGAATATATAATCTTTTAAAAGTTCCTTTGAATGTAAATGGAATAAACACTCCAATCAAAAAATATAGGGTGTAAGAATGGATTAAAAAATAAAAAAACAAGACCTTCTGCCTATAAGAAACTCATTTCAGACCTGAAGTCCCCTGCCAAATGAAAGTGAGATAATCCAATAAGAATACACAATAATTGTAAATATTTATGCACCCAGTATGGCAACACACAAGTATAAAAAACAATTAGTAACAAATGTAAGGGAACTAATTGATAATTCAATAATAGTAGGGGACTTTAACAACCCACTTACATCAATGGGCAGATCATCTAAACAGGAAATCAAAACGAAAGCAATGGCTTTGAATGGCACACTGGACCAGATGAATTTAATAGACATACTGAGAACATTTCAACCTAAAATAGCAGAATACACATTCTTTTCAAGTGCACATGGAACATTCTCTAGAATAGATAACATATTAGGTGACAAAACAGGCTTCACCAAATATAAACAAATTGAAATTATAAGATAATATGCCAACAATATATGTCAGCAATTTGGACAACTGTGATGGGATAGATTAATTCCTAGAAACATATAAACTACCAAAACTGAAAGAAGAAACAGAAAACATGAACAGGCTGATAAACAGCAAAGAAATTGATCTAGTATCAGAAAAATCCCAACAAACCAAAGTCCAGGATCAGATGGCTTCACAGGCAAATTCTAGGAAACATTTTAAAGAGTTAATACCTTTTCTTCTCAAACTATATCAAAAAATAGAAAAGAAAGGAAAACTTTCAACTTCATTCTAGGAGACCAGTATAACCCTCCTACCAAAACTAGTTAAAGACACCATTAAGAAAGAGAACTATATGCCGATATCTCTGATGAACATAGATGCAAAAATTCTCAATAAGATATGAACAAACAAAATCCAACAGTATATTAACAAGAATTATTCATCACACTCAAGTAGGACTTATTTCTGGTCTGCAAGCATAGTTCAATATTCACAAATCAATCAACATAATACACTGCATTAGTAATAGAATGCATAGAAACCATATGATCATTTCAATTTTTTAAATGTTTTTTATTTATTTTTGAGAGAGAGACAGTGCGAGCAGGGGAGGGTCAGAGAGAGAGGGAGATGCAGAATCTGAAGCAGGCCCCAGGCTCTGAGCTAGCTGTCAGTACAGAGCCTGATGCAGGGCTTGAACCCACAAACTGTGAGATCATGACCTGAGCCAAAGCCAGATTGTTTAACCGACTCAGCCACCCAGGCACCCCACCATATGATCATTTCAATAGATGCAGGAAAAGCATTTGACAAAGAACAACATCCATTCATGATAAAAACCCTCAAAGCATACCTCAGCATCATAACATCCATCTAATTAAAACCCACAATTAATATCATCTTCAATGGGGAAAAACTGAGATTTTTTTTTCTTTAATGGTCAGGAACCAAACAGGGATATTCACTCTCACCACTTTTATTCAGCATAGTACTGGAAGTCCTAGCCACAGCATTCAGACAAGAAAAAGAAATAAAAGGCGTCTGAATTGGCAGGTAGGAAGTAAAACTTTAAAAAAGAGAGAGAGAGAGAGAGAGAGAATTTGTAAAAATCTGTATTTTCTAATACAAGGTAAATTTTTACCTTTTACCTCTTGATAATTTTGAATGGTGCATTTAAATCTACATTAACAGTGGCATTAAAATTTTTTTCCTGTGGTTCCATTAGATTTACTTTTATATTTTATACATTTTAAGATTATCATATTAGGTACATGCAAATTCAGAATTTTTGATGTATTAGAACTATTGATGTTTTGAAGGGTGTTATTTTCCTAACAATACCTTTTTTTTTAAGTTGCTGTTATTTTTGTATATGTATTTTACTCACATCTTTCCTTGCTCTTAGTAAGTGTGGTTGGGTCCTTTTGCTTTAATAATGTGTCTTTTAAACTGCAAATGGAGATTTTGTTTTTATTAGTCTCTGTTTGAAGAGTGACTTCATTCACTTTACATATAATTATAATTAATACATTAGCACTCATTTGTAGTCTGTTAATTTGTGCCTTCTGTTAATACTGTTCTTTCAACTATTTTTTATTTTTGTTCTTCATTTTCAAACTTGCACTCTGTCTACCAATTTCCACTTATTATTACATTTTCTTTTTAATGATTCATTTTTTTAATTTTATCTTGCAGGTTTAACAAAGTCTGAAATCAATTAATATTTTAATGCTTTCCTAAATATAGAGGAAGGGAGAATTGTAAAAACTGCATCCTAATTTACATATCTAACTTCATACTTGCTGAAAATAGAGGAATAAGGAAATAGGTTAGTAAAATACTTTTAAAAAGTATAAAATTGCTTCAAAATAAAATGCACTGTTAATAAAATGAATGCCTTTCATATTTTTGTTTTTGTCCAATTTATATATCATATCTCTTTTAACCTAATGAATTGATAATATATTTTATGCACACAGATCTTTTAGGATTGTTTATGTGTTTATCCGTTTCTTTGCTTATAATTTTTCCTTTATATCAAAATTATTTCTAGGTTCATGTTTTTCTCCCAGAAGCACATCTTATAGAAATTCACTTAGTAAATGCCTCTTAATGATCATTTATTTCATATTTGTACATAAATGTCTTTATTTTGCGCACAAATGTTTGTTTTTCTAAATTAACAGAAAATTCTAGATTGTCTATTGTTTCCTTTCAGCAATGTAAGTGTAATATTATTCTCTCTACTTGCCCCCATTGTTACTTTTGAGAATTCTGTTCATAGATTAAATTATTAATAATTTGTAGACTATTATTGTTAATCTTTGACTTCTGGCAAGAACTTATTTTTTGTCTGCAAAACCTCCAAGATTTTACCATAATAATCTATTTGCAGATTTCTTTATATTTCATGTTCTACATATTGTGCCTTCTATAATTATTTATGAATTTTTGTCTTCATCAGTTATGGAAAATTTTCAGTTATTTTTTTTTACAAATACTGCCTTTCCTACAGTTTCTTTAGTTCTAGGCTTGGGAGACTTACAGAACTATACCATATGTATGATCTTCATGTTTTTGAGCTTTATACCAAATTTTTTTCTAGGATAATTTCCTCAAATCTACTTTCTGCTTTACTAATATCCTTTCAGCAGTGTAGTCTGCTGTTTAGACTACCGATTGAGTATAATTTTAACAAATTTATTCTTCATTAAAAAATTTCTGGTATTATTTTTATCTAAGCATGGAAATTTTGGTAAATTTATTTGTTTTGCTCATTTTATTCCACATTTCATTTCTCTAAACATTTCAAACAGTTGTTTTCTGGACCTCTTATTACCAATATTGGAGTTATTTGGTTTCTGTTGTTGATTTAGACTTTGTGGATTCTAAGTCATGTGGCTTATTTTCTTGTATCTTTTGTATTGTGTTTCTTGTTTTATAATATTTTATTGAAATACCATGTTTTGTTGAAATACCATCCTTCAATATTTGGAAGATTTCAATTGGAGAAGCTGTTCTCCAGGGTTAATATCCATTGGATTCTGCCACTTAGCAAAGACTACTGCTGACCTGAGGCCCTCTTATTCCCATCCAAACATTCAAGATTTAATTTGGGTGTTGAAGTTCATGTCCCTCAACTTTGCAGCAGATTAAAATTCAGACGTGAGGTATCAGTCCATACTATAATTTGCTTTTTAGGCCATCTTTTGCATTTATACTAGTTATTATTTTATAGTCTAGTTTTAAGTCATTGAACCTTTCTTGGAGTCATTTTTAGAAATTTCCCATAGTTTGGTGGGGCCGGGGGGGGGGGCGGTAAGTGAAGGATCTCATTGCATTTTACAAGGGTGTATAGTCTAACATATGGCCAAAGCATAGACCCTAGATCATGTTTGGTATGGTTAGCATTTTTCTTTTTAACATGTTTATATCATTTTTCTTATACTGTGATACTGATATACTTGCATTTTTATCTCCTAGTAACTTTTTACAATGTCATTACCTTATGAAAATTTGTAATGATTTTCATCTATACCATCTTGTTTAGGATTGGTACAATTTTACTTTTAAATATAATTTCACATCCTTCTACTATATGAAATATCTATTTCTATATATATCTTTATATTCAATATCTCTTATTATAGTTGTTGTCTTTAATGCTAGGATGCCTACTTATTACTCTTTAAAGTTAATAAATATCTGTACCCCCTTCCCAATTAATACATGTACTTTGGATCTCTGTAACTCTGATGAGTTTATCCTATGTTAACGTGTTATTTATATCTAGAATATGAATATCAGATATTTCTTGTTTTGGTAAGTTGTTTTTTATGATGGCTTTTTGTTTCCACATGTATGCAGTAATTTTGGATATTGAGTTAGTGTTTTCTGAGTTTTTACCTAAAGAAATTCTTGGGTTTTAATCTAAGTTCTTGCCTATTAAGAGAATATTCATTTTCAACTTTGTATCTTTCTCTCTACCATTCAAGAACCCCATCATATTAAGTTCCCAAATTACAATATCTCAGACGATGCAGGCAGATTAGCTTTAAATTACAAACCTGTGTCAGTTTTAGGCCTGTGTATCTGCATGTGTGGGTGCGTATGGGGGTGTATCTATGTCTATTGTATATATTCATGGAAGTCTTTATTTCTCTTTAAATGAAGCCCTGGGAAAGACAGATGAGCTTGACTTTTGTCTCCCTTTGTCATTTAATGAGATATTTTCTTCTGTGTAATTTTCTGAAATAAGTTTTTCAGAGATTCAGGTTCTTGCTTTAGATAGCATTTCAGGTCTAACATCTGCCATTCGCCCAAGGCTTGATCTCTTCTTTCATCTTGACGATAAACTTTCAGCCTCTCAGCTATTGAGTTCAGCAAACATTTCAACAAAGGGCCATGCATTCAGCATCATCTGTACATTCTTAGTATCTCCCATTCTCTATCTCCCTCCCTCCCTACTTCCTCCTCTCCCCTCTAGTACTTGGACTTTTAGAAAACAATTATTTCAATATAAACTGTGCACTAAAATAGCTTATTTAATTTGTGATATTGTTCTTGGTGTGACTGTTGAAAGATTTTCAATATAGCATGTATACAATATTGCTAAAATTAAGGGTTTTTTTCTTTAAACTATTAAAGTTTTGTTTTATTATCCATGGCCCTGAGGCTCTAACTACTGAAAAGCTTCCTTTACATAACTGTTGTTGGTAATTGAATTTACTCACAGTATGATTGTTAATAGGAGTTCGATTTGTTAGAATGTTTGTTGTAGGCAATTCAATTAATTACCAAAGTTTCAATAAACAAACTGGTATAGTGATAATTAACTTACTACTTGAGACTTCATTAATTGTTTTTAGAGTAACTGAATTCTATATAAATGGCCCAACTTTGTATTTTTTAAATGTTTATTTATTTTTAAGAGAGAGTGAGAGAAAGAGAGAGCGCGAGCGACCGAGCACAAGCCAGTGAGGGAAGGGCAGAGAAAGGGAGACAAAATATGAAGCAGGTTCCAGGCTCTGGGTGGGGCTAGAACCAACAGACCACAAGATTATGACCTGAGCCAAAGTCGGACACTTAACTGACTGAGCCACCCAGGTGCCCCACCAACTTCGAATTTAAGAATATAAATTGGGGGCGCCTGGGTGGCTCATTTGGTTGAGCTTGACTTCAGCTCAGGTCATGATCTCACAGCTTGTGAGTTCAAGCCCCTTGTCTGGCTCTGTGCTGACACCTAGGAGCCTGGAGCCTGCTTCAGATTCTGTGTCTCCCTCTCTCTTTCCCTTCCCCATCTTATACTCTGTCTCTCCCTCTCCCTCCCTCCCTCCCTCCCTCTCTCTCTCACTCTCTCTCTCTCTCTCTCTCTCTCTCTCTCTCTCTCTCTCTCTCTGTCTCTCTCAAAAATAAATAAACATTAAAGAAAATAAGTTAAATTGAGAAACCTCATCTTTTTTTTCTACATACTTATGCAGAAAAGTAAAATCTGCTAGTTCACTTCTAACCTAAGGGAAAGTGTTTCTTCAACAAATTTATGAAGTAAGGATAGTGAGATATTCTTTAACCAGCTCCAATACTTTTTTTCTCACATTAAGCTAAAGTGATCAATGAGGGCTGTTTGCACCTTACAACGTCTCGAAGGATGAATCATTTGAACTGATATAAAATAGAGCAAAGGGTTATTCCAAAAAAGAAAACAGCCAAATCAGTAATTCCTTTTTAGTCTTTATCTTACTGGCTCCCACAAAAGCCAATTTACCACTTAGTTCTTCTAAAAACATTTTGTTTTGTTTTGTTTGCTAGATCAGGGGCTTCTCTTTGGCTTCCCTTCTAACTCAGTGTCAACAGCTGGCTCCCTTCCAACAAAACCACATGATGTGCAAGAGACAGCATGGTTTGATCTTTGGGTTTCTGATCTTTAACTAATCCATTCCTAAATTAATGAGTAAAGAGCTATGGCTATAAATGCCATGTATGTGGTTTTGCAAATATCATTTTCAAAAATAACTGGAGTAATCTTCAGTGTCTGTTAAACCCCACACTCAACCTTTAACACCTCTAGTTATGTTCCTAAATGTGAGTGAATTGTACAATCACTGTCCAATATTTCAAGCCAAGAATCTTGGCTTCCTTCCTTCGACTTTTCTATCACTTGCAGTCCTAAGGTAATTTCTTCTGACTGTACGTCCAAACCATATCTATAACATGTTCACTTCCTCACTCTCTCCCCTACCATCGTCCTAATTCAAGCCACTATTATTTCCCACTTGGAAAACTCTGTAATCTATTTTTTCTGCTCTTTTTACTTATATTGACACTATGCTCTAATCCTTTCTCTTCCCTCCTCCCTCCCTCCCTGTTTCTTTTTCAGCAGCTAAAATAATTTTTATAAAATCTTAAATCATATTAGGTCACTCTCCAATATTTTTCTTTATCCTTGGGATAAAATCAAAATGCCTTTACTGTGCCATATAGGGCTTTTCATGAGCCAGCCCCTGGCTTCTACCTTCATTTCATAAAGGCATTTCACCCTCCTATGTTCAACCACATACATCTCCATTTATTACATGGGAAGTGCAGATTGAACACAATATAAGACTTAAACCTTTCTGTTTCTCTCAAAAGCTTTTCTCTCAGATTTTAACATGAGCAACTTCTTGAAATCACTTAGACATCATTTCAACATCTTGTCTGAAAAAATGTTCCAGACCATTATCAAAAGGAATGCTCATCTCTCCTCCTCTCATCTAATTTTTCACCACATCACTGACTTACTTTTCTTCATAGAAGTTATAATTATCTGAAATTATCTAACCTATGTGTTTATTTGTGTAGTGACTGAACATTCTTGTTAAAGTATAAATTCCATAATAGTTGGAACCTTCTCTATAAGTATTCATCAAGAATAAAAGGATAAAATAAGCATATCAGTTTTAAGGGATTACGGCACAAGATTGATCTAAGTTGCAGTACAGAGGCAGAGTATGGTAAAAAGACAGAAAGTAAACTTATTTGATTTTTTTCTGGAAAATTAGATGGGAGAATTTAGACTTAATGATGAAGAAAACAGGAATGTATTTTTCCTTAAATTGGCACACACAAAAAAGTACCCAAAAACCCTATTTGGATGATTTACACAACTTTACTTCCTATAGCCGGTAGAATCTGGTTATAGTGTTAAGCATGACCAAAAGCATATTTAAGAGGATTTATAGGCAGTATTTGCTTATCTGTGAAGTGCCAAATTTTAATTGCATGAGTAAATAAATGGTATAAAAAATAAAAAAAAATTTGTCTTTGCTCCTGTGAGGCATTTTTAAAAAATCACTTTTATGTTTTTTTTTGTTTGTTTGTGTGTTTTTGGGGTTTTTTTGCCGATTTACCTCAAATGCATTTAAAGTCAAGTAAAGGCAAATTGGCCTTTACGCTAGGGATTTATAATAGAGTTCTGCAATAAAGCAGTTCAACTGTAAAATATACATTGTTGTATAAGCTCCCTGACTTTTCTTTTAAAGTTATCGTAACATTTTCAACTTTACCAACACAACTACCATTAGGCAATTACTTAGGAAGTTTCATTTTTAGTAACTGTTTTTAAGAAAGACAGAACTGTTCTGCTTAGGAATCAGAAAGGAGCTATGTCCTACACATGGTCAAAACAGATATTTAAACCAATATTTGTGAAGAAAAGGTGATAATAGAATGACTAAGGATAAACAAAAAGAAAACAAAAATGAACCAAGAATTTAAATAATACATTGTCCAATTAAGAAAAGTTGTTGCCCTTGTTTTCAGCTACAAGCAGAAAGATAAGGGATTTATATTTGCCTATGATAGATGATAAATAGATAGATATGCTATTTAAGTAACAACCTCATCTATTAGTTGTTGAATTAGCACTTTGCCTGCAATATCATTATTTATTTTAGAATACAAAAATACACTGATGTAGAACAAGCATAAACAATACAGCATGACATTAATGAGCCAGTCAAAAACATAAACAAAAATGTAAACTTACAAAATACATAACCTTATCACAATAATATAATGTTAGAGTTCAAGTTCACATAGTCATTATCTAGAAATTACTATCCAGTCGTTACTCACATTTATTTTACAACTAAAGTTACAGAAAGAGTCACAAAGACAATAGGATGCTAACCTTAACAGGCAGACACGTGCTTGTCTATTCAAGCTATTTACAGAAAAGTATGAGTAAAATAAGGAATTTTCCCCATAATGGAAACCATAATGGTGGTATCTGTTATCTCTTGTCTGTTTGATGATACCCATCTGAACATGTATAAGATGATATCTTTTATTTTATGTAGTTGATATAATGTGCTTACTTTTTTGTTGACAATGGAACATATGTATGCTTACCTCTTTCTATTTATATATATATATGTATTCTACAGTGATTTAAACATTAATTTATTATGACTCCTGGTTTAACTTCTGAATACTAAGACAGACAAAGTAAACACAATACTTGGGTAAACTACAATACCTGGGGTTAAATTGTACAGTGTGCTTTCAATTCTGAAAGAGAACACAGACAAGAATTTTTGATTAATATATTAGGTGTCTCTTAGCAATTTTAATTGTATATTCTCAATAATATGGTACCACTGTTGAACTCATAGAAATCTGCTTGTGAAGAGAGAGATGTGTGCACATGTACATATGCATGTGAACCTAATTAAGATTTTAAGTTATCAGAAAACCTTTTTCTTGTTTTTTTTTTCCTGTTTTTAGGGGTTTTTTTTTTTCATTTTTTTCTTATGTAATCACTCTGTGCGTTGGAAGATACGACTCTAGCTCTGATATCCTTTCCCATCTCAAATATACACAAACAAGCTTTTTACATTCTTCCATTATACTTATCACCCTTGTTAGTTAAACGAGTATATGTTTTTTATTGCTATGATTAATTAATGGCTGATCTACATAGTATACTATTATACCTTGTATTGTTTGTTTTTCTGGAATTAATATTTGACTTGTATATAGTATAAATATATGTATTTCTATAATATATATTTACATCTATCATCTCTTCTTCATCCATTCATCCACTGATGTACATTTAAATTGTTTCCATGTCTTGGCTATTGTGAATAATGCTGCCATGGATGTGGGAGTGCAGATATCTAATTTTCATATTTTTGAAGGACTTCCGTACTCTTTTCCATAGTGGCAGGACTAATTTACATTCCCATCAACAGTGTACCAGGGTTTCTTTTTCTCCCCATCCTTGGTGGTATCTGTTATCTCTTGTCTGTTTGATGATACCCATCTGCACATGTATAAGACGATATCTCATTGTGGTTTGATTTGCACTTTTCTGATGATTTTATTTGCATTTTTCTGATGATGTTGAGCACCTTTTTATATCCTTGTTGGCCATTTGTATGTCATCTCTGGAAAAGTGTCTATTAAAATCCTCTGCCCAGTTTTTAATTAGATTCATTTTTCGCTATTGAGTTGTACGTGTTCCTTACCCCTTCTCAGATATATGGCTTGCAGATATCTTCTCCCTTTCCCTATATCACCTTATTGTTTTATTAATTGTTTCTTTTGCTGTGCAGAAGCTTGTTAGTTTAATTTATTCCTGCTTACTAATTTTTTATTTTCTTGCTTGTGTTTTTGGTGTCGTATCCAACAAAATCATTGCCAAAACCAATGTCAGGGAACATTCTCCCTATGTTTTTTTCTAAAAGTTTTATGATTTTGGGTGTTACATTTAAGTCTTCAAGCCATTTCAAGTTAATTTTTTGAGTGGTGTAAGATAGGATCAAATTTCATTCTTTTGCATGTGTATATCTAGTTTTCCCAGCACCATTTATTGAAGAGACTACCCTTCCCCCACTGAGTACTCTTGGCTGTCTTCTCAAATATTAGTTGACTACATATGCATGGGCTTATTTTTGAATAAATAAATATTCTCTATTCTGTTCCATTGGTCTATATGTCTTTTTTTTCTCTTATGATTTCCTTTCTTTTTTAAATATATGAGCATACTTGACACACAATATTATGTTAGTTTCAGTAAGTTTCAACTTGGTGATTTGATAAGTTTGTACGCGAGGCTATGTCCACTGCAAGTATGGCTGCCATCTATTCCTTCACATTGGTGTTACAGAATCATTCACTGCCTTCCATATGCTCTGCTCTTTATTTTCGTGACTTACTCATCGTTTGACTGGAGCCCTATATCCTCCACCCCCCTTCACCCATTTTGCTTAACCCCTCACTCTCCTCCCCTCTGGCATTCATCAGTTTGATCTCTGTATTTATAGTTCTAATTCATCAGAAAATCTTACAGGTTACTGCTGTGTTATCAGAGAACAAGTGACCACTGGTAAACTAAGGGAAAAGGTGTTTTGGGATAGTGCAGAGCTGTAGGTCTCCATTTTTCCTCTCCCCAAACCAGTGGAGTTATGTGGTGGTAGATTGGGAGACAGATGAGTGCAGATGGTTTGAATACAGTGAACTGAAAATCCCTTTAAATTGTTCTTGTGAGTTCTTAGTCTATTGTCCTTTACATCTCATCAAGCAGCACTTTGAAAATGGTATTCTATCTGAAATGGTGTAATTAAAATAGCTATTTAATTCTAGAAATAAAATCCAGCAAAGTCGGCAGTCATCTAACCTGATGTTTCTTAAGATAACCTTTATGAATATTACTAGGAGTGCCTCAATGAAAAACAATAAACTATTCTAAATGATAAATGTTTCAGTGATAATAATGATACTGGAAGCCAGTAATAATACTTTGTTGTGTTGATAGAACAAAAAGTGGAATTTTTTCTTCATCAAAGGAAAAGATACAAACAACATAAGTAATAATAACTAAATTGTATAAGCATTTGTATTTGTATAACAAAATATAAAATTTCCCATTAAAATATTCTATGTATAGTATATATAGTTATATGTATTATATAACTATAACAGATATAGTTTCTTTATCTTTATAAAATATAAATGGAAAATCAATGCCACTAAATATTAAATACACATAATTATTATTGGATTTCTACCCTCGACTACAATATAAATAGGTGCTGTTGACAGAATGCACTGGGAAAATAATTAAGAATAATGTTTATATAAATAGAAAATTACTAATAATGGTTTTGAGAACTCAGAAATCCTATCCCTTTTGAGATATATCAAGTATGAGACTACATCTCAGTATAGTTTTTAGATATTTGTACTAACTGGTACATTGTAAGTAAAACTAAATCCTTCCTGTCAGTAAAATAAATTACAAATTAGATACCTAAACCCTATCTCAATACGCATTTCAGTAATAGCATGGTATTGTTTGTATATATTCATATACATGTAAGCATATACATATATACACAAATATATGTATAGTACGGTAAAGAATAATTCAGACTGGGTAATGAGATCTCTATTATTGGCTAGGTAAACTGCAGGAAGATAAAAAAATTACTTATGTCCTCTTTTACAAAAACTATAGTACTGCAAAGGAATATGAGGCACTATCTAGAGAGAAGGGAAAGAAGAGATGGATTCTTTTGAAATAATGAATTTCAAAAAGATATTGTGAGCAAAAATCATAAGGAAAGCAACAATAGACTCTTATTAAATAAAATACAATCTACCGAAAAGGAGATAATATTTTTCAATCTAGAATAGAATCTCAGAATCAATAAAGTCAGGAGTGTCTCTTAAAAATTTGATTTGTTTTATTTCCATCTCCTTTTTTCTGTATTTTTTCCTTGCCTGTAACTTTAATTTTCAGAATTTTTCTCAGGATGCCCTTTCTGCCTCTCGTGAAGCATATGTGAAAAAGACAAAAGTTGACTTCAATGACAAATAACATCCAAATTATTAAAACCCAGATGGGGACTTATCAATTTCCAGAGTTCTATATTTCCATGAGAAAGATGTATTGCTACATTAAATCAAGGCTTTATTGTTCATATTATAACCTGCTACGGTTTGGTGAATTTTAAAATGCATACCTCATATAAATTTTACACCTAATTAAACCCAACTACACATTGTTTAAAGATCTACATTTTACTTATAAAAATATATTAAAACTGTATATATACACATATAGAATTATAGAAATTATAATAATAATTCTATATATGTATATATATCTACATTTCACTTATATATGTATATACTTATCTGTATATATTAATATATATAACATATGTATATATAAATACTTACATATGTATTCATTTCAGAAGGAATATAAGAGGAGATAAATACATATAATGCATGCATATATACATATAGATTCCACAAAATCCTATTTTTTCTTACTCATTCAGGCAAAAAATATTATGCTGACAGAATCTAAATTACAAGTACACAATGTACAGTTACAGAATCAGGCAGTAGAGAAACAGGTTTGTATATTGTGTTGCATATATCAGACAGCATCAGATTTAAGGTCTAAAACTGGATTTAGCCTCCTCTTGCTCAGTGACCATTCAACCAAGGAATATTCAGGCAAGTGTCAAAAATTGGAACTAAACCTGAACAAAGTGTAGTGGGCTAGGAACAGACTGAAGCTTAGAAAATGTAGGTTTAAGTTTTAGAAAACTCATTGAGGATATTTATGGAACATTAGCATTTATTCGTTGAATACCTACTGCATAGCCTTTGATCTTGGGCAATTTAATTGAGTTTTATGTGTCATGCTTTCTTTATAACAAGTGAGCCTCACGTCGAGGCTCAGGTTTTTATTTTTGGATTAAGTTATTACAAACTCTTCTTTCCTGAGAGGGGAAATTGATTGATCTAAATGCACCCTGGGTGTTTTCAGACACTGTACTTATGATGACAGATGTCACTTTTCCAATATATGAAAACTGCGCTCTGTTTGTGAGTTGTAAATGATAGACTTTTCCATCGTGAATTAATTCTCATTTTAAAGGCCACTAAGAATACCATCCTTAGACCTGGGTATTTTAAAGCCATGGTAAGAATCGGTTTATGATAATGCCATGTAGGACCAGTTAAGTTGGAAATAATACATCATTTGTCTTTGTAGTACAGGTGAGATATTCCAGTGATTCTTGCTCTTTGTTTTTTTAAATGTTTAATTATTTCTGAGAGAGAGGGAGAGGGAACAAGCGAGCGAGCACAGGTGAGGTAGGGGAAGAGAGAGACAGAGTTTCAGAATCTGAAGCAGGCCCCAGGTTCTGAGCTGTCAGCACAGCCCAACATGGGGCTCAAACCCACAAGCTGTGAGATCATGACCTGAGCTAAAGTCAGCCACTTAACAAACTGAGCTACCCAGGTGCCCCACCAGTGATTCTTCCTCTTGACTGTCAGTTTTATAATCACCACCAAAGGGAGTTACACAGACCATAACAGGTAATATGTATTCAGAGGGTATAGTGTGGATTCATTATAACCATATACTATGATATTCCATGAATTATCTTGAACACATTTCAAGATGAGTCAATACTGAGCTAGCTTGAGCACTTTAAAATGCATGACTTTTAAACAGCAAATTGGGAGGAATTTTATTTTTATTAATTAATTATTAAAGTTTTCCAGAGAACTGTGAAAGAAGAAAAGGAGAAATTAGAGGAAACCAGTTGCACAAAAATAAATATACATGTAATTACTACTGTTAAAAAGTTTATGATGTATCCTTAGAAATGAGGGGAGAATGATGTCAAAAGACAGAGATTTTTTAATCAATAAGACTTTCTCTGAGGGACACCTGGGTGGCTCAGTCAGTTGAGTGTTTGACTCTTGATTTTAGCTGAGGTCATGATCTTATAGTGAGGGATTGAGCCCTGCATCAGGCTCTCTACTGACAAGGGAGCCTGCCTGGGATTCCCTCTCTTCCTGTCTCTCTGCCCCTCCCTTGCTCTCTCTCAAAATAATAAATAAACACTTAAAAAGATTTTCTTTGACAATTCCTTCAGGAATGTACTATTAGGATGTTGGTTCTTATTGTTTCCCGAATATGGAAATGGAGGGGTGTTTCCTATGTTAAAGTATGTCACAACGTAGCCATTCAATTTGAAATTGTCCACAGGTTAGGCCATGTAGAAAGATAAATAGTAACATAATAATAATTATTATTATTATTATAATACAGAAGCAAGAGTTCTTCCAGGGCGTAGCTTAATAGTAGACTAACTCATGCCAAATTGCTGCTGCTCAGTCAAAAGCAAAATTACCTGATGTGCTTATTTTGGTTCAGATAGCTATCTCCTGGCAAGCAAATGAGTGGAGGGGAGATTGCTCTTGAAACACACTTTTACAAATCTAGGACTGAAGAAATTCCTTCTAAGTTTTCTTTTCTAATTTCTATTAATTTACCATGTCCTGTTAGTTTTAAGTGGTCATCATAGTGATTCAATACTTTCATACATTACCAAATGACCCTTATTTACCATGTGTCACCCTACCAAGTCGTTACAGTATTATTAGCTGTATCCCCCATGCTGTACATTGCTCTCCATGACGTATTTTAGAGTTGGAAGTTTGTACCTCTTAATCCCATTTACCTACTTTGCTTGCCCCCCTAATTCCACCCCCCTTTGGTAACCAACAGTTTGTTTTCTGTATCTATGAGTCTGTTTTGTTTTGTTTGTTCATTTGTTTTGTTTTTTTTTTAGAATCCACATCTGAATGAAATCATGTTAAGTGTTGAAATGAAAATTGAAGGATGCTCGTTTGACAAGAATATCTAAACTCATTAGTGTTTGATGCAGGCTTATAACACAGACTTATAAAACCTCCATCTATATCCTATTTTACATGAACTTATTTCTTATATACAAATACTTGTTTAGATAGTAACTAGGCAGATAGAATGGTTGGGCGTAAATCCATGGTTTGACCATCAATCAGAAAGGAAAATAAGCACAAATTGATGAAATAATAAATAACCCTTGGAGCCTTTATTCCAATGACAAATAGATAAACCTACCACCACATGGGCTCAACAAAACATTCAGAGTTGGGGTACAGTACAGAAGTTGTTCCACTGTTAAAAGCAAAATGGATTGAACAGGTAGAAACTCAAGGGCTGTCCCTCTGAAATTGGAGTAGAGAGTCCTAGTCTGTGTCAGCAAAAGTCTCAGCCAAATGTTAGTGAAAGCTTTACCAATAGAAGCCAACTGGCCTTGAGCACTAGGAACATACTTGCATTCAGAGTTAAGTTTATTCACTGGCTGTAGCAAGGAAGAATGTACACCAGAGAAACTGGTGTTTTGAAATGTTGCATTTCACAAAAAGTGAGTGGAGAGTATGCTCTCATTGGCTTAGGGCTTGTGTGAAGTGATTCTAATGAATGGTCAAGGAGGCAAACCCCACTTTGGACCAAATGTTATAAAAGAGAGGCAGTTCAGCAACTGAGTATCTCAATAATCATAGATATGGAAGGAAAGAAGTAGGGCTGGGAATACTACTTGTATGACATTAACACTCTTTTTGAAGAATGATTTCTTAGTTATTTTGCAGATTTGGGTTTGTTTTTTGTTAATCATATTAGGAAGTTCCTTTTCTGATAGCCTGTCCATGTCCCATTGCAAACATAGTTGATATTTTATAGAAGCATCGCTTCCTAATTTTCAGAAAGGCTGAACCTCAGTTTCTTAAACCAAGTCAGTTTTAAACAAAGGTAATTGAGAGAATGATTATAGATTTTACTAATAAAAACCTGGACTGTTTCTCTCTCAATTCCTCTCTTTTTCTAACACCTCATTATGACCTTACTACATAGCTTGAGCTTCCCTGTAGCATGGTATCTTCACTACAGTACTATTGGACTTCTTACATGGCAGCCCACATCTCTAAATTTATGTGTTCCAAGGGAATTTAAACATCTGTTGTCTTGGCCAAGAGGTCATGGCACCTACTCAAATTCAGGAGGTGGGGGCGAGGATAAAGACCCGTTCTCTGAGTGGGAGTATTATGAAGGGATTTGTGGTCACTTTTAATATGCTGAATGAACAATAACATGCAAGCGATTTGTTCCTTTAACACAGGGTCACTCAGCAGAGATTTCCCTTGTTAAAATGATTGAAATAATTAGGAAAACATTTGAAAAATGATTTTCAAAGTGACAATGCCATTGGATTGGCCTATGATTAGTAGTGACTCAAAATATAGTTTCTGAGAATAACGTTAACTGAAACTGTACCCTCAGAGAAAATAGAAATAAGATTTTGGACTAAGTATTCCTAAAAGGTGAAAAAAGAATTTTAGAGATCTCTTTTATCTTTGACAGAAAATAGCATGATTTGTTTTCCTATTCCAAATGAATCAATTACTCAATCTTATAGATTATTTTTATAGTTAATTCTCTCAATTGCATTGAATTTTCAATTAGGATTCACTTGAGTTTTGAAATAGGTTCACCATAGTGAGGTTTTGGATGTATTTAAAATATAAGCACTGAGTAACATAAACAGCTATTTAAACTCTTATTTTAAGCCTAGCATAGATTTCAAAATGAGAGGGATTGTTAGTATTTGAGAATAAACTATTGTATTATAGCTAGAGCCCTGAAGTGGTCTTGACTTTCTTCCTAGGTGATAAGTAACATAACTCTGTAATATAGAAAAATGTGATTACTGTACTTCTTCGGTTTAAAGTAACTGTGCATTGTGGGATCTGGGTGGCTCAGTTCTCTGAACATTTGACTCTTGATTTTGACTCAGGTCATGATCCTGGGGTTGTGGGACTGAGCCTTGCATCCGGCTTCATACTGAGCATTCAGCCTGCTTGAGAGTCTCTGTTTCTCCCTCTCCTTCTCTCCCATGTTTGCTTTCACTCTCTTTCCAAGATAAATAAAAAATAAAATAACTGTGGATTAAATTTAAAAAGTGACTATAGAAAAAGGAAGAAGCAGCTGATATCAATGTTTAAGTACACAGTTGGTGCTCCTAGGCACCTTTCCCCCCACTTTTTTAAAAGTAGTTCTATTTATGAAGGCTGGTAAACCCCATATAATCCCAAAGTGAGTCAATGAATGTTTTGTATGGGCAAGTTATTCTTGTTTTTTACAAGAAACATTTTTTTCTCAGTGTACCTTCAGGAAGAAATTTTTTAAATGTTTTATTTATATTTGAGAGAGAGAGTGTATGACCAGGGAGGAGGTGAGAGAGATGGAGACAGAATCTGAATCAGCCTCCAGACTCTGTGCTGATAGAGTCTCCCCCAATGAGAGGCTCAAACCCATGGACCATGAGATCAGGACCTGAGCTGAAATCAGACACTTAACCAACTGAGCCACCCGGGCACCCCAGGTAGAATATTTTTGATAAAAAGTTGCATGTACTTTATTATGGTGTCTAATCATCAATCACTCTTGCTTTTATAAGTAATCAACTATAGAAAACAGAGGGCGATTTAAAACTCAGAACACACACCTATGAAGGTATAACTTTTATGAGAGAGAAGAGTAAATAATCTTCTAATAGCAAAGAGTGAAATTTTAAAATGACCATGAAATGCATCAAAAATATTTTTCAAATATCTGCCATATGAGGGATCCAACATTTTGCTTCCATGCAATGTTAGAGATGATTGAATTAATAGGCACCAATTTTTATTCTCTATTTTGAAACTTTTGATTTTCCAAAAATAAACAAGGATTAAAATTATTTATCTGCCCTAATGTGATTTGTTTAAACTGAATTAAATCAAATATGTAGAACTGACTTTCCTATCTACCAAAGTCCATAAGATTTACTGATATTCTTCCCGCCTCATAAAGAATTTTCTACTTACTACTCCTTAAACCAAACCAACCCCAAGTCAACAATGGGATTAGAAGTGGACATGGTTTATTTTTTCTAATATAATGATTTTTAATTATACATTTTACCAGAAGCACCCCTATTTGATCCTATAGAAGTATTTCCTTCAGAAAACTGACATCTCATCCATGTTTTATAGATGCTTGAATCCTCACAGAGTGTTGGATATATTTTTTCCCTTCCTTGTCTAACACACTAGAGTTTTAAGTTTCCTCTGACCTGTTTATAAATAACGAAGACTGAGGCCCTGCAGTCTGCTCCCTTTTCCTTTATCAACATTTAATGGAAAGAGGGGGAGCAAAAGGAGAATGCATGCTGTTTGCTATTATCTTTACAAATGACTTGTTAGCCTTTTATTTGTCTGCTCATGCTTCAAACACTCAAAGGACATTTTCAGAATCTCAGTAGATGAAGGTTCAATCTTGAAATGACTTGACAGGCTGTATCTTCCTTAAGAGATTTTGACATGATATTAAGCCATAGTTACAAGCCAATACTTGAATGGGAAGCCCTGGGGAAATCTCTCAGAGCTGGAACACAGCACTTACAGCAGGAGGCAGGTGTCTGCATCAGTGAAGCAAACAACAATATGATATATTTAGTATCGAAAATGGAAGCAAAACTACTGATTCTTTACCACTGGGGACAGTGGAAGAAGTTGAATGAGGAAAAAAAATTATCTTTTGGGGCCCCTGAAAATGTTAATTTACTGACGGTATAAAATATACTCTCATCACGGCAGGTGCACCCAGAACCAGGTGCTACTCTCAATATTGTCTTTGAATTTATGTGTTTCTTTTGCAGTGATAGGATGTGAAGCAGCTGTACTGGCCATGTGGAGAGAAAGCAAAAAGCTTTTAATTAGCAATAAGAGGGCTGTTAATTTCTTTTGGGATCTCACTCTCTCTATGTCTCTGTCTCTCTTTTTGTCTTAGCACTTTTATTAGTACCTTAGCAAGAGTTTCTGTGTGTCTCCAAAAGCACACAGAAAATCAAGTAAGCAAGATTTTGTGCTATTGGTGAGTAAATTTAAGAAGCCTAGATAAAGTGTTTTTCGAGATTAAATCCACAAGAAAGATAATATGATGATTACATTGAATATCCTTTTACTAATAATATCATGTGATCAAATTAAAAGTTAAAATGTATCCATTATTATAGTCACTTTGGTTTTTAATTTTTTTAATGTTTATTTTTGAGAGAGAGAGAGAAAGAGAGAGTAGGAGAAGGAGAGGGAGACACCGAATCTGAAGCAGGCTTCAGGCTCTGAGCTGTCAGCACAGAGCCTAATATGGGTCTTGAACTCACAAACCATGAAATCATGACCTGAACTGAAGTCAGACCATTAACCAACTGAACCACAAGGTGTCCCACTACGTCTAGTTTTTTAACAGTCTGAGATGTATGGATATATGGAGCAACTAATTATAAAGTTTTAATTTTAAATCTACCATGTTTAAGGATAAAGCGATCCAATATCTAGAGTGTTGCAACATTAACAGGACATTTTTCTCATGATGTTATTTTGGTATAAATTTTTTGTGCTTTTCATGTGAATGGTCTACATTTTTCAGTTATTAAGCAGTAACTAGGAGTCATTATCCATTAATCACTACATCTGAGTGACTATATATTTAAATATATATGCATATATATAATCTAAAAGCACTCTTACTTTATAGATCTGGAAAAAATATAATTACGTAAAAATTGTTCCATGATTTGGCCATCTGATAATTAGACACATTTTTTTTCTAAGTAAGAATACTAATTTTTTTTGTTCCCTCATTCGAGTTCTGAAATTTTAGGATTATAAGGAATGTTTTCACACAATATTTTGTAGTATGTGTGTAATATTTTAATGCTTTAAAATATACTCATATTTTTAAGTCATGAAACACCTTTCAGTTTGATCTTTCCAAGATCAGTTCTCTCTCTTTCTTCCTGTACTTAGATACCCTATCTTCACACTACAAAACCACAAAGTATGTATGACTAGTAAATGGATTGATATGAATGGGTATGAGTGATGGCGTAACCACGTTTTATGGTTTCAATATTTTTTAAAATTTTTAATGTTTATTTAATTTTGAGAGTGTGTGTCTGTGAGCAGGGGAGGGGCAGAGGAGAGAGGGAGACACCGAATCTGAAGCAAGCTTCAGGCTCTGAGCTGTCAGCATAGAGCAGACATGAGGCTCAGACTCACAAACGCAAGATCATGACCTGAGCTGAAGTTGGATGCTTACTCTACTGAACCACCCAGGTGTGCCTATATTTCTTTTACATTTCTTTCAAAAACTGGATTCTTAATGTCATAAGTATAATAACATGGACAAAAAGTAGGTCAAGCTAAACCCAGTTGAATTGGAAAACTCTATTTGGTATGGATCTTAAAATTGTGTACCCTTAGAACAGGAAGGGTAAAATTTCTGTCAGAAAAGGAGACAGCCAAACAAAGTCAAAGGCAGGAATAATAAAAGAATATCTATAAGTCAGAGGGAAGGCTGATCTTGCTGGAAAGTAAGAATTAAAGTAAAAAAGTACTTTCAAATGCTTTTGGATTAACATGACTTGACATTAATGAACCTCTGGTAATTTAATTCTCTGAGCTTCCACTTGATGTGGTCAAATTATACAAATAAATGTAAAATGATGAGTTATAAAATTATGACATGAACTAATAAATACTGGTAGGATACAGCAAAGAGTTTGACAATTAGCAAACACAGATTTTACATTTTGGTTATGCTCCAACAATCAATAGCTCTGAGTTCTATTATTTGAAAATGAGGACAACAATTCTTCTATCAGAGTGTATTTTTATGATTAAACAGATATTTTTAGATGCTGCTTTTAGTGGATTATAATCGGGGAGCAGGATTTTCCCCCACCACTACATTAAACCTACTCTACTGTGTCAAAAATCTTTAACTCAATAACATCTCAAGCAAATCCAATACTTCTAAGTACTAGGAACTATAAGATCAGTCTTATCTATGAACACATTACATCAAAACTTTAAACTCAGTTCCTCTTACAAGTTCTCACATTTGCTCATCTGAGGCTTGGCCAGTGACATGGAGACTAGCACTTGGGGGCTGGGTGTAGGAGATTGCAGGAGTGTGGTCTGTTCTTTTAATTTCCACCTGTCTCCCAGAACAAGCACCTCTTCTCCAGAGAGAGAGAAAGGAGAAGGAAGAAAAGTAAAAGAGCAATTTCTTTTTACTTAACAGATGTGATAGGTAATACAATTTCCAGAAGACCTCTTAAAATCCTCCTCTTCATTCTTATCACTGGAAGTTCAATTATGGATTCCTTCACTGCAGCTGAATAGATTCCTTTATAATGATTTCAGTGTAGCCTTCTTCCTCATTATCCATTTTTTTCCTGTATAAGGAAAACGCAACGTTACACCTACTAAATAGTAGAAATGCAACTTGACTCATTGCTTGCGCCTTTTGTACTGCCTTTCTATCATGGGTGGCCTTCTGATGTCAAGGGTTCCCGGGTGAGACACAAGTACCAGTTTCATGTCATTGGCGCTCATCAAATGTGCATGTGGATATTTACAGTTCTGCACATATGTAGGGAAGTGTGCAAGGAAATCTTCACTCATGGCAACCTTGATGTTTATGAGTTGCTTCCTAGGACCTTCTAACTTAGGTTGAGAAAAGGGTAAGAGGAAGTACACAGTCTCTTCCCTGATGAAGAGAAAATTTCCAGATTATTCTCTATATCTGTGATTTTCTTAAAGAATCTCCTCAAATATTTTATAGGCTCTTATAGAAACAGTAGACATAGGGGGGCAGGTAAGAGGAATGACACTTTGGGGCACAACTCTTAATTAGACCTACCAAATTATCCTCAGCTTTGAGGCTATAGTTACGTTCTGGAATGGGAAAAGTCTCTCTCTCTCTCTCTCTCTCTCTCTCTCTCTCTCTCTCCTCTAATCTTGTGAGTCATTGACACATTTTTGCTCTTCATCCCATTAATAGGTACAAATAATAAAAATTTACTTTATATTCATATTATATTTCCTTTTGTATCATAAAGTATACAGTAGAATATAAATGTATAGTGATGCTATTTATTTCTCAATATTGAAAGGAAATTAATAAAATTGAAAAACTCCAATAAAACTCAATAAATTTGTTTTCAGGTGTTTTATATGTATTACTCCAGAGTTGGTAATCTGTCAATTACTTTGCCATATACTCCTTTTTCTAAAAATATTAAAAAAGATGTTTTGGTTATTTTTTGCTTTTATTCAGGGGTATGTAAAATATTATCCTTGTTTATTTTTTTTATTCCATTTGTATTTTTACATTGTTAAAAATGGAGGGAGAGATTTTTAAACAAAATGAGAGTAATAATAAATAGCTTTCCAATATAACAAAATCTGAACATTCATTCATTTCATTAACATGTACAATTTTTGAGCAAGAAGAAATAATAAACATCACCCAGTTCAGTTATATTGTTTTTACAAAGGAAGAACTTGGGGCATAGAGAGAGGAAATTATCTGATAGAGTCTCACATTGTATACATAGTAAATCTATTATTAGAAAAATATCTACAGCTTTCTAGTTCTCTGATAGTTTTACTATGCCAGAAACACCCCAAGTAAGTGCTTTTGTAAGAATCATTATATTGCCTTTTTATAAATATGCTTTTGTGACAGAATGTTTTGTTTCTGTATGACTATTCACTGTTACATGGAAATCATTTTAAATTCTTAGTCTAAAAGGTGTTATCAGACACCTAATATTCTAAAGCAGAACAAAAAGTTTCAAATTTTTCTAATATGTAACATCCAACATTTGCCATAAAATATTTCATATATTTTTATGACTATGAAACATCATAGAAGCATAAAATGGATCAACTGGTGTTTAATTAACTGAAATTCCTAGGTGAAATGAAATTGTGCTTTGCTATTTGTCAACACGAATAAATTTAGAAGTTCAACATTAATATTTTAACAGACGTGTTTTATGAAACAGGATAGTTAACTTGGAAAAACCTGCAGTTTCAGAACAGAATTGAGTCGATTCATTTTAAACCAGGATCTAACTTTTTTTTTTGTTTCCAAAGTCAGCAGTAATTCAGGATTAATTTGGTCCTGTGGGTAAATATTAATCCTATCATGGAAAACAGAATATTTCAAAATCTTATAAAAAGTTGCCAAGCCTGCCTTTGCCATACAAATGTACAAAGCATTTATTGCAAGATAAATATTAAAATATACACAGAAAAGAGAAAAGCTTGCAAAAATTGAGTTAAACTACTACCACGTTTGCATAAACATTTTATAACTATGAAGCCTACCTAGTATTTATAGTACTTTGTATTCTGTGAAAGTCTTATAGAAGAGCTAGCTCATTTCAGCGTTACAACAACCAGGGCATTTAGGCATTAGGCAAACATCTCTCTCTCTCTCTCTCTCTCTCTCTCTCTCTCTCTTTCATTTTATACATGGAATAATCCCCTCCTAATAAAATACTTCTTGAACCTCATACAATTTGCTAATGTTGTATTAGATACTTTCCATACGGTGTTTTTAATGCTCAAAAACCCAGTGAGGCAGCTCTTATTATCCACATTTACTGGTGAGGAAACTAAGATTCAGAGAGCATAAAATAGTTATGTTCTGCAGTCTGATACTACTTCTAATGTAAATCAAGGTTTAGCTTTTAGCTGCCTCTATCCCCTCCAGCTCCTTAAAAAACAATTCAACCATTATTGCCTATATGAAGCCTATTCTCAATTTTATTGCTCTTCCTTCTGCCTTTTCATGACATAAGTTAATGTTAGCAGTGGCAGGACTGTATTTATATTTTAAGTTCTAATTATATCACAAGCTTTCTGATAAGCACTTCCCTTCTGTAATGGCAATTAGCCTTAGTAATGTTACGTTTTTATTGAGGTGATGTCATGTATGAGGAAACGGAGAGAATGATTGAATGGGCGGGTTGATTGCTAATTATATGTTCTCTCCGTTTGTATGAAATCTAGTGCTTCTCTTCACATAAGTTGATGGTGGCTAAACATTCTTACAAACACTAAGGAATGAAAATGTATGCCAAGATCCCAGAGAATCCCTCTTTCAATCCTGTGTAGAAACCCCACGGTTTGTAAGCTGAGCCAATATTTATAAATTTTGAATCAAAAAGGGAAAGAAAGATCCAGTACTTTTTGGGGGTGAAGTCGCACAATGTAATATGGCTGAGCTGTGCTATCATATGTTTATACTCACACAGTGAAAGATGGTTGGAGAGAATAACAAGCAGCAAAAAGAAGCTGAATAGTGAAAAATGGCATAAATGTCAGTAATTAAGTTTCTGGCCTGAGATGTTTTTGGATCTCAGCTGTCGCGTTGTCTTTCCTGCAGTTTAGTTACATGAGCCAATAAAGTATTCTCACCCTTTTTTTTATTGTTTATACCAGCAAAAGAGTTGTTTCTACTTTAAAAAAATGATATAGACTGTCTCCTGTATCTTCCAAGAGGAGTGCATTTATATCTAACTAATGTTTTGTAAACTAACACTTGTTTTGTCTCATAACTAATAAGACTTTATAATTTATACTTAACGTAAATGTCCAAATTTTGTCACTCTTCCTGCTCTGTAGCTTTCCATGATGCCATGTAACCCAATGCACTGACAGGTAATGACTGCTGATGTCTTACACACTGTTATTACAAAGTTGTATTAGAAAATTTTTAATGTGTTTTTTTTGAGAGAGAAAGAGAGAGAGAGAGAAAGTGAGCGCATAAGCGGGGAGTGTCAGAGAGAGAGAGAGATACAGAATCTGAAGCAGGCTTCAGGCTCTTAGCTGTCAGCACAGAGACACATGCAGGGATTGAACCCACAGACTGCAAGATCATCGCATGAGCCAAAGACGGACACTTAACCGACTAAGTCACCCAGATGCCCCAAAAGTTGAATTTTTTATAATGGAAACTAACAGGCATCCCCCTCATGAACACTATTAGGTACCTCATTTGTTATTTGCATCAATTTGCAAGATTTTTTTTTCTAATTTACTTATTTGTCCTTATTAGTATCTCAAGCGTGCATAAATTTTATATCTTAAAACCATAGGTAAGATCTTCTTTTGATGCATGTTAACTTTATAATACATGTTGGAAACTGCTGGCAAGAGACAATATGCTCATTTTTTGCAGCAGAGAAACTCAAAGTTTAGGCAATGAATGCTGACTCTGTTAACATTTAGGGCTGAAATACTATATTCTTTGTTAATTTGTAATTTGCTTAAAAAGGAGACTAGGTATATTATAGGATATTTGGATTTTGAGGATGATACTATAGATAATTTTTAAGACTTTCCAATGAAATTATAGTCTGCAGCCCTCTTAGAGTTCTTCCTGTAAGGATGAAATGGTCTGACCAATTTGGTTAATTTTTAGAGTTTCTATATGATTTTGTAAATCTTTATATTTGGTTTTACAAACTGGAAATTTTTCTTATTAAGATTAATAATTTCATTTTCTTTTTAGGTGTGCATGTTGTATTTGCTGCATTTTATTAGATTTTAAGCATTATCAGCTTACAAATGAATTAGAAGAGTAATTAATTTGAACATCTCTTTATTTTTCTCTCTCATTGTGTGAGAATTTACTAAATAGATTTTTTGCTGAATCTGAGGGAAAATGGTTGAACATGACTCATTTCCTACCCTTAAGAAGTCCAAGATGTGTTAAAGATGCTGGGAAAATTTTAACATTACAATGTAGAGCAATAAATACTATGACAGAGGAGAGCACTAAGAGAGATAAAAATACAAAGAAGTAAAACAAAAGGGCACCAATTTAAATCTAATGTGATAAGAATTGGCTTCACAGGGAAGGTGACACTTAAGTTTTTCTGAGGGTCAAACAAGGTTTCTGGGACAGATGAATAGATTGGCTAAAAGGTTATACATGTTACCAAGAGTATAAAGAGGAAAGAATAAGCAGTATGCTAATTATTTGTAAGTGACTGGGAGTGAAGACAATTTAGTTTACACATAAAATCTTGAACAAATATGAGAAAACAACCAGAAAGCTGTACATGACAACACAAAATCATAAATAGATGATGATATAGCAGAATGACATAAGCTCAAAAGGAGAATTTGTTTGTTCCAAGGAACTAAAACAGAAGTAAGACCTTGCACTGGTGAGCATCTATGAACACCAGTCCTGAGGCCCTGCCTTGCAACCTGACCTGTCTGTACACCCAGCCTTGTGACTTCTGGCAACAGAAGAAAGCAGTATTCTCAGGGGAGAACTAATTACAATTAAGTCTTGGTTATTTTATTAAAAATATGTACATGTGTTCATTATGACAAAGGGAGTAGTTAGATTGAAATACTTAACTCAGGGGCTCCTGGGTGGCACAGTAGGTTATGCAGCCAACTCTTTTTTTTTTAAATATAATTTATTGTCAAATTGGCTTCCATAAAACATCCAGGCCTCATCCCAACAAATGCCTTCCTCCATACCCATCACTCACTTTCCCCTCTCCCCCACCCTCATCAACCCTCAGTTTATTCTCAGTATTTAAGTGTCTCTGATGGTTTGCCTTCCTCCTTCTCTGCAACATTTTTCCCCTTCCCCTCCCCCATGGTCTTTTGTTAAGTTTCTCAAGATCCACATATGAGTGAAAACATGGTATCTGTCTTTCTCTGACTGACTTATTTCACTTAGCATAATACCCTCCAGTTCCATCCATGTTGCTGCAAATGGCCAGTTTTCATTCTTTCTCATTGCTAAATAGCATTCCATTGTATTTATAAACCTCATGTTCTTTTTCCATTCATCAGTTGATGGACATTTAAACTCTTTGCATGATTTAGCTATTATTGAAAGTGCTGCTATGAACATTGGGGTACATGTGCCCCTATGCATCAGCACTCCTGTATGCCTTGGGTAAATTCTTAGCAGTGCTATTGCTATTGGGTCATAGGGGAGTTCCATTTTATTTTATCTTATCTTATTTTTAAATATAATTTATTGTCAAATATGTTTCCATACAACACCCAGTGCTCATCTGAACAGGTGCCTTCCTAAATGCCCATCACCCCCTTACCCCTCTCCCCCATCCCCCATCCACCCTGTTTGTTCTCAATCTTTAAGAGTCTCATGGTTTGCCTCAGCCCCCTCTCTGTAACTTGATTTCAGTTCAGGTCATGATCTTACCATTCAGGAGACCAAGTCCTGCATCAGACTCCAAGCTGACAGTGTGGAGCCTGCTTGGAATCCTCTTCCTCCCTGTCTCTCTGCCCCTCCCCAACCTGTGTGCCCTTGTGTTCTCTCTCTGGAAATAAATAAATAAAAACATTTTTAAAAAAGAAAATACTTAAAAGGGGCCTTTGGTGGACTTAAACTGGCAAAACTAGCAAGGGTTTATGAGAGGAGGTAATGTCTATTTGTTCAGTTTCTGAAGTATTCAAGTGCTATCTTTTGAACTGCTGTCTAAAATGAAATTAGACTACAAATCTACTTGCACTCTCTCTAACTTATGGTCAGTCAGATATCCAACTACTTTTTAAACAAAGATCTTCAGTTTCTTTGTGCCTTTTTTTCTGAAAAGATCAGCTGTTGTTTGTTTATATTTATCTCTAGATCTCTCTCTACCTGCTGAGAAATAACAATGGAAGGTCTTTATATTTTTTAATAAATCTTAAATATAATCAAAGGCACATTACTTCCTCCCTCCTCATAGTCTTTATTGATTGGTTTTCCAGATATACATGACCAATAATTTATCACTCTTAATCTAGGAAAAAACTTTTATTTGCTCTCTAATTGAATACGTATAATGTTTTTTGGCTAAAAATTTTTCAGATACAACCTCTGAAACTGTCAAATACAATATATGTAGCCAATTACAGCCTTCTGAATAAATAAGATGAAAAGATGAATGCTAGATATTCCTAATTGAATTCAGTCTTGAGTTAACATTAATTCTAGCCTGTAAAGAAGTCTGTAAAAGATAATGAAGATGTTTGCTCTTTTTTTTTTTTTGCAATTCACACACACACACACACACACACACACACACACACATATATATATATATATATATATTTTTAACGTTTTATTTATTTTTGAGAGAGAGAGACAGCATGAGCAGGGAAGGGTCAGAGAGAGAGAGAAAGACACAGAATTTGAAGACAGGCTCTAGGCTCTGAGCTAGTTGTCAGCACAGAACCTGATGTGGGGCTCGAACCCACCAACCGTGAGATCATGACCTGAGCCGAAGCCAGACACTCAACTAACTGAGTGACCCAAGTGCCCGTACACATATTTTGAAAGATAATTTCAGAGCGATTGGAAGTCTTTACAGCTAACAGCACTCTTTTTCTTAACAATACTTACCTTGACATTTCTATTACAAGTGAGCAAATAAGTTACTTCTGCGAATATTCAGGAAATGTCTCAGCAGGATGAAAAATAAGCATATTTAAGAACTTGCATGGAGATGTTTTACATACCAGGTGGCTGCAGTGATCCCTGGTCTGTTCAGGAGAAAATGTTCACAACTTAAATATGTAGGCAGTGTTCTCACCCATCCCGGATCTCTGCACAAAAGTATTGATTTCATTAAGGATGCAATATAGCCCAGAGTCTTTAAGCAAACACATTTCCCCCCCACAAAAAAATCAAATAGAGGAATAGGCAAAGAATTCTCTTTCATCTATAAATTATAAAGCCAAGTTCGAAAAATTCAAACTACTTGAAAAGGAGTATTTGATTTCTTCTGTAATGAAATGTAAAAAAAAAAAAACTCAATACAGACTCCCCTGAATGATGAAACTTTAATATTTTTAATAATACAAACCCAGGATTCTATGTGCACCCACTTCTAATTGGAAATTAATAGTAAGATATACAAATTGTATAAGCAGTCAGGAGCAAATTTTACTTCAGACTAAATATTCATTGACTGATCATTTCTTTTTCAGGAAACAATAATGTTACAATCTATAAGCAGGCGTGTTCACACACACACCACCACCACCACCACCACAGTTTCCTTACGTTGCCATCATTTTCATCAGTATAGCTAAGAGCTATTCTCTCTTCTTATCTACAGAGAATGCAACAGTGAAGGCTCTGAAATGTAGAGACAAAAAAAGAACAAATCCTTGACATTTTTCTCTCCTATTTTCTGTTTAAAATGAGAAATCGGAAATCTGTAGTCAGTGCTTACCTTTAAATGGTATTAAATGGCAGTAGTGACAGAAAAGGCCAAGCGTAATAAATTTCTGACAATATCTCTTTGGAGTACTGTATCCATTTGTTACTTAAATTTTTTAATGTTTATCTTTTTGTTGTTTGTTTGCTTTGAGAGAATGAGAGAAGAGCGTGAGTAGGGGAGGGAGACACAGAATCTGAAGCAGGCTCTAGGCTCTGAGCTGTCAGCACAGAGCCAATGCGGGGCTTGCACCCATGGGTCGTGAAATCACCACCTGAGCCAAAGTCTGATGCTCAACCAACTGAGCCATCCGGACGCCCATCAGTTTGTTACTTTAAAGCCATTCAAAATCTCTCTTCTTCATTTTTTTGTTTTTAATACTTTCTTTTATGGCTGGAGATTTAATATATCTGCCTTTTCCCATTCCCTGCTAATAATGATGATCATGTAAAGAGATCTAGCCAATGAAGAAAAGGTTAACATGCTTGGGTAGGGCATTCTTTAAGAAAATTAAAAGAAGTAATAAAAGATAATATTCTTATTGGAGGGAATGCCTTTCCCTTTATTTTCTCCTTTACTTTTTCCTGCCTGGAACTCAGATCCAAAGCTGGAATTACAACAGCCATGTTCTATCTATTACTTAAATGCCACAAGTTCACAAAGAAAAAGAACAAAGTTGGTTCTGTGCTAACCACCTTCAATCTTGGGCATCATATCTCCAAGTCTCCTGTGGCTTTAGTGCCTAAACCTTATCTGAGATTTAGATAAATGAATTCATAACTCATTTATGCTATGGTAAAGAGTTTTTTATTAATTGTAGAAATATGCCTAAAATAAGTGACATCAACAAGAGTAAAATGATATAATCAGTCCATCCTCTATCAACAGTAGGACCTTTTCTTTGATTCCACCTGGTGTTTAAAAGTCAGGGGACATGTTTTTATATATATTTTCTTCAATTATAATTTTATACAAGCTTAAACCAATAATACAATTGTCTTTGGAGTTTACATTGTGATATGTGTACCAACTAGACATGTCAATTTTCTAGGTGAAATTGTTCCACTATTTTTGTTATGCTGGTATCTTCTTTCAACCATGCATGATTTTTTCAAATCACTCTCCAAACTATTGGGGGGGAGTATAAAAACAAACACCATAAAAATGTAGTTATTTGTATTTTGCGATTATGATTATTCATATTAATATGAAGGAAAAGCAAATAGGAAAGTAATTCAAGTAATACTTTGGATTGGGATCCAGACTTATAGTAAGCTTTACAAGTGACTTATTTAGGCTTCTTAATATACTTCACATACCTGCTTGTTTCAGTGGTCATAATCTATTATTTATATGATAGTCATGTAATAATAGGGTAAAATCATTTTAGTATCCTATTTTCAAGTAATTGTGAATATATATGTTCCTTTGGATTATTATGATCCAAAGGAACATATATAATTGTTGGATATTTAACATACTGTTAATCTGTGCAAATTTATGTTTACTTTAAATCATACTTGTACTTTGCAATTTAAAAGCATTTTAAAAAATTTAAACCATCCATTTATTCAAGTTTAATTTCTTTATTAAACAGAGAATTTCACTTGATCTATTCCTGACATTCCATGATAATTGCATGTATATTATACCATTAGGAAAGCATACATTATTTAATTTTTAAATATTTACTTTCTTGAATAAGATACCAACCTTGTTTCTACTAGAAATTCTGTAATAAGAAATGTGTGACAAAAAAAAATACCAGCATTATTATAGTCTATTTCTCTTTTTAGTTCCTGAATATCATTAGGGAAGAAAATTAGTCTGGTAGGTTTTTCCACAATTTTTGAATTTACATGAATTTAGATTCTCTGCAATGACTAGATAGCAATGTTAATTCAACCACGGATGCTCAGTGTATGCAGGCTAAAGGACAATCCAGCTATAAAATGTCCTATTTCAGTAATGCTAACGATTTCTGGCTTCTCATTTCTTGTAATTTAAGAAGTAGCCCGCAGACTTTCTTATTATGCCTGTCACATCCACCATTATATCCCCATACCTATGAAATGTCTGTAGCCATGCCTTTCAGAACCCCAATTTCATCTGGTAAGTGATGATACACACCTAGTCATTCAGAATTCAGGGGTACAAGTCAACTCTTGTTTCTTCTTTTATGTAAAATAGTTTGAAGTGACTAATAGATAACAAATTTAGAAGATATATTTATAATTTCTTTTTGCTAAGAAAAAACATGTATAATAATATGTCATATATCCCTGTTACTATGAAAGAAAGATCAAGTATTTAAAATTAAAGCCCTCCCAACTTCAAATTCATGTATTTCAGTTTGGCAATTCAACATCAATTTTACTTCACAAAGTACCTGCATAAGCAGTTTTTATATAACCCATTCTATTGCCTCTTTATTTTACAACTCTAAATAAATATCCATACAAAGTACTTTACATGTAAAGGTTGCGTAATTTTTAAAATTAACTCCATTTTAGGATGGCTTGGAAGTTGGTTTTTTTCCCATCAAGTTAGAGAAGAGATGAATTGGTTATTTTCCTAAACCTTCCTAAGGTTATTTTTGTAATTCATGTGACTATTGCTGCCAAGATTTGCTAACAAAACACAATTATGTCATAACCATATTCTTATAAATTCAGTACTGAAAAAAGTAACAAAAAACAAGTAAACCTTCAAAAATAAAATCAAAGCAGAAATAATTCTCCATATAGAATATAGTCTGCTCAATTCAATTTGAAAATACGTATCATAATTATTGACATATACATGAAGGGGAGGTTTCTGGCAGTGTTAAGCTCTAGTAGTGCTAGAAATTTGTTATTAACAGCTAATGTTCAAATCTGAGCTACACCACTTATACACTGTAAAGTCTTGAGATATTTAGACAGCATCCTGCAGTGTCAAAGTTCCCATTAAAAAACGAAGAATTATTACCGTTGTTGCATGGAGTTAATGAAAAGAATTCATGTATGGTTCTTCTCCTGAGGAAGCACTGTATAAATATTGGCTGTTAATATTATTTACTCATTTCCTGAATTAACTTCCATTCGATTTTTTTCAACTGAGAAGAGTTAATAATGATTAGAGGTGTTTCCAATCTAGATGTGTTCTGGAACTCATCAACTATTCTGCAAAATCAGGCTTTTTTCTTCAATCAAAATAAGCCCTATTCCTTCAGTGGATATTCAAAGATAAGTTGCCAGAAAAATAAGATTGCCCAGTTAAATTTGGACATTCATAATTAAGTCCCTAGGTAAAATACTTCCAACTAAGTATGAATTTCAAAAAAATAACAAATTTTCGGCACAAGAATGCTTCAAGTATGTTTGGATATAGGACACATAATTATTCATTGTTTATGTGAAATTCAAATTTAACTGAATATTATGTATTTTATTTGGTATATCAGGCAACCTTATTCACATTGCAATTAACATTTAAGAAAACATTGTAAGCAAACATGTTTAACTTGACTTAACCCAATTATTCATAAAATTTGTTTAACCACAGAGCACTTGCTAAAAGTCATATCTATTAGTGCATTGATGGACACAAATCTGGAAAAGTTCTTTTAGTCTCATACCTTAATTTTGTAAGAAAAATGAAAGAAGCTAATGTGCTGAATTTTTCTTGACAGCAGAAATCAAATGTGAGTCCCTTAATCATGTTGATCATGCTCTCTGTATCTTCCAGAAAAATTAAGTCCTGTTCTTTCATTTTTTCCTTTAGTGATCTAAGAGTTTGAAATCAGTTCTGCTTTGTAAAATTCCTGATTTGCACATATATGTATTTAAGTGTCAGTGACTTTTTCACATATTATCTTATTAACTTTATTTCTATTATCCACTTTAAAATTATATACATTTTTTTCTATTTACTAGAAATGTGTTGTTTGAATAAACTGTGGAATAGTAGACTTCTAATTTATTGCATAAGATAGATTGAATATGTATTATGAATACATACATACATAAAAAATCTAAAAACCCATTTAAATTCATTCTGGAATCGTAGACAAAATTACATCAGAAATTCCATCATCATAGATTAATTTCTATTGACAAGTCCTAATTTGCTAGTGCAGTCAAGAAACAAAAGCCACCAGATACATAAATAAACCTCTTTTTATTTCAATAGAAGTTTTGGATTTTAAGCAGGTGAGTGAGGGGGGATGTGCTTGAAAGAATGAAAAAGACATAATTTATGAAAACCTTGCATTTTGTATTTCTTCATTTTAGCAAAAACATCAGAGAATATTTTGGTTAAATCATCTATAGATTGATGTAATATTCATTTTATTTTCTGAATTAACAGCCATGCTATTTGAAAAATAATATTTTTTATTGTTCTAACGCTAAAATATTGGTTACAAAATGGTTTTAGTCTTCCTCAGTCATAGTGTATGTATGTGTCTGTCTTCTAGAGACACTGCTTTAAAATTTCTAAGCCAACCTATTTCTTACAATAATTTTGGTGGAATTTAATGGCCTGTCGATGCAAGATCGTATAATACTAAAAAATGGCTTAAAGTCAGGAGTATTTGAGAAAACATATTTTTTATATTTTCTTTCAATGCATGGGTGGGTGTTCATGTAACTTAAGAAAACCACTCCTGGGCAGTTCATGCAGTGTGATACATTTTTAAAGTTTATGTTTTCCCTAGAAAATGTTTTAAACCCTATAGTGAAGATTAAATTCTTGATCCCCCTTGCATGTGATAAACCCCAGCTTGTTTAGTAGTTTAAAGCCAAAGGCATGCTTAAAATAACAGGTGCATGACTCTTGAAATTAGCAGTTTTTAGTCTTTCTGTTTACTGTAATTGCTTAGAATACCTAGAGTTATTTCATCATGGTAATCTGTTTATGTGTTTTCCTTTTAAATATTTACTCTTACAAGAGCTTCAGGGTTGTGTATACCTATTCTCTCTAGAAATAATCAAGATAGTGTATTTACTGTATTTCCCTAAAACATGTAAATGTATAGGTAAGGTGGAGACCATCATGTTAGGGAAAATATTCATATGTAAATGTTTAAGATGAGATTATGTCTTATAGTAGGAAGATTTGAGCATTTAAATCTATGGTATTAATTTTATATCCTCTATGTTTGTTTTTTACTCTCTCGATCTAAAAAATCAATTTCCTATTTTCTAAAAATCTTTGTTTCCCATGTTTTGAGAATTTTTTTTCCTGAACATTAGCAAATCTTTGTGTTTGCAAATTATTTGCAGTAATTGGAATTTCCAAGGCAAAATTATGTAACTAAATTCCGAAGCCTACCATAACTGGAAGAAACAGTAATGAATCTGTTATTAAATGAAAAATGGAATAAATTAACAATGAAATTTTAATTGAATTAAATTCCTCTTTGAACTCATTCATTAAATCTATATCTTCGATAACATCAACTAAAAATAGAGATCACCTATTAAATACTTTTTTATTAGCTATTAATTGTGATTGCTCCAGAAAGTCCAGGTGTTAACTGCTGAGATATTTTTCATGACAAACTAATTATCCATCATTTTATCAGATTCAATATTTAAAGAAAAAAATATTGAATGTTTTAAAAGTGACAGACTGCATAACATTTAATTACTATAATATTGCTTACAATAACTTGGTCATGATAAAACGACTTAAAAATCAACATTGACATAATAAGATTGTTAAATAACTTTTACATAAAACTGCACCATTTAGAGCAATAAATAGGATATGTTACTTGTAAAGTGATGTATTACCTTCCCCAAATCCAAAAAACATATATCACAATTTCTGATAAATTGATAGTCTTCATAAAAATTATATCAGCTGGAAACTATTTCAACAATCATACAACTAAATAAGCCATGCTTGATAATTGCAACAATAGTCTGATTTGAAGAAAACTCCAAATTGTCAACTTTGTTTGTTGATTTTAATAGAAATGAAAGTTGAACTATATGTAAACAATGATTTATAATTGTAGCTGAAATTTTGGTAACAAAGCCCCACGTTTGTGCTGAAACAAACTTGTGTTCATTCATTTCTTCTTACACAAGTATTTGTGTTGTGCAGAAGGGTTCCACTACTCAAATCTAGTGTACTTTCAAGATAAGCTAACATTCATATCCTTGTCAAAATGGTGTGGCTTAGTTTTTGTGATTAACTAGAGAAGAATTTAATGTTATCATGAAAGTTTTGATCCACTTGATTATAACTAGGATAGTTACATGCTTTATAATTAAATACTTTTCAGATTTTTTCTTTGCTAACTTATTTTCTTTACATGTCAGCCTGCACCGCAGTTTGCTCTGCTTAGCTTTCCGAAGTTCTTCTTGGCTCTCCTCCACAGGCCTTGTCATTCTGGTATCTTTCTGAGGGATTAGTGCCTAGGTGAAATATACCCATTCTCACTGCCATAACAGAAGAATAGAGTATTATCAATAAATAAATTGTCCATCAGAATTCTGTTTATAACTGGCACACATAACTGGTTGGTAGTTTTAGCTCTTGAATTTAGGTCTTTGGTACATTTAGAGTTATTGTTTTTAATTGGTTATAAGGTATGGGTCTATATTCTTTGGTATGTAGATATCCAGTTTTCTCAACACCTTTTGTTGATATTATAAAATTTAAATAGAAGAAGGAAATAATATACTTTGTGAGTTTTTTAAGTTGAGATTGAATTGAGAGCAAATTAGAGTAGTAACTGTGTAAGTAATTAGGAGCTCCTTTCAGTAATTTCACCAAGATGGTAGATTGGAATATATTTATAGAAACAAAAATAGAGTAGGTGGATTAAAGATATATTTTAGAAGTTAAACACAATATAATGGAGAATTTTCACTAAATAATGGAGAGAAATACACATGTTTCTAACAGCAGAAGGTGTGTGTGTGTGTGTGTGTGTGTGTGTGTGTGTGTGTGTTAGTGAAGTAAAAGGTTGAGATATAATATTAATTTAAGGTGTACAACATAGTGAGTCAACAAGTCTATATGTTATACTGTGCTCACCACAAGTATAGGTATAATCGGTCATCATACAACACTATTTACGGTAGTCTAGTCTCTATGCTGTACCTTTCTTTAATGCCAGGCTTAATCCATTCCATAATCAGAAGACTGTCCCTCCTACTTCCTTTACCCATTATGCCCATTCATCCACCCACTCTCTTCTGGAAACCACCAGTTTGTGTTTATGGGTCTGTTTCTGCTCTTTTTTTTTTTTTTTTAGATTCCACATATGAGTGGAATCATATGATATATGTTTTTCTCTGTCTGAGTTATTTCACTCAGCATTATCCCTTTGAGGTCCAAACAATATTGCCTGAAATGGTAAGATCTCATTCTTTTTTTTAATAGCTGAGTAAAATTCCATTCTCTGTGTGTGTGTGTGTGTGTGTGTGTGTGTGTGTGTGTATGTGTGTGTGTATCTATGGATAAACACTTGGGTTGCTTCCATATCTTGACTATTGTAAATAATGCTGCCATAAATATAAGAGTTTGTACATCTTTTAGAATTAGTGTTTGAAAACTCTGCAGTGGAATTACTCAAGGATATAGTAATTATATACTTAATTTTCTGAGGAACTTTTATACTTTTTTACACAGTGTCTGTACCAATTTATACTCCCACCAAAAGTACACAGGTTTTCTTTTTCCCCCCACAACCTCACCAACACTTGTTATTCTTGTCCCTTCAATATTAGCCATTCTGACGACATCTCATTGTGGTTTTGATTTGCATTTCCCTGATTATTAGTGATGTTGAGGATCTTTTCATGTGCCTATTGGCCATATGTATGTCTTCTTTCAAAAAAATGTTTATTTACGTCCTCTCCTGATTTTTAATTGGATTATTTATGGTTTATTGGTGTTATGTAAGTTCTTTATATATTTTGGATATCAACTCTTTATTACATATATTATTTGTGAACATCTTTTCCCATTCAGTGGGTTGCCTTTTGTTTTGTTGATCACTTCCTTCACTGTACAAAAGCTTTTTGTTTTGATGTAGTTCCAATAGTTTATTCTGGGTTTTTTTATCTTGCCTGAGGAGACATATTTAGAATAATGTTGCTAAGGCTAATGTCTAAGAGATTACTGCCTAAATTTTCTTCTAAAAGTTTTTTAATTTCATGTCTCATATTTAGATTTTTGAGTTTATGCTTGTGTATGGTGTAAGAAAATGGTCCAGTTTTCTTTTTCTTTTGCATGTCGCTGTCCAGTTTTCACAGTATCATCTGTTGAAGAGACTGCTTTTTCCCCATTGTATATTGTTTCCTCCTTTGTCATAGATTTACTGACCATAAAATCATGGGTTTATTTTGGGTTTATTTTGAGTAGAATTTAAGAAACACAATAGACAAAGTAATCCTAAGAAGGAATAGAGCTGGAAGTATCATAACCCCAGATTTCAAGTTATATTACCAAGCTGTAGGAATCAAACAGAATGGTACTGACACAAAAAAATAGACACTTAAGTCAATAGAATAGGACAGAGAACTCCAAAATAAACTCATGCTTATATGATCAGTAATCACAACAGATGAACATAGGGGAGAGGAAGGAAAAATAAGATAAAAATAGAGAGGAAGGCAAAGCGTAAGAGACTCTTAAAAACAGAGAGCAGAGGCACCTGAGTGGCTCAGTCGGTTAAGTGTCCAACTTTGGTTTAGGTCATAATCTTGCAGTTTCTGAGTTTGAACCCCACCATTAGGCTCTGTGCTGATATCTCAGAGCCTGGAGTCTGCTTCGAATTCTGTATTTCTCTCTCTCTCCCTCCTCTATTCATGCTCTGTCTCTCTCTCTCAAAAATAAATAAACATTAAAAAATTGAAAAACAGAGAACTGAAGGTTGCTGAAGGGGAGGTGGGTAGAGGGATGGGCATTAAGGAAGGCACTTGCTAGGATGAGCACTGGGTGTTATATGGAAGTGATCAATCACTGGGTCCTACTCCTGAAACCAAAACTTACACTGTAGGCTAACTAACTTGAATTTAAATTTTAAAAAAGATTACTTTGTTTGTGTGTGGTCTTTTGTGGTTCTGTACAGATTTTAGTACTATTTGTTCTATTTCTTTGAAATATACTGTTGGTATTTTGATAGGGATTGCATTGAATCTATAGATTGCTTTGGGTTGAATAAAATTTTTAAGTGTTAATTCTTATAATATGTGATCATATTTCCATTTGTTTATGTTATTATCTTTAATGCCATTCATCAATGTTTTATACTATTCAGAGTATAATTTTTTTTTATCCCCGTGGCTATGTGTATTCTTAGTATTTTCTTCTTTCTGGTGCAGTTGTAAATTGAATTGCTTTTTAAATTTCTCTGTTACTTTGTTATTAGTGTGTAGAAATGCAACATATTTCTGTTTGTTAATTTTTTATCCTTTAAGTTTACTGAATTCATTTCTTCTAAGTTTTTTGGTGGCCTCAGTGAGACATAATTCACATGCCAATCAAGGAAGATTAAAAGCCACAGTGGAAAAAAATGAAAATTATAAAAAAATAAGAAATTCAAGGAAAGAAGTGAAAAATAGAAAACTTTAAAGAACATGATGTGTTCATTTGATATAGAGTAAGAAACACTTAACTGTGGATTGATTTGAGCAGCCATAGCGTTTTGTCCGACAGTCCATAAAGTAAACTCCAAAAAATCTTTGGATGAACCTTCTAGAATCCTTTCCCCTTTGAGTGTTGTGGAATCTGGAATTTGATTCTAGCTAGTAGAGGGTAGTAAATGTGATAGGACGATCTCTTCCATTATTAGGTTCATTACACATTGTTATTAGAAGAGTTTGTCTTAGAAGACCAGAGAGAGATTCTCCTGCTGGGCTTGAGAAAGTAAACTGCAATGACTTGACAGGCTCTGTGAGAGTGCTACATGGCAGGGCACAGTGGGTGGCTTTAGGATCTGAAGGTGGCTTCCTGCATAACCAACATGAAGCCAGGCCCTTAGTTATACAACAAGGAAGTGAATTCTTCCAACAAGCTGAATGAGATTAGAGGCATATCCCAGTCAGTCTCTGGATATAAATTTAGCTTGCTGACATGTTATTTTTGCCTCATGAGACCCTTAGTGGCAGAGTCATTTCTGGAGCTCTAACCCATGGAAAACAAGATAATTGTACCTTGCTAAACTGTTAAGTGTGTGATAACTTGTTACACAGCAATAGAAAAATAGTGCAACATTTTTATGTAGGTGGCCAATGTGTGAAGACAGTAAGTTATTTGTCCACACAGTCTGACTGTTTTCCTCTGCTAGCATTTACTGTTCAAAGTGAAAAGTTCAAAGTGATTTTCCTTTTTTCTATTTAGAAGACAGCAACCTCAGTGAAGCTTGTCCTGGTGAGTAAAACTTAAGTATAGCAATAGGATATTAAACATATTTGAAGTATATGCACAGCATGACATTGTACTTGCTTCATTTTTTGTGTAGTATAGCAAGTTTAACTGCCTGATGCCAATTAGCCATAATGAGAATTATGGAGCTAAACCACGGTGCACTACACTGAAAATCGACTCATTGGGGTTCTTACTGACTTTATGCTTTTTTTGAAGGACATATAAACTTTGTTAAGGCTTCTCTTTTTTCTATCTAAGAAAATTGTTTGTTTCATTTAAAACTCGTACTTAAAGCTCAAATATTATTTACTAACTTTAATTAATAAAATTAGATTTTACATCTCTTCACCAGGTAAAAGCTAGTTTAAATTTTGTTATCTGCATTTAATTAGCCCCAAATATGAAAAACATTCTAAACAGATTTCCTTTGTTTTTTCAAGTAGTATGTGAATGACCAATTTTAATTTTGAATAAACCTCTCAAATATGCGTAGGTAAGTACAGGTGTAGAATTCTAAGTAAGTTAAATAATAAAACTTTATCATAGATTCTAATTGCTTGTGGCCATTGAACTCAAGTATGAATCCCAGTAATATAAATGTGTTTTCTGATATATGATTTTGAATAATAATGTAAAATATTGGTGTTAAACTAAATATCTAGAATAATAAATTTGGAAAAATCAAATCTAAAGAAACAAAACACAGACACACAAACACACATGCACTCAGAGTTGCCCTCAGAAAACTCAGAAGTCCAAACTGAACCATAGGAATACCTCCTTCCCAAACCACAGAATGTGAATCAAACACTTATTTCTTTGTGTTTTAGATAGATAGTAGTCTTCTTATATGGTGTTCACTCAACAAATGTTGATATCACATCAACATTGGATCAGACATGGATATAAGCACCTCAGCAAATTAGATTATTAATCTTTATGACAACCTTCTAGAACTAATTATAAATTATTTTTAATAAAATGTAGTTCTTTTTTTTATTTTTAAAGAATCCACCCATATTGTTCAATGATCATAATGCAGGGGGAGCCAAGGTTGAAGAAGTCTTTCTCTTCAGCTTCCTCTGATTTAAAATTAGTTTGCACTTTATTGGTAGAACAGAGGGATTGATACCTGCTTAAGCGAAAGTCACCTAAAGAAATCTTACTCTTTACAAAGATAATTTTCTGAAAATAGCTCATGGGTTGTGCCTCTGAGATTCTCTATTGTGTATACAATAAAGATTATTCTCTAAGTTATATCCATAGAACAGGAATACATGCCTTTCTCCTTCAAATTCCTGTCCGGGATACTACTCCCACCCTTCTTCACCACAACCTGGTCATTCAGACTGGAACATGAACTTCTGGCTAGAAGTTCCTTTGAGGCACAGCCAGATATGGGCAAGACCAATTGTGACTTGTTCCACCCTAAAAATTAATGTTTCTGTCACCACAGGGTCAAGATTCAGAGAGAATCTAAAATGTCTGTGCAACAGTCCGAGACATATTTAGGACCGCAATGATTTCTCAATAATATTCAGTTTTTTGGGATTCATCATTTCCCAGAAACCTTATGTATTGATTCCTGTTGAAAATTTAAATATAACATATTGATAACATCTCCTATCTGAGGCACTTTCAGAAACCGTCTACATTAACACCCCCAAGGTCACCTATTCCATCTTATATCCTCACTCCCATACCCTGTTGTGTTTTCTCCATCCTTATCCAAAACATTTCTCAATGACTTTAGAGTCCCAGTTCCACAGTGAAGCTCTTATATATCTTTGACTTCATATTGTTCTCCCACTTCCTAGAGTTCATAAGTGAAACCTGGCATTCTTCTGTTATACTTCTGTTAGATTTTTAATATCTGCTCAATTAATATAATTCTGAACACACTCATAAGGGTTCTGTGTTGGACAGACAAAATTATTGATACTTCTATAATACTTGTGCTGTCTCCCTTTTGCCTCAGTTCTTATTCTTGAAGCAGTATGCTGGGAGTCATGGTATCCTATACATACCAGGGTCTGCACTATAGACAAAAAGCACAGATAGATGAATGTTATCTGCTTCTATACATTCCTTCACACTGCCCTCCTGAAAGAATGAAGAAAACTCATTGCTCCAAAGTAAAAGTCCTGAGTTTTTATTCTAATTTAGCATGTAAGTAAATTTCTCCAGGGAAAATATAAGTCCTCGGTATCAGCCCCACCCCATCTCTACCCCTTGAAATATAAAGTATATCTCTGAGAATTAAATCCCTGGAGTTATCTTTCTATAATGAGTCACTAATTACATTCCAAGGCTTATTCTTTTAGTTCTGGTCTCAATATTCAGTAATCTTTTTTTTTTCAGAAAACTCTAACAATGCAGAAGCATACACCTACAATTCACAATTCCACAACTACTTTATTTTCTGGCTTTGAAAGTGCAAGTTCCTTATTAGGTAGACATCCCCTAATTTTCCACTATAATTTTTGGATCATCACTCAACACCTAAACAATTTCCTCTTTGGAAGCTAAAATCATATATCTCTTCATTCATATTTAACCTCATTAAAAATTTCTACTTTTATCTTCACCCTTTCCTACCTCTATCAAAATTTGACTCTATATGTAAAAAAATTCCCACCCAACTCTTGGAATAAACTTGAATTATTTCAATATGTGTAAGTATGACCTATACAACAATTTATAGTTCTATAATCTTTCTACATATATACTATATATATACAATAGATATGCACACTATATATATTACATAAACACTATATATAGTATATATTCTATATGTATATATGTGTGTGTGAATATATGTATGTGTGTATATATATATGTGTGTGTGTATATATATATATATCTTTCCCTGATCTCCACTTTGACTCAATTCACTCACTTATTGATATGGATACTTGGAAAGCCTTGTCATCATCTATAATTTTACTACCTCTAAAATAATTCTGTGACCTCAAATGTTTATCTCAAATTTTTTCACTTCATTAATCCCATTGGACATGTTGTTTTACGTCACCGAGAGTTTTATAACTTTGTTATTCTATGTTTCTAATCTCTGTGCCCCTTATCTCTGTTATCTTTTTGATAACAGGTCATGCCATCGTAGACATGACTGACCAACTCTAGCCAATGTAATTTTCTCATTTGTTCCTTTAATATCCCATATTTTTCTCCAAAACTTTAATCAATGGCACCATCTTATTTGTTCTTACATTTCCCATAACTTAAGCAGAATATTGATTGAGAGGACTGTTCATATCAGTACTGTTACAAAATTATGACACATGATCACAACTAAATTCCAGAGAAGTGGCCAAAGCAAGTTTCCATTCATTCTATCAAAGGTATTTCAAAATTAGTAATTCTTTCCCTAAACTTCCTACTTTGAAATTTACACCATTGTGCGTTGCAAATACTCTCACTCCCTATATTCTGGAAAGAAGGTAGTATTGTTATATTTCTATCTTATTGTGGAAACTGCTAGTGCTTGTTCTCCACCTCCGCTAAACTCTAGATTAAAATCCTGACCTGCTTAGTAGTTGCATCAGCCTTAGTGATCAATTTCTGGTCAGTGGAATATGGGTAAGGAGATATGTACCTGCAGGTATGGTTCCTAAAATATCTCCCTTGTGATTTTCCACTTCTCTATTTTTTTCTCTTCTACCTGGATATAGAGAACACCTAGGGCGCCTGGGTGGCTCAGTCGGTTAAGCATCCGGCTTCGGCTCAGGTCATGATCTCACAGTTCATGGGTTTGAGCCCTGTGTCGGGCTCTGTGTTGACAGCTAGCTCAGAGCCTGGAGCCTGCTTCAGATCCTGTGTCTCCCTCTCTCTCTGACCCTCCCCTGCTCAGTCTGTTTTTCTCTGTCTCTCAAAAAAAAAAAAAACAAAAAAACAAAACCACCATATTTCTAAAATATAGCAGAGCAACAAAATAGAAGGAGGCCTGGGTCCCTGAAGTAATGTTGGTTGTGGTCTTTTTTTTTTTTTTTTTTTGCTATTTAATAAGATATTCATCCCCAAATGTGGCTTAAGATACAAACAATTTATTATATTTCGTATTTCTGTTGGTTGACATGGCAATTCTTTTGTTCTGTGTGCTTTTAGTTGAAGTACTAGGATGGATGAACAATCCAAAATGGTCTTATTTACTAATTGGTAGTTGGTGCTGCCAGCTAGGACATCAGTTTTAGCTTCAGTTCTTCTCCACATGGGCCTTTGCTTTGAGGTGCTTGGACTTCCTCAAAGCATCAGTGTTTGGGTTCCAACAAGGAGCATTTCAAATGACAAAGACAAAGGCTTCCTGAACTCTTAATGCCCTGTCTCATAATTTAAACATTGTTACTTCTTTTTTATTTTATTAATCAAAATAAATCATGGGGCAATGATTCAAGGGGAAGAAAAATGAGCTCTGTATTTCAGTGGGAAAAGGGCAGGGAATTTCTAGTCATCTTTAATTGAGTACAGTCCACTCTTAGGTTACAAATTATTTATGTTCCTCACATGTAAAATACAATCAGTCTTTCCTGAAACCATGCGAGTCTCTTCCCATTACAATATGAAGTTCAGCCTCAAAGTCATCCAGGATACGAGGCAGATGAAACTCTGTTGGGTCATTCTATGTATGTGGTGACCTTAAACTAAAGTGATATTTTATTGTTTCCCAAACTCCAAATTCATGAACAGACAACATTTATTATTATAATTAACATAGCATTTGGAACTTTACCCCTTATTCTTTGCTGGCAGATATGCATCTCATCCTCTGCATGTTGATACTAATTAGTGCTATAGGGAACAATTAATGTGAGGAAAAGTGATAGAAAGTGGTGTGTGTGTGTGTGTGTGTGTGTGTGTGTGTGTGTGTGATAGGAAGTACCTTGATTAAATTTTAAATAAAGTAACTAGGAAAGGCATTGCCATTAGGATAACTTTTGAGTAAAGAATTGATCAAAGTAAGATAGTAAGGCATGCAGCAATTTGACAATGACAAAAGTAGGAGAACTTTTTTAAGCTCTTACAATAATCTAGATAAGGGACATTGGTGGTTTGTGCCACAGAATAACCTTGAAAGGAGTATGAGTGACAAAATTCTGAATATTTTTGAAAATAGTGCCAAGAAAAATGTTTGGTGATTGACTGGGGCAAGAGAGAAAAAGAGGTCAAGGAAGATGGACCCCAAGAATCTTTGAGATGGGGTGTGGGTAGCTCTGTTGGTTAAACATCTGACTTTGGCTCAGGTCACGACCTTGTGGCTTGTGAGTCAGAGGCCTGGATGGGGCTCTGTGCTGATAGCTCAGAGCCTGGATCCTGCTTCAGATTCTGTGTCTCCCTTTCCCTCTCTGCCCCTCCCCTGCTTGTGTATTCTCTCTTTCTCTCTCTCTCAAAAATAAATATTAAAAAATTGAAAAAAATGAATTTTGCATGAGATGAAATAGAGGAATAAGGTTGTCATTATTTGATTTGGCAGGATATCTACAGGATAAGAAGATTTGGGAGAAAACTTTCAAAATTTCTGTTATAGATAAGTTTACAATTCATATTAGATTTCCAGTGGAAATTGTCGACAAGAGTGAGGATTTGGACATTTGAGCCTAGAATTCTTGAAATCTGAGTGGCCACTCAAATAAGATGAAGATGAAGATTTGACTAATGGCTATGGAAATGCAAAAGCCACTTGCATCCTTGACAGAATCATTTTACTGGAGTGGTGGGGATAAAAGTCTGGCTTGTGTTTATTCAGGGAGAATGGGAGGAGAGCATTTGGAAACCCTGTATTTTGACAACTTTTCAAACTGCAGAATTCACCGGGAGTCTTGCAGTTTCTGATGACACCCAGAAGCACATTTGTATATTTTTAATAGCATAAGCATCACAAAGAAATTTTGTCCATTGTCTTGTTCATCACAGGACATTTAGATTTGAAAATCTAGAGATCCTACCCACATATGGGGAAACTAAACAAGTTCAAAAAGGAGTCAGAATTATATCCTAATATAGGAACATTATAAAATATTCAATCAAAATGCTTGTTCAGAGCAATTCTGATATTTTAAGAAGATTTATCTGAAAATAAAGCTGCCTGATTGAAGGTCAAAAGGCACAATCCATTACAGGACTTTTCCTTTTAAAATTCTTCCTAGCCAGGAATAGTTCATAAATCAAGAAGTAGGAAAAAATTTTTCAGTTAAATATTAAGAAAAGAAAGTTGATTTCTGTTCTTCATTTCCTTTCACAGAAATAGAATTATTTTTCAACTAATTAGTCCATTGTGTAAGTGGACACATTGGATACAAGTTAAGTGCTACTGAAGCTGGAGTGGATGATTCAACATTATTGGAGTGGTTTGAGCTATGGTCTAGAAGTAGAAGTTATTTACCCTGGGGTCTATGAATTTGATAGACTCTTCCTCTACTTTTCAGTATGTTTTCATATAGGAAGAACTGAGAATTACCAGGCAGGGCTGCCTTATACAAACTTTTTAAGTACGTGGGATAGGCATGAAGATTCTGGCAACAACTTATCCATCTTTAACTCCTCAAAGTTTCCAGTTGGAAGATTCACAAAATTACTTTCTGGCTATAAATAATATGTGTCTTACAATGTTTTTATGTTCTTCATGCCCATGTTCACCCTAGAATTCTGGTTCAAATGTGAGTAACCATTTAAAAAAGATGAGGATTAACATATAACCAGCAGCTATTACAATGTGAAAGTCACTTTCAGAGCCATTTTACTGGGAGTGGTGGGGATACAAGTCTGGCACATTTCAGTGAATTGTTAGTAGCTTGGTGACAATTATATTTTCATGAGTGTTAATTTAGGGTTGATAAATGTATTTCAAGTTTGGTAAGTTTTTACAAAAGTTATTTTGCTGTGTTTATAACATTTGTTGTGATAAAATTTGTTTTATTTTTATTTTGTCCCACGGAAAAAAATCTATATTTGTACATATTTTATTAAGTAGAAAAAAAAGTGTCAAGAAAATTGTTTTTTACACTAAATATTTAATAGGTCCAAATATGTCGTAATCTGAGCAACACATAAGACAGTTTTCTAGTATTTACTCTTGAAGTTACCATAGATTTCAGTATACATCATAATACTGAGTGGTTTTAGGCTTGCTAATACCTTATTATTAAAAAAGCAACAGGGGTAAAGCAATTGAAAACAGGCATGGAATAAATACTTAGCCTAATCATTCTCTGGACATTTGAATGTTGAAGGAATGTTGTACTAAATGAATTGGTAATAGGAATTTTAAATTGATAGTAATGTAAGCAATAGACAAAGGAAATAATTTCAGCCTGTGGGAGGGAGAGGACATTGGTTAGAAAGAACAATTTTCCCAAATTATACCTCTGTTTTCTTTACCAATACATCTGGAATGGGTGACTGAATTTACTCACCTCTGTTATGCACATGTATTTAGCTTAATGACCGTTGAACTCAATACGTTTTCTTGAAGCCATATATTATTCATTTTCCCCTGTTGGACGCTGTGAGATACAACTATAAACCAAACACAGATTTATCCTTCAAGATATAATATAAATGAAAATAGTTTCAAGTAAAATATAGACTAAGTGCTGTAATTAGGATATGCATAAAGGTTGTTTATATAATTCAGATCAGGAAGTCATGGGGAGGTACATTAAGAGAATGCTTCCTATATAAAGAAATGCCTTGGCTAAGTTGTCAAGGACAAGAAATTAGTGGTCCAAACTAAGTGCATGTTCAACGTCTATGAGTTGTGATAGAGCATAATCCATTAAGGGACCAGAAAGTAATTGAATATGGATCTTGTCTATTATCTGTGACAAATCTAGTAGTAAGAGTTAAAGTAGGAAAAATAGCAAAATGAATATGCCTATGGGTATTCTTGTTAAAATGAGTAAAAGAGTTTATCTTAACATAAAAGCAATATACACAGCAGAACTATTTTAAGCAGAACGATGTCATGAAGAGTTTAATTATTCTGGAGGGCTAGATAAGGACATTTCTATGGGAATGCTCAAATGACAAAGCATAGTCTATCTTGTGTTAAATTGCCCCACCTATTGGCTTAAATAATACCAAATATAGAGTTGTTGAGATATGCATAGAGATATTTACCCACTCATCTGTTTATCTAGGTATCTATCTACTATATTGGATGGTTAAAATAGTACCATTAATCACCAACTCATACCATTAGTAATTAACTCTGTACATCTTGGATATAAGAAAGGTCAAGAAAGAGTCAAAGCCCGCGTAGCCCTGTAATTCTAGATCTATTTTTTTCTAAAGGGTCACATTCAAAGTTAAACTAAGGAAGTTATATTGTTTTATTTTCCCTTAAAGGAAAAGGAAAGAGAGAGGGAGACTGGACAGAAGAAGGACCCACATGAATTATTCATATTTTTATGAGGTAGATCTGTGCCATGTTTTTGATAAAAAGTAACTACTAAGCTTGGGACAATATTTCTGTTCTTTATGTGCTCTACTCTTTGTTGAGATATAGATGGACCCTCAGTAAAACAAATGTTTAAACCTTTAACCTCTTATGTGTTTAGATTGGGGAACACTGGCAGGATAGAAAGCATGAAAGCAAGCATGAAAACTCTCTCAGTCCCCTAGTTATAATTTAGAATATACAACTGAGGAAAGGCTGGTGTGAGACCATCCTTAAGTGGATTACAAAGTAGAGTCACAAACTGTGATAGACCCCCTAGATGATCAGCCCATGAAATGACCTCTAGAGGCCTCCTGTATTGCTATTTCCATACATGTTAGAGAGGATCACATTTCAAGATGAACTTGTTTATTTATACTCCATCTTATTTCTCACATCTGTGAAATGGCATATTACAGAAACACAAACTGCAAAATGATAAAATATAAATTACAATGAATGAGGATCGGATTATAACATGAATTAAGAATAATATCTTGACTTGGAAATTTTATCACAATTAAAGGGGAAATAATGTCACACACAATTGCTACATATGAAGCTCAAATTAGGCTTTGATTATTCTGGTAGTCAAAATGAAAAAGAAAAACAGAGTCTTTTTACATACCGCTCATTGTTAATAAAGAGGTTTGTGTCACATCTCATGAATAAAACAGGCTCGTGCTGTCATGTAGCTATAAAAACAAATACTGGTTTCTAGTATTCTCTCTTCTGAAAAAAATAAAGAAAAGAAAAATGAAAAATATCTTCTAACCCCTTTCTTTTCATTTTCATAGCAAACTTGCATGAGTTACTTGAAGACAGTACTTTCTCAGACCCCTTTCTCCCTCTTCAGTTGGGATTCCATCCTCACCATTTTGTCAAGAGTATTTTTGCCAAAGTGAGAGATGAAGCTATAACCCCCCTTTGCTTCTGGATTTTTACAATGTCAAAAGGACCTTCAATTTTATTCAATGTCATTTTCAATTTCTGCAAAATGGGTGTGTAAATTATGGTTATAAAATTAAATCAGCTTTACAATTTATATCATTTTTGAGAAAAAAGAAAGAAAATATTGCAAATACTGGTAATGTCATATTAATGGAAAATTACATCTTTTGTGGACACAGTATATTTGCTGAGTGGTAGGAATAAACACACAATTAATCCTATAAAGTTTTCTCAAATAATAATTATTTAGGGACACTTGAGTGGCATGTTTGGTTAAGGTTTGATCCTTGAATTCAGCTCAAGTCATGATCTTACAGTCTGAGTTTGAGCCCCATGTAAGACTCAGAGTTGACAGTGCGGAGCCTGCTTGGGATTCTTTCTCTCCCTCTCCCTTTGCCCCTCTCCTGCTTATATGTGCATGTTCTCTCTCTCTCTCTCTTTCTCTCTTTCTCTCACTCTCTCTCAAAATAAACTTTAAAAATTTTTTAAAAATTAAGAAAATAAATACCCATAATCACATTCCTTGTTATTTACTCAAATGAAGTGAAAACCTATATCTACACAAAAACTTACTTCTAGAAGTTTATATAAGCTTTATTAAAAACTGCCAAAACTTGGAAACAATCAAAATGTCCTTTAATAGGGGAATGTATAAATAAACTTTGCTACATCCAAGCAATGGAATCTGATTCAGTACTAAAAGGAAATGAGCTATCAAGCCATAGAAAAATGTGGAAAAAACTTAATGGATATTGCAGAGTGAAAGAAGCCAATCTGAAAAGACTACATACTGTATGAGTCTAGCTACATGACATTCTAGAAAAGGTGAAATTATGGAAACAACAAAAGTATCAGTGGTTGCCAGAAGTTAGGGGACACAGGTGAGAGGAATAGGCGGAGCACAGATTTTTAGGACAGTGAAACTACTCCGTGTACTAGAACATTGGATGCAGATCATTATATATTCATGACTACCTAAAGAAGATACAATACCAAGAATGTATCTTAGTGTAAATTATTGACTATGGGTAAAAGTAGATTAATGTATGTTCATTGATTGTAATAACTATATACCAATATGGTGGGATGTTAATAGTGGGGGAAATTGTGCATGTGCGGGAACAATGATATATGAGAATTCTCAAGATTGTTTACTTGATTTTGCTTTGTACCTAAAATTGCTCTAAATATAATGCTCATTAAATTTACAAATAACTGTAGCTTGGAAGTTAAAATATTCAATGCTTAAATATAATCTCAATAGTAAAACATGAATGTTATCTTTTACAATGAATGGGAGAATGACTGACTAGAGGAAACAGGCCCTTTATAATAGAAGGCAAGTTTTTTGTTAATTAGTTATCCACTTATCAAGTTGCTACTTTAAATTACTAGCACTAACTTTATTATTTTTTTTATGAGCTCTAAGTAAAGTATTTTACAATGCACCATTTGTATGTTTGAACAGTTTTAGTCACAGGGGAATTGTTTCCTCTCAGGAGAAGAATATTTTTCTAATCTTAATCAGATCTGAGAAAAAGTCATTTAAAAATATTTTTCTTAAAGTGAAGACACCTGACTTCTGTCTCTCTAAATCCTGTGATGGTTCTCTTTGTTGGATCACTTTCTCATTCTCAAATCATTATTTTCTGGAGTTCTTTCTTTATTTTGTTTTGTTTTTGGTGACACCACACTCCCCTACCTCATTCTCTGCTCCATCTCAGTGTCTCTGGCTAGTTCCTTCTTTTATTTTTATCCTCCTCTAAACTTGGAGTAATTCATAATTCTTTCGTAATCCTTTTTTCATAATTCATAATTCATAATCCTTTTTCTTCTCTATGAACATGTTTTTCTAACTAAAGCATCAGGTTTATTCATTTATACTCCATCGGTTTATCACTATTAAATTCAAGACCCATATATGCAAATTGTTGCTTTACATTTTCACTTGAATGTGTACACTTCGAGTAAACTTGCTCCTTAGTCAGTCCTTCACATCTTATTAAATGGCATCACCAATCACCCAGAGACCTAGGCAAAAACCTAGGCATCTTCCTTGCTTCCTCTTCACCTCATACCACATTCCCTATGGGTTAGCAGGCTCAATCAGTGCTGTGTATAAAATATATCTTGAACCAAACCACTTGTGTTTCCACATTTGCCATTCAGTTTCAAATCTCTATCACACCTAAATTGCTATGTGTCAGTAGTAACTTCTTCGGTCTTCTTTTCTTCTACTCTTGCTTGTATAAAAGCTATTATTCTCAGAAAAACCAATAGAATTATATTTAAATTGGAAATCAAATATTTCCATGCTTCCAGCTGAAAATCCTCTATTGGTTACCTATCCCATTTGGAATAACTTTTAAACTGTATCAAGGGCTACAGTGTCCAAATTGATCCTCTCTCCATCAGCCCCCAAGATTTTATCTTCTGACATGCTTGCTCTTGACATTCTAGCCTTCTGTCTTTTTCTGAGATATGCCAAACTATTTTCCATATTTTAGTGACTTTTTACTAGCAGCTCCATTTGCTATCATGACTCCTTCATGTTATTCAGGTCTCAGTTTAAATGTAATCTACTTAGAGATCTTGTCTTTGATGCCCAATAAAGAGTATTATACAGTTATCATCTCTTCTTACTTTATTTTTTTTAGTGTTTATTTTTGAGAGAGAGAGAGAGAGAGAGAGAGAGACAGAGCATAAGAAGTGGAGGGACAAAGAGAGAGGAAGACACAGAATCCTAGTCAGGCTCCAGACTCTGGGCTATCAGCACAGAACCCGCCACAGGGCTCAAACTCACGAACCTCAAAATCATGACCTAAGCTGAAGTTGGGATGCTTAACCTACTGAACCACCCAGGCACCCCTCTTCTTACTTTAAATGTTTGCATATCATTCTAAGACATGTTGTTACTTATTTGCATCTTTCTCTTCTCTAAAATTTTGGCTTTAAAAGAGCAGAACATATTTACCAACACCTGGCCCCTAGGAAACAAATATTTGCTGAATAGTGAAGTGCATGCAAGACATTTTTCATATGGGAAGCATCATGGGAACACTGATGTAAAGAGCAGTGTTCTCAATAAAACTCCCTCACCAAAAAAATTGCTTTCAAAAGGATTATGTTGTGGTGATTTTATTTTGTTGTGTTTATTTTCTTTGAGGACATAATTCTCTGTGAAAGTGGAAGATAAAAACCAAAGTATTCCAGGAAGATTCAAGATAATGTGGCTTCTATCACTAGTTACTGTTGGCTTACCTTGGTGTAAATGTAAGACCTACAAATATATAATCTGTAGCCTGTAAAATTTTGGAGCCATGAAAGCTGAGCACTAGTTGAAAACTAGTAACCTTCTTCTCACTAGAAACACAAACTCAAATCCTGCATGCTAAATTTTTCAGACTATTTCAGAGGATTCACGCACCATGCAATATACACCCACTATCTTCTTGCACTTGATGAGACACTAATAGGATCAAACAGAAAGAATAAACTGTCCTTTGATGTAATCCACCATAAAGAACATACCCTTTCAAAGTAAAATTTAATGAGAATTTTAACATAGTCATCTTGAGGCTGCATTATCTGTCAGGAGTCAAGGTTGCAGGTAATCTGTGCTATTATTTACTGAACATAGACCCACACAAAGAAGTGCGCCTTTTTTTCTTTATTACAAATATCAAGTGAGTTTACTGCAAAATTTGCATTAGACCTGGGAACTACAAATAGAAATAAAAGATAGTTGATTCCTTGACAATTTTATAATCTTTAAGTCAAGGTAGACATAAACATATAATTTTAATATAATGAAGTACATGAAGCAGTTGTTTATGCACAGGATATTTTAGTAACACAGTGACTATATAGACTCAACCAGGATCATTATAGAGGGATTTTAGGTGTTCTGTGAAGTTCTCCTGAGATAAATCTTTATTTCATGTTATGTTATGTTATTTTAAGTTTTATTTTAAAGAGAGAGAGAGAGTTGGGGAGAAAGGCAGAGGGGAAGAGAGAGAGAGAGAAAGAGAGAAAGAGAGAGAGAGAGAGAGAGAGAGAGAGAGAATCTTAAGCTCCAAGCTCAGTTAGAACCCAATGTGGGCCTCAATCCCACAACCCTGGATGACCCATGAGATGAATCTTTAAGTATACATTTTAAAAAGATAGAAGGGATACTTATAGAGGAGGGTTTAGGACCAATTGAATAGAGGAAAGAAAGCTAGGCATATGGAATTAGAAACAATTGATACTAGAAAATAAATTTCAAAGTCAAGACAGCAATGAATGGACTGGGAGAGAGGGCACTTAAGAAGTTTAAGTAGGAATGGCATAGTCATAGTTGTATTTTAGATAGCTGACTCTGCCTGCATTTTGGATAATGAGTTGGAAACATGCATGCAGCTCTTATAATTAGGAGATGAATGTATTTGAGAAACATGGTGAATTAATTTGCTAGGACTGCCATAACAAAGTACTATAGACTGGGTGGCGTAAACAGAAATTTATTTTGTCACGGTTCTGGAGGCTGGAAGTCCAAGATCAAATGTTGGCAGAGTTGGTTTCACTCTGAGGTATCTCTCCTTGTCTTGCAGATGGTTGTTTTCTTCTGGTATCTTCACATGGTTTTCCCTATGCAAGTCTATGTCTTAATTACCTCTTCTCATAAGGACACTAACCACTTTGAATTAGGGCCCACAAACAGATATCATTTAACCTAAATTGCCTTTTTAAAGACTTTATTCCAAATACAGTTACATTCTGAGAAACTGGAATTCACAGTTTAAAATAAGAGTTTGGGGGGAGGACACAATTCAGCCCATAATGTACAGAAAAGAATTAATTTAATAATTACTTAGAAGAGGAAAAATGGACTAATGATTTGAGGCTGGATATTCTTCAAATTTGTTATTATAAATCACACAATTCACTCTGTCAGTAGATTGATACACTGATAGATCGATAGATGGATTTCTATTTATCTGAAATCTCTGAGAAATATAATGAGCTTAATTTGTTTATTAAAAGCAGGTGATGCACACTGTGAAGCAAGAAAGGAAATGCTGAGTCATTTTAAAACAAAGAACCAGGTGAACTGACCAAAGCAATCCTCACCTTGGATATACATTGGAATCACAGAGAGAGCTTCAAAAATGTATAGTTATGCCAGGGGTCCACCTCAGCACAAATACATACAAAACCATGGATAGAGCCTGAGTCACAGTAGTGTTAAAAAATCTCCCTGGAAGATCCCAACATGTAGTGAAAATTAAAAACCAGTGGAATGGAGGGAGGGTGTACACAGAGGAAAAAAGTCAAGAGACAGAGCAACTGGGGGAGAAAAAGAAGCTTGAAGCCCTGACATGATTTGAGTCTACAACTAGGAACAGGGCAAATTAACTGTAAGGGAGAGGCCTTAAAGTAGACAGTCTATGCAATAGAGAGCCTAGTCAGGCAGATCATAAATATGGTGCTGTTTCTGTGACCATAAACATTGATGTCCTACAATCTCAAAACAGACTCTCTGAGAAGAAACTTCCAAAGGCGTTTTATTAATGTGTGTGTGTGTGTGTGTGTGTGTGTGTGTGTTCACGTGTGCATGTATGTGTAAGAATGCATTGATGTTATGAGCGTTTTTTAAGCTCAAAGGTTCTGAAAGTGTCCAGATACAGTTGCTGTGTGGGTTCCTTGGTGGCTCGGTTGAGCATCTGATTCTTGGTTTCGGCTCAGGTCATGATCTCATGATGGTTCGTGGGTCTGAGTTCCACACAGGCTCCTCGCTGACAGCGTGGGGCCTGCTTGGAATTCTCTCTCCCTCACTTTCTGCTCCTTCCCTGATCATTCTCTGCCTCTCTCTCAAAATGAATAAACATAAAATTGAAAAGATACAGCTGTTTTGGCTCAATAGAGGAAAGGCTGTGTGGAGATGCACACTGCAAAACCAGGGGCATAGGGGTGCCAAGTGTCCAAAGCAGAGATGGAGACTTTAACAAGGGATTTACAGCCACAGGAACACAGGATGGATGTCAAAGGTCCCACAAGAGGACCTACAACCTTACTCATCCTGCAAAGTCTAGCCCCCACATGCAACAAGCCTGGCTGGGGGAGAGACAAAAACGTATTGATTGAGTTTTCATTACTTAATTGACTATGTTCATTGCAATTTGGGAATTATTAATAATAGGGATTTGTATTAACTAAGGAGACTAGAAAAGCTATGAGACCTGCCCCCGTTTCACAGAGAGGAAAGGGCAGAATGATTTTCATCTTACACTCATGAGTTAAGAGAGATACCTTATGACCAAAAATTAAATTGATTTCATGATTATACTTGATTGGTCTATTTTACTTATAATAAGCAGAGGGAAAGGAGCACAAGGGAATTGCTGCCTGGAAAATAAATCTCTCCTTTAAAGCACTTGCAGACTATAGTTAGTTTCTAATGAGTAGGTAATAAGGATTTTAAAAGGTCTCAAGAATTTTCCTTCAGAAAATCAACTAGTACTGCAACATCTCTTGTGATGGTCAATATCATTAGCTGAATTAGAATAGTCACCCCTTAGAACAGCTGTTATGAAGGGTAACTTAACATAATGGCAGGAGCATTCTGGAATGGAAACTAGCCTCCTCAAAGATTCTGTCTTCATCTGGTTTGTTGGTTTGGATGGAAGGGATAGGCTGGGATGGGAGACAGTGCCTGAAGTCAAAGGTCCTGTAGTCCATATTGGTGTCTTGATTACAAGTGAGCATGTGCAAACTGAAGTAGCTATAGTTTACTTTTTTGTTTATTGAAATCAAGCCAGGAAATGCCATTTTGTAAACACCTGTAAAGCCTGGCACAAAGAACAGTCAACAAAGCATTGAATAAGCTTCCAATAAATGGTATGACTAATTTTTTAAAAATTTCTTGGTGTGACCGGTTTTTCATATCAAGGCTCTGTGGCAATAATATCAGTACCAAGAGTTTCCATCTCCCTGGCTTTGGAAGAAAAATTTACTTTTTGGATTGAATAGCCCTGAATTTCTAGAATGTTTGGGGGACAAAGAAGACCCATTAGGAGAATGTAGACTTCTTGACAAGTTTGGTAAATTCAGACTCCAGCTATTAGTTGAAAAGAACAAAGAAATACAAATGTGATGGCCTCACTGGCTGCTGAAGCCTACTCTGTCAGCTGCAAAGAGAAGGCACAGTCATGTTAATCAGGCCTTTTTAATGCCCCCCCTTTCTCCCTGATGTATTTCCTATATCAATTCTTTTAAATTTCTGTATATTTAAATAGCTGTCTTCTTATTTTCTCAGTGGAAAGAGATAAAATTCTTTAAAAACCAAGTCTGACATGGTTTTCTGATGGGAGGAATTTCCCTTTGTAAGGATAGTTCACACTAACAAAATAACTTTTTTTCCCTTAAAATGTGGATCATTACATACTATTTCAGCTTCTCTGTTCAAAGTTATACACTGATCTAAATAGAGTCTTACCCTCATGACCGATTGTTAACAGTTATATATATTATGGAATTGACCGTTTTAAGGAGAAGCTGTCGTGTCCTCTTGCTGTGCTCACAGTACTCATAGGGTTCATGTGCTATAAAACCATGTGAACCCGAACTCCTTCCCTTTTTCTGTGTTTCATCCTTTTTCTCCTCCTCCAAATCCTGCTTTCTGACTCAGGATGCTTCCTCCTATTTCCATGGCTCCTACATTTCTACTGCTATGCTCTATATCATGGTGCCTCAACTGGCGTACTGTGGCACACAGCTCCTGGGGCACTAGGCGACCTTGAATCCATTAAGCTTTTTGCTTTTCCCATTCTCACCTCCTGTGTAAATTCTTCATGTGCTGACTTCAGGCTAGGCTCTGCCATCCTCCAGCTTTCCTAAATCAGCCCTAAGTTATCTGTAGCCTCATTGGCTGCATCATCTAAATATTTTCATTCTTTCATATCTTTTCTCATTTCTTTCAGTGCCACATATTCAGAATTGTAAGCATTCCTGAAATCAACAAAAATGTAAATATCCCATAGTCCATCCCATTGGAATCTTACACCATACATTTTATTGTCTTTTTTATGCACTAGAGTCTACAATTGTCATTTATTTATTATATGCTTTTATCATTAGTATACCCTATTAATTGAGACCCGGTTTGAACTATTCTAGACTCCTAGTCGTCATTGGCAGTATTGACATATTCATATGAAAGAAATGGGCGTAGGCAGATTTTATCTGGATTTCAACAAGGTAGTTAATGAAATAAATTAATCAAAGTCCTTAAGGGCCTAAGAAAGTATATACAGAACACTTGGCAGAGCTAAAATGGGATGGATTTCAGCTTAATAAGTAAAAGGAAGTTGAACTAGTCATAAATGTTGAGCTACTGTCTCAACTTCCACCTTCAAACTCCCTGCTGCTCTTCTTCCTGAGCAGCTGCTCCCTGTTTAGCTGCTGTTTAGTCTTTCAGATTTCTATTGAGGGTCTTTTCCTCCAGGAAGCTGTTACTTATCACCCCTCTTTCTGGTCAGGTGGTATTTCTTTGTTCTTTCATAACTGCAATTTTACTTCTATTAAAGCACTTTTCACATTTTATTATATGGCCTATTTATTTGACTTTAATGCAACCCCTTGTGATTGATTATAATCATTATATGATTGGACTCTTAAAAAAAAACCTTATTAGTCTATCTGGATAAAATCATCTATTAAAATCAGGGTTAAAGAAGGGGAGACATAGATGCAGATTAGGGAACAGTTTAAACTAGAGAGGATCTGAACATGTTCTATGGGGAAAGGAGTGTGAACTTACACTGGCCATGCATAAATATTTTAAAAAAGAACACTTTTTGGCAGTGATCACTAGCGATAGTGTTGCTTTGAAATTTCAACATTAGTGTGTAAAAATTCTGCTCAATGTATCAATAGAAACATTTACTTCATTGAGAATTATGTGGTATATTTTAATTGATACATGCTTTTACATGCTTATGGAAGCATCATAAAATCAGTTCTTCATCTGACTTTTTGCAGAGATTGTATAAGAAAATTTGGTGGATAGTAATAGTAACAAAGAAGTTAAATATTCTTTAAAACAGTGGAATAAAGAAAATTTTACTTTATATCATCTCAGTCTTCAATCTTTCTTTAAAGAAAAGGCAGAAAAAGCCTTTAGACAGAACATGAACAGTGAAAAGATCATATAACTACAAAAAGAAATATGTATGTTGGTGGGCTGCCTAGGTGACTCAGTCGGTTAGGAATCCAACTCTTGATTTGGGCGCAGGTCATGATCTCACAGTCATGAGATTTAGCCCTGCATCCAGGTCTATGAGAATCTGCTTGGGATTCTGTCTCTTCTTGTCTCTCTGCCCCTCCCCCGCTCATGTGCTCTCCCTTTCTCTTTCTAAAAATAAATAGAAATTTTAAAAAACTTAAAAAAAGAAATATATACATTGGCAATATAATATTTTTAGGTTTAAAAGGGTAGCTGATTTAGTGTAATGTCATGGTCAGATACGCAAAGTAAGCATGTTCCACACTGTGACTGATAGGCTCACTTAAGCTGTTTTAATGATTGATGTAGATTGCCTCAAGATTGATTCAGTCCCAACAGCAGATATCAATAATGAAGATAGACAAAAGAACTGATGGTTTGGCTTCAATTTAGTTCACATGCAGATGTAACTTCTTAATTCTGAAAATGACAGAAGTCAGTGCTATTGGCAGCATGTGCTTTTTGTAAGTTTATTTTGTGGAAGATGATTTTGTTAGTGGAATTGCAGTAAGGTTAAATAAGACATGTGAGGGAAAATAAGAAATATAGTTTACTAATGTTTCTAGACCAAGCAAAACTTGAAACAGAAAATATGAAGATTGGTCAAAATAAATTCCACAATGCCACTTCATTCCAGTTCTAGAATATTCATCAAATATCTTAGGGTTCTTAAAACAAAATTTAGTGTTTCTTTTAAAAATTTTTAATATTTTTATTTATTTTTGAGAGACAGAGAGAGACAGTGCAAGCAGGGGAGGGGCAGAGAGAGAGGGAGATGCAGAATCTAAAGCAGGCTCCAGGCTCTGAGCTAGATGTCAGCACAAAGCCCTCTGTGGGGCTTGAGCCCACGAACCATGAGATCATGACCTGAGCCGAAGCTGGATGCTTAACCGACTGAGCCACCCAGGTGCCCTCTGAAATTTAGTGTTTCTAAAAGTGACTTTATTCCTCACTCACACTATGATTTGTACAAATAATTTAACCATTCTAGGCCTTTGTTTCCTTGCTCGAAATATAACAGTCTGTAGACTTCCTCTGAGGTTCTTTGCAACTTTAATGTCCTCTATATTATATTTATGGAGTGTAATTTTGCTAAACTTGAATATCATCCCCTCTCTCAATGTCTTCTTGAAATTACTTTAGGCATTGGTACATTTTTAAATGAATTATGTGTGAATTAATTATGTGCTCTGATAATGTGAATCTACTTGTGAGTTAGGACTTTATATGATCATTACAATGTCTTAATTATGTAAAAAATATGTTGAATGGCACATTCCAAAAATACTTAGATATAATATTAATAAACATGCAGATGGTTTTCTCTGAAACATAAGGTATAAATATATTATTTTTATTATTGAACTTTGGAATACATAAAATAAAAAAGTCAGAGTTAAAAAATTCCATGTTTACTGCTTTATATACTTGCTTTTCTCTATGCGTGTTTTCCCTATACATATATGATTTCTATATAATTAAGTTTAAACTAAGTATACTAATACTTAGTATTATGTTAGTATACTATTTTAATATAATAATGCACATTCATGTATTAGTATTTCTTCAACTGAATATTTTCTAATGTTATTCAATATTTTACAAGTATTAAGAGCAGCATAATATTTTATCATATTGTATTTCATACATGGTCTCATGTACTTTTAAATTTAGGCATTTTTTCTACTTTCTATATTCAAACTGATGTTGTATTAAGCATTTATAGATAACACTTAGAATTACCCTAGAGTGTGACAGATCTGTAGCTTCAACCGAATTGCCTTGTACAATGGAGCCACTGATTAGCTTCCCCCAGCTCTCCTAGGCTCATGATGCCCCAGCCAAAGTTTCTTACATCTTTTCTTCCAGGGAGATAGGGTCCCTCTTCCCAAATGATATATTAACAATGTCAGCCATTACTGTCCCACACAAAACAAAATAACTTCAACACCAAATCCTTTGCTTGGATGTCTGTGGCCTCCCCCCAACCTCCATATTGATATATTGAAACCTGAGGCCCAATGTGATAGAATTGGGACGTGGAGCCTTAGCTGGTGTTTCAGTTATGAGGACAGAGCACTCATAATGGGATTAGTGCTCTAGACAGCTTCCTGGCCCCTTCCACCTGTGAGGTTACATTAAGAAGACAGCAGTCCATAAAGAAGCCAGCTCTCACCAGACACTGAATCTGCTAGAATCCTGAACTTGCACTTCCCAGACTCCAGAACTTTGAGAAATTAATTTCTGATATTTATTGTTAGGGAAAACCTTTCTTAATCTCCATTTATAATGCCTTGTGCTTTTCTCTTACTGAACTTAGTGGTGTCTCTCTAATGGTTGTATAGCTATATTTTTCACATATTTATCTCATTAGAGCATGCTTTATGGGAATAATGATTGCATGTGTATGTCTCACTAACTGTTGCATCCCCATTGTTCAGCAAATGGTTTTTTAGATAGCAGTCCATTCATCATTCTCAAAGAAATAACATTTTTAGATTTATAAAATATTTCCATAAACTTATTACTATCATTTGTTTTAGAAGTACAGATTCTTTATGAGAGTATCACCAAAGAGAGGCACCAGGGTGGCTCGTTTGGCTAAGCTTCTGACTCTTGATTTTGGCTCAGGTCATGATCTCAAGGTACATGGGTTCGAGCCCTATATTGGGTTCCATGCTGATACTGTGGAGCCTGCTTGAGATTCTCTCCCTCTCTCCCTTTCTACCACTCCCCCACTTGCTCTTGCTATCTCTCTCTCTTTTTCTCTTTCTCTCTCAAAATAAGTAAATAAACTTGAAAAAATTTATTTTTAAATGAAAAAAGTATCAGCAAAGAAACAAAACAGTAACAGAAAAACACATGCAATAGATAAAATTAAAGGTTTAACATCCACATAAGTTCCATGAAAGGTGGTAAAGAAAAGGAGGCTCTATGGGGGTAAAAAACTAAGCAAAATGAGGAAATTTGTAACAGGAAAAAACTAAAAATGATAAAAGCCAATGAATATGGAGAAATGAATTTTGGAGCACTGAGATTCTTCTTTTTATTTTTTTTAAGGTTTATTCAGTTTTGAGAGACAGAGACAGAGCACAAGGAGGAGAGGGGCAGAGAGAAAGGGAGACACAGAATCCAAAGCAGTCTCCAGGCTCCGAGCTGTCAGCACAGAGGCCAATGTGGGGCTTGAACTCACGAAACATGAGATCATGACCTGAGCCAAAGTTGGACACATAACTGACTGAGCCTCCCAGCCACCCCATATTGTCTTAGTAAAGAGTTGACAGTGCAGTTTGGACAGGTATAGAGAATGGAGTATTGAAAGATCAAGTTAGGTAAGGGTATATAGAATGCTTGGTATTGTTCATTCATGTATCTAGGATGCACTTCTTAAAGCATCTATCATGTCAGGAACCATGAGAAATTTGGGTTACTATAAAATTGAAATCAATTAAATTGCCTTTAAAAACTCATAGTTAACTATTTGGGTTAGGTTTTATAAATGAACATAGCTTGTTATCTCAAGAACTGAGGAAGCCTTAAACATACTCTGTAACAATACCTCAGTCCCCTTGGCTCCTTCCCAACGAATACCTGAAACACTGTGTCGGGGGAAACCTGGCTTCCCAAACCACTTTCTCAACAGAAATAAAACAACTACAAATTGAATAAATGAAGGAGATAGATTGGCAGTGCTATAGGACAGTTAAAGGACAAATATTTTGAAATTCAAACAAGGCTACCAGAGAAACCATCCATCACATTATCCCTTATGCATAGGAGAGGGGATCCGAAAAAGCATTCAACAGTGAAAATTGTATCATAAAAAACATGCCTGTGAAATGATACAAATATTCCATAAAGGTCAAAGATGTGTCACCTCAACACGTTAAAAGTGGTCTAAGAAAACTCTTGTAGCAAAGACCGCATCGTGTCCTCAACACATGCCTTCAATTTACCTCTGATTATAGCTCTGCCTGTAGGGGATTGTTCTAGAGAAGGTTAGAATCCCCTCACAGCGGACAGTGAAGCACCTGAGTGGCATTCTGCCCCAGGACTTTCTGCAATTTCCGCTCACAGAAATTTCTTCTGCCTAATTCCTTCTTCAGTTTCCAGATATCAGACACTTCTTAAACCCTGAACTCATTGATTTAAAGGGAGACTAAATCTTCCTTGGGGAAAGGCTTATAAAATCATTGCAAGTACATGTTCCATGCCTGCTCCTGGAAAGCTACAGAACTGCGGTCAGCTCATGCACAGTTCACTCCTCAGTTCTGACCTTGGAGAGTCCTTTTCCTGTACATCCTTTGGTCCAGGGCCCATTTCCCTGCACCAGGCAGGGCCTCTGGGGCTTGGCACTGTAGCACTGTGACTCCAAGGGGGAGAGGGAGGCGTGAGCTGTTCACCAGCCTTCGGATTTGGGGGACAGGTGGTGTGAGTATGAGTAATTCTGAGAGGAGGGGCATGTGACACTTGTTGCATCCAGGTGTTTCTCATCCTAGGAAGGCCTTACTCACTCCCTATAAATTTCCAGAGATCCCGCGAGATCTAGCTTTCTCTGGAATGAAAAAATGTTGGAAGAACTGGTTACCAGCCGGCACATTCCTCTGCTCCAGAAATTGGTAAGTTTACAAATAACCACCTTTTTTTTTACAGGGATTTCAAATCTCAGGTCACTATTTACCTACTTTAATTATCACAAGATTAGGGAGGAGGCAGCTAAAGGAAAGGCCCATATGCCTCTGAGTCTGTATAATTATCCAAGTTAGCTACTTGGAGCTAGCAAACCTAGCTAACCCCACCCCATTTGCTGTATCTAAGTTGCACTCTAAATTTTCAGGTTGCTGTTACTCCGTTCAAGGGTACAACCCTTTATGTGCCTTTTCTGGTGTTTTCTCCTTTAAGTAAAATAGTTCTGCTTTTCACTTATCCTGAATGCCACTGTGTTGAGTCCCATGATTAAAATCATGTTTAACCCTTATAAAACAATGGTTTCAGTGAGCAGGAGGCAACAGTCATGATTGTGGTCTCTTAGCTCCTTGGGGTTCTGCTTTTGGTGTCCTACTTCATTGTAGACCATTGTGGTTTATTGGAGAACCTTATGCTTTAAAATTATTCTGTAGCTTTCTGACTGCCCATGTCTGTTTATTGACATTTCTTCAATTGTGGAATTTTCAAGATGAACAGTGCTAATTGGATAAATACTAGCCCATGTGGGAGCTCATTCAAGTCAATAGGAGGGAAAGGCTATTTAAGCCATACTCTCCAAGGTAGGGCATTCGTGTTCAGGAGTTTTCAGTCAGGTATGTTTTGGGTAGAGGCCTATTCCAGAAGCTGTCACCTTTTCTAAGTAGTGTTTATTATTACTATTATTAAGAACAGAATCCTGGATTTCCCATTTGTTGACAAAGCCTAAGGAGGGAGATGTTGTTTGGACTTGGCAGAGTAGAGAAATGGCACTCTGTTCTCTTTGTCTATGTTCCTCATGTTTGGGGAGCTGCCTAACCGTACTGCATTACAGCAGTGAGTTATAAGGAGGATAGAGGAAGGTGTATGTGGTGGAGAGGGGGGATGGGCTTGTTAACTCCTACTGAGCCATATTCAGATTTGGGAGACAATGAAGAGCCACATTTGCTATGTAAAAGAATAAGTGTTTCTGATAACCAAGATGTCACCTACCTTAGGGGTGCCTGGGAGGCTGTCATTTGACGACCAACTTTTGATTTTAGTTCAGGTCATGATTTCACAGTTGCTGGGGTCGAGCCCTGTGTTGGGCTCTGCACTGGCAGTGGGGTGCCTGCTTGGTATCCTCTTTCTCTCTGCCCTTCTCTCTTTCACATAACTCTGTCTCTAAAAATAAATAAAGTAAATAAATCTTAGGGCACCCTGAGGCCTTGGCCAGTTGAGCGTCTAACTATTGATTTTGGCTCAGGTCATGATGCCAGGGTTGTGAGATCTAGCCCCTTGTGGAGCTCTGTGCTGGGCATGGAGCTTGCCTAAGAGTCCCTCTGTCCCTCTCCCCTGCTCACCTGTTCGCATTCTCTCTCTCTCTCTCTCTCAAAATAAATAAACATTAACAAACTATATCTTAGTAATGAATCCACCTCACAATATCATCTTTGAGACCTATTCATACACTATTTTATAAAAAAATTTCTTTGAGGTTTTTCCAGAGCAATAATATCTTAATACTATTTAACAGTAAATTTTTTAAAAAAGTGAATTCATATGTCAAGAAAAAAACAAAGATCTGTGGCATCTGTGCAATTGCCTTAAAATATTTCATAGAATGAAAAATACAGGAAAAATAAATGGAATCCCTATCTCATAAGTCACTTAAAGCTAACTCACGGACTCTATTTTCCAATATACTTGGGGAATAGGTCCAGTGTTGAAACTGTCAATTTCATTTTATGTGTATGTTGACGAAATACATTCACAAAATTTGTTTGGGGTTGCTCTACACTCAGACAATTTCTCTTGGAGCTCTTCATTCAAATCATGTGGGAGTGAAATTTAATCTGCCAAAATATTATGGCAACCCTGTGAATTACATTTGTACTTCTCATTTACTTTGTCTTCTGAATTTTTTTAAGTTACTGTAAAAACAAAAGTAATTTTAAGCTACACTGAAATACCTCTGTATAATTGTGTAAAAATAATAGTAAGTCTGTAACCACATTCAAATAATTACCTTTTAGTAATCCCTGAAGTTGGCCAGATGATTGAATCTTTTTTCTGTGATCTACCAATTATTTCATTTCACACTAAAAGTTACTCCTGCCATTTTCAGGAAAGTCTCACATAAGCAGAAATAGATGGTACTTTTTAAAATAAGCAACTTATTATGTGGTCTCTTTTAAAGACATCTTTAATGTGTTTTTGGTTTTATTGGCTATTTATTTTTTGTTGCTTTCTTTAGTATATTTAATGCTGACTCTACTTCACTTTCAAATCCTGGATATTCCTTGAAATTCCTTGTATTTTGCTGGGTATGCAGGCAACTATAATCTTAATTGGAAATAGAGTACAAAATTTCTGGGCATAATCACCATAATAATGGCAGTTGAGGAAATAATACTTATTCAAAACTTTGGGTTCAACTCATTCTTGGCAAAATATCACAAGATGCAAATTACACAGAATGACCTACCCTAAAAATATTTTATATTATTTACTTTAAATGATATAAACTAATAATAGGGTGAATAAAAGATATTTAGATGGCATCTATGTATGCTGTGAATATTTGAATGTCTCTAGTTCATCTCCTGACTGGTATTAGATTCCTATTGCTATTATGGCTTCTCTATGTAAAATTTTCAAAGAAGATTGAGCTATTCCTAAGAAATTTTTCATTAAATTATTATTTTGAGGAGCGCCTGGGTGGCTCAGTCAGTTAAACATCTGGCTTCGGCTCAGGTCATGATCTCACGGTTTGTGGGTTCGAGCCCCGCGTCGGGCTCTGTTGGCAGCTAGCTCAGAGCCTGGATCCTGCTTCAGATTCTGTGTCTCCCTCTCTCTCTGACCCTCCCCTGTTCGCTCTGTCTCTCAAAAATAATTTTTAAATTTTATGTTTATTATTTTGAGTGGTTTTTATTAGGAAATGAGTTATCTCTGCCTTATTTGATAGTGTATTCTGAACCTTTAACAAAATATTCTGTCCAGGTCAGAATCATTTTAAATGTTCATTTAATGTAATAATAGTAAGTAAGTGAAAGAGCTTTGGTTATTTTTTTAGTTGGTCAGGTTATGAGCAGCGTCTTAGCCTAATTTCAATACATTCTGAGATTATTTCAGAGACACATTCAAGTAGAAGATATAAATATGTCATTTAAAAATTACTTGAAAGAGATGCCTCTAAGATGTCATCTTTGAAATGTCAGTAAACTAGTCTAAAAATATATATTTAAATTGTTTTTACTCAAAGCACAAGTCAAAAGTGTTTCAAGTCTTTATTAAAAAGTAATCATAACGGAAGAAGCTGCATATTTCACTTCAGAGGTTTCAAACAACATAAATTATACACAGAGCAAACGTAGCATTGCAACTAGTTTTGGACCCGACTCAGAACTTCTAAACAGTTGGACAATTAAATGGAGTATTTCAAACGTTGGTAAATCAAAATCCATTAGACTCTTGAAAAAAATGCAGCAATCTGCTAATTATAATAGAACTGCAATAAACCTTTTACTTATAAATTACATACCTGTTGGAGTGATATATTTACTGACCTAGAACATTTAATTGGATTATGGAACACTATTATAAAAGATGAAAATGTCACTAAATTATAAACAAAGAGAAGCAAAAATATTGTAATAACATACAAACCAATGTTTCCCCTCACTTATAAATGCTTGGCTGAATATAGGTTTACCAATAACATTCTATTCCTTTAGTCACTGTTTTCTAATATGAGGCTGACTTGTACACAAATAAGTATATATTGCATTTTGCTAATTTTTTCTTAAGAATATTTTTGTATACAACTTTAATTAGTGTGATAAAACATAATTCTGAGTCTATATATCTCTGATCCAAGATTAATGTTTTGATATATTTAGACATCTTGAATTTTCCCTTTCTTTACTCTCTAGACATCTGAGTATCCTATATACTGGAAAATATGGTGGTAAATACCTTACAAGTTGATTTTTAAGTACTAATAAATTTTGACTGTTTTTATTAAAACACAGGGAACAGAGTACTGTATTTATTTAGAAGACGTAGTCTGAGCCACAAGCACTTTAGGAGTACACAGGATATCTGGGTTGACTAGGAGCGACATTTTTGAAGGGATAGAATGATCTTGAGAGAAAGGAAAATTAAAATTTCCAAATTCTTTGTATAATAAGCTGTTCTGCCTTTTAAATCTGGTAAAATTAGGATGACCATGACTAACCTAACCTAACCACAAGTTCTCTTCCCTACTCTGCTCCCATGGATAAGGTACTCTGGGCAAATAGCTCCCTCTCTCACAGGGACTGGGAATAGTTCCTACTATTCCTGATAGCAGGTTTCCGTTTTTGGCCAGCCTGCACAATTATTCAAGCAAATCAATCTCATTCTCTCATAGAAATAAAGGGGCACTTCTACCTCTTGATCCTACAAAGCCTGATTCACACAGTCCCTTGTTGTTGTGTTTACTCTATGCCCCGGGTACAATCCTGTGTGCCTACATGGTCTGCAATGTCCTCTCTTCTTGTGCTGTGAGTACCAGTGACTGAGAAACTGCTGCTGCCTTCATCTGTCCAGTGTTGGATGTTGTGTGTTCAGACATCCACATAGCCATACGGTGGGAAACCTCTCCCTCACCAGTGTGGTCAAGAGGAGGTCATTAAAACCTAGACCTAGGAAAGCACTTAGGTTTTCATTACAGAGAAACTCTAAGGGGAGCAGGACAAAAAGGAATTCTAGACTCACAAGACCTGAGCTGTCAGTACAGAACCTGAAGGGGAGCTCCAACTTAAACTAGGAGATCATGACCTATGCTGAAGTGGAATGCTTAATGGACTGAGCCATGCAAGCTCCCCTCACTTGTCTATCTTTTAAAAATGATACATTGCAGAGTTAAAAAAAAAAAAACACCTTAAAATACCCTTTCCAAAGATACATAAAATTTATGAATTTAGGGTATATATATTTCCTTTAATCTTCCCATACTACTCCAAAGGTCAGCAGATAGGACAGTCTTCATCTATGTGGGAATCACACACCCTTCTATTGATCTATCAATGTGAAAAGAATCAGATTCAGCAGATACTTCATTCATTGGTTAAGCAAAAGGGGAAGAAAAAGCTTCATAGATAAAACAGGACAAGAAAGAGTAGAGGAAAAAAGGAGAAAGACCTAAAAAAAAAAAAATCAAGTAACTTTGCATGTTGATAAAGCAATGGCATTGAAATCTGGGAGTCAATAATCTAATTTAAAGAATACTAACTTTAGCTAGGGAAGTCATGGCAACAATATAAATAAGGGGGATAAAAAAAACAAAATGCAAAAGCAAAGCTTCTCTTTAGACTGAAGTTTTCTTGGGCTGAAGTAGGTGCATGTGTAAGTACTGAATGACCTAGAATCTAATATTAGTCCCCAAACCTTACACTTAATGGAATATATTTTATCAATTACCTTGTTCAGTTGATGACATTGCAGCATTTTAAAACTACAGGGAAACCATTTTCAAGCATTGAACTGATAATTTTATAACATGAAAAAGTTAAATGGTTTTTTTCCCGATTTACATATGCACATCTAATCTCTTCTGTAGTCTCTCATGTCTTTTTAACTAATAGAGAACAGTTATGTTTTCAAATGTTTATTTCATACAAGTACAAGTAAAGCCAACCAATGAGTGCCTATTTGGAGAACATTCAGGTTAAGATGCAATGCCATTCTAAAAATGGGTGTCACCGTGCAAGCCCTTTCTTTCAGAGCTACATGCCAGTTCATTCACTGCAGTGGTTGGAACAGTTCCCAACATCATTTATAATGGAAGTAGCACACATTTTACCTTAGGAGGTTTAATTTTACATTTAATTTAATTTTACAATTTCTGTTCCATTTAATATAATTTATAATATAAACATATAATTATAAACTGTTAATAAACTTGGGGAAATGGTCCTTATTGTTAATATTTCATATTTAATTATTCTAATAGTCACACCAATATTTGCTTATAAAAAGGAAAATTTGAAATATTCCAGATGCCTCTTTTTTTTTAATGGAATAAATAGCATTGGCACTAGGTTGTGAATCTTGACTATTTAACCAAATTTCATTATTATGACTATTATAGTCAACTAATGCACATCAGAGATGCTTATGAACATATTCATTTGTTGAATAAATTATAAAACAATTTGCATCACTTCACACATCGACCTTTTTGTGTATATTTAGTGAGAACATTTAATTTCTCTCTTAGCAACTTACAAGTATGTAATACAGTGTTTTGTTCTAGTCCCTGACATTTATTTGTTCCTGTTTTATAGTATCATAAACATATTAGAAACTTACAACTTAAGTTTTTCTAAGAATCAGTGTCTTAGGCAACAATGTCCTTTGATCTGTAATCTCTTCCTCTCTTGCCTTTAAGTTGCTTTTTCAACTACAGCTCCTTCATTGCAATCCCCAAGAATAGATCTTTGATGTCCAGTGTCTCAAGTAAGTGTTCTGCCCTATGTGACATAGGCATCTGAAACTTCCCTTTATCATTCCAAGCATAGTGTTAATTAAGCGATTAGGCTCTAGACTCTTGAACTTTTTACCTTGGAAGGAAAGCCTCATTCTAATGTGTTCTTCTGTATGATTTGGGCAAGTTATTTAATCTTTCTGTCTCTTAGTTTCTGTCTTTAAAATAATCATAATGAGTACTCATCTTCTAAGTTTCTTTTGAAGCATAATTGAGTAAATATTCATAAAACATTTAGATTGTTTTCACTTCCTAAGCATATAATAAAGTTTTAATCATTTTACTTAAATACATGGTAGTTGTCAATCTCCTCTTCATAAATACTTGACACAAAACTGAACATTTCAAAGGCATGATTTGTCTTTTACTTAGGTACCCACAATGCTAAAAAGAGCAAGATACAGAAACAACCCAATTTTTAATGAATGATGTTATATCAAATTTTCTTAAAGTAATCTAAATTGCAGTACTTTACAAAGCATTGCCTAAGAGGTTATTGTTTTGAAATTGAACACTTTTCTGCATGATAGGAATTACAGGATTTGGGAAGGAAAGATTTCAGGATTTGATATTTCTTCAATATTTATATATTTCAATATACATTGGTTATTTTGTGCAGAAAACCTGTATTGTCATCTTTTATATACCATAAAAATGTTAAGTACAAAATACCAGATTAAGGAGTATATTTTTTAATGGTTCTCATTTTGTAGTACTTCATTATACATGTTTTTAATTCCCTGTTAATCAAGACTTTGGGTGATAATCACTTTTGAGTGGTAGCAAGAAGATGATAGTTTTGATGGTTTCCTGAATTTTTACACTGGAACCCATCCTAAAATGAACTATGTAGAAAATGTAAATATGTGTTTGTCATTAGTGCATATTTTTTATACTTCAGTATTAAATTTGAACTAAATTACAAACAAGTTATATATATCAATACCTTAATTGCCTTCTGAAGTATGTATTAGTGTTTTTTCAAGATAAACACTATGGAAGCAAGAATCTAAGTCATTTCTAAGGTCACAGATAATAAAGAAAAAACTAACCTAGAAAAATAAGGTTATCTGAGTCTCAAGCCTGAGCTTTTATAGACTGAATTAAATTGCTTCAGATACTGGAAAAACTTAAGTGAATAAAATTTGGGCTCATGGCTATAATTAGCATATCTTCTTCAAATGTAGTCTCCACTTCTAAAATTGAATATGTATTTTTTTCTTTCCCCTACTTCCATGGAGAAAGAAGAAAAATTTCATGACTATATATACTAGAATTTCAGATAGATTTAATAAAGACTCAAGATAAATATTGGAAAAACTAGAGATAGAAATGTTTGTTCTGTACAAGGATCATATTTCTAAATGTCAGAAATATTTCATAATTAAGAAAATTATGGGAGCACCTGGGTGGCTCAGGTATGATTTCAGGTTAGGTCATGATCTCGCGGTTTGTGGTTTCGAGCCCCGTGTCAGGCTCTGTGCTGACAGCTCAGAGCCTGGAGCCTGACTTCAGATACTATATCTCCCTCCCTCTCTGACCCTCCCCTGTTCACGCTGTCTGTCTGTCTGTCTCTCTCTCTCAAAAAAAAATAAATAAAACATTAAAAAAATTAAATAAAAAGAAAATTATGCTGTGGCATGCCTGACTGGCTCAGTCAGTGGAGCATGGACTCTTGATGTCAGGGTCATGAGTTCAAGCCCTGCACTGGGAATGGAGCCTACTTTAAAAAAAAAAAAAAGGTGACAGTCCCCTTGACTAGAGTTTTACCACACTAGTGACTATATATCAGGAATTTTATGAATAGCCATATACACTGGAATAGGTATGTTCTCTCTAACCCTAGCACTGTGCAAAAGTGTGCCTTGCTTTCAACGTACATAGATGATTTATCAAACTAGTGCCAGATATATCAGATGCTCTTGGAAGGCAGTAGAGAAAGCGTTTTTGGCCTAAAGTACAGTGGCCTAAAATCCTTGCATGTTAGAATAAACATACTAACTTCATACTTGTTTATGCCCTCACCAAACCTCCTGGCTGTCTATCTACTCTAGAACTTAGACCTCAAAAATTTTCTTTTCTAGGATAACTATTCAGTTTGAGAGGGTATGAGAAATTGACCAGTACAAAAGATACTGTACTAAACTCTGATTATCTTAACTACAAAACATACCAAGTAGAAGGAAAGAGAGGAAAGGTTTTAAAGCAGTTGCCTGGATTTAGGATAATAAAACAATACTGTCAAGACCGTGATTCACCATCTAGGACTGGTTCTCTCCACCTGTCTCCTTTCTGACTTTCCACAACTAACAGAACAAGAGTCAAAATGAAGTTAATTGCTAGGTAAGTCAGATGGTGAGTAAATGCTAATGGACCTCACATTAGCATAATGAACCTGGATGATCAAAATACTAATAAGAAAGGCATCTGTTGCCTAGGTTTTGTTCATTTTTTCAACTACCCAGTCTTTGAGCATTGGTCATGAAACCCTTCAAAACTACCCATAAGTGTGTTACTTTTGGCATGTGTGATGCTGCTGGTGTGTCTATGTTGGAAAGAGAAGTAGGAGTCTTTACATGGATGGGAATGTTGTCTACCACGTTCTGTGTGTGTTGAATTACAAACTGAATGTTAAGTAAAGTGTGATCATTTCACAGAAGGAGAAAAGAAAATAGTCTCATAATTCCCCTTCTTGTTGTTCTAAATCATTATTGATGGCTTTGGTAACATTTTTGAAAAGTAAATGGATTGCACCCAACTGATACCTGAATGGAGTTATAACAATGTTGCTTTGTTGTAATTCCTTTAAAAATATTATGAACCATATGCTGCTGTCTAACTTACCACAGAGATTTCCAGATTTTTGCTTTATTTATGCATTTTAGAGTTCCCTCGCAGATTTCTCACTTAATGAAAAATTCTGACACCTTATGCAATGAAAGATATTGATAAGCATGAAAATTAGAGCTCTCTCAAATGAGATATAAATATAATCTGTTTTTTTTTTAATCTTGTAGATATTAGCGTGTGTGTGTGTGTGTGTGTGTGTGTGTGTGTGGTTTAAAAGAAGAAACTTTTATAACCAGAAAGTTTTTATAAACACAAAGGATTCAGAACTGGAAAATTGTATATAAGTTCCTCCTCTGGCACTTGTTAAATATATAGATTTGAGCAAGACTTTGCTTTAATAGAAAAATAATTATAACACATAGTTGTTAAGAGGATTAAGTGGAAAAAATGTATGTGAAAGGCTGAATGCCTTGACCAGGTAGGTCTCCAAACTTAAAAATGTCATTTGTTTTTTTTTAAACATATATAATATTTGGTGGTATTTAGGGGAAAAGGGTACTAGAAAATCCCACCCAAAAAATTACATTTTATGACAGGAATAAGGACACTTCAGACTATTTAATTATCTCCATTTCCCCACACATTTATTTTTCAGTCTGACTTGTCTATTATCTTCTACCATATTTAACTTGTGATCTATATCACAGAGAAAGTAAGTCTTTAAGTATTTTCTTCTCCCTTTACCTTGCAAATCCACTCACAAATTTTTATGTTGATATTCATTTAATTTAAGCAGCCTTCCTAATCCTGGAATTGAGGTAACAATCTTTTAACTGTTAATAGTCTCTCCAGATTTCATCCCATTTAAAACTCAAGCTTTCCACTGTGACCACAGTGGTATTTCAAAACAGAAATCTGATCCTATCATTTAAAAAAAAACTTTTAATAATTCTCCATTACTGTATAGGTATGGTCCAACCTCTTTGCACAATATATAAAGAGTCTTATGAATTGTTCCTGACCCTTCCCCCACCTCTCATCATCCTCCCTTCACATAGGTAGAATATTCAAATAAATACTGTTGCTTTTTTCTCTTTCTCACTCTATTATGTATTCATTTTCCTTTCACTCCTTTCCTTCCACCTAACTTCTACTTCTAGTCCCCATTTTTGACACTGGATTCCCTCTCCCTCTGATGTGCTCCCAAAGCCGCCTGCTGCTGCAGAATGTGCAATGGCTTCATTCCTTTTCCCTGTCCTCCAACAGACAATAGAGGCGAGGAAGGGAAAACATAGTTTTGATACACATTTGGAGCCCAGTAAATATTTGCTGTATTAGTAATGAGTTTGGGTTACAGTTAACACTTTCTCACACAGAAATTTGTCTTTCAGAGTTCCTGAAGCTTTTTAGTGCTTAAGGAAAGTCTAGTACAGAAACCAATTCTGAGTAAGTTTATAAGGTTTCTGTTTGCTTCTACACAAATTGGAAAGAAAGTATGACTTTTTCAAGATCCATTTCTTGTAGAAATATCAAATGCCTTACTGTTCATGTGACGACAACTCAATTTAGCACTATCGGAATCACTGCTGAGCAGAGCCAAGCTTTAAAGCCAATAGAAGTATAAAAATGTTGACATATCAACTTCTTATGAATTCATATATAGTGAGGAAAATGGATTGCTTGGAAAAATTACATTTGCCCGAGAGTCCAGGGGATTCAGTTTTAATGAGTTAATGTCTATAAGTACACTCCAAAAACAGTTTGCGAACTGCTTCGTAGAATCGGGGATTGTGTCATAAAATCTCTAACTAGCAGTACCAAAACCACGTCCATAAGATTCTTGACCTCTGCTAAAATACGATGGCTTTGGTTCATAATCTTCTGATCAAAGCATTTAAAATTCATCTTTGACATTTGATTTTTGTTAATTTTGTGAATAAAACTTGTACATACTTCATTTTATGTATATGCAGGTATATGTAAAACTGCATATACAGGATATTGCATACATTACAAACATTAATTTTAAAAATTAACATGAAGGGCACCTGGGTGGCTCAGTTGATTAAAGGTCTGACTTCAGCTCAGGTCATGATCTCACAGTTTGTGGGTTCAAGCCCCATGGCAGGCTCTGTGCTGATAGCTCAGAGTCTGGAGCCTGCTTCAGATTCTGTGTCTCCCTCTCTCTCTGACCCTCCCCAGCTCACTCTGTCTCTTTCTCTTTCTCTCTCTCTCTCTCAAAAATAAATAACCTTAAATTTAAAAATAAAAAAATAAAAATTAACATGAAGTATTTTGGTGAATATCCTGATAATTTAACAGTAAAATATGCAGGCTGCAAAAGAAGCTGACAAAGGAGTAACCTGTGAATTGTCAGGAACAAATATTAAGCCATTCATCAAACTGAGAGATAATCAACAAAGTGCACAGTTTAACACACCTGTATCATTTAGGACACAATTTAGCAGTAAGAGATGGAAAATATAACCAGTAGTAATTTAAAAATATAGATATAGTACCCCTCCTTCCCATAAGAAATTCAAAGGGAACTGAATGTTTAAGTTAGTTCTCTAGGTCAACTAAGTCAGTCAGATTTCCTTTGCTTTTGCCTTTGTAAACACATCATCACTTCAATCTTCAGGCAATACATTCATCTTAAGGATCAGAATAAAGTGATAAGCATGGAGCCTTGGCAATTTGCTTCTTTAAGTGAAAAAGTGAAAATTTCCAGAGGGTCCTCAGAAGTTTGGAAGTATCTCACTGACCATAATTGTTTCTCTGGCTACAATTGGCTGCCGAGAAGACCGGAAAGGATATTTGCGTATCCAAGCCTATGTAGAAAAGGTAGACAAGAGACAGAAAGAGGAACACATGAATGATATTGTATACGTTATTGTATGATTCAGTGATAGCAAATTACATACATGTCTTGTTTAACAGCTTACTTCCAAAAAAGTAAAGTATCTGGTATATATATGCAGGGATGGGACAAGAACATCATTTAGTTATTTGACATTGTTTATTGTGTACTTTTGTTTTCATAAGAGCACGGGTTTCATGTCCTTTTTGTACAATCACATACATAAATCCTTTCCAAGAATTGCAGGTTTTTACTAAAGTCCTGTTTGATCACATCAGTGTCAAGGTGGTCTTCTTCTACTCAGCAAACGTTCTTTCTTCTTCAATAGTAGATGTCGCTCCCCTTTTAGCAACATTGCACTATTTGCCTCTATTTATATGGTCACTCACCCAGATTTTGCATGATAGAACATATGAAAATATCTTGGCAGATTAAACAGACTGATAGAGACTATTGATCATATGAGGAACATGGAGAGGCAGCACATGTATATGATTTAGCAGGAAAGTACTCATCGGGGAAACAGGATGAGTATCAGGTATAAGATAAAACCCCCATCCAACTGACACACACACACACACCCACCCACCCACCCACCCACCATGAGCTATTGCACTCTGGGATGGCTCCCAGAAATCTGGAAGGGCTTGATATCATCAGATTCCAGGAGCTGAGGAGGTGTGGGAGTTTTTTCAAATGTAATTAATATACAGTAGTTAATATAATGTAATATTAGTTTCAGGTATATAACACAATGATTCAACAATTCTATATATTATTCAGTGCTCACCATAAGTATAGTCAACATCACTGAATACTATTACAATATTTACCGTATTCTTTATGCTGTACTTTCCATCCCATCACTGACTTATTTTATAGCTGGAAGTTTATGCCATTTCATCTTCTATGTCTGTTTCATTCATCCCTCCTCCCCTCCCTTCACACCCACCAGTTTACTCTCTGTATTAAGAAGTTTTTGTTGTTTTGTTTTTAGACTCCATATATAAAAGAAATCATATAGTATTTGTCTTTCTCTTTCTGATTTCTTTAACTTAGCAAAATATTCTCTAGGTCCATTCACCCTGTTGCAAATGGCAAACTTTCATTTTTTATGGCTGAATAATGTATGCCACATATTTTTGACCCACTGGTCTATCACTTGACACTTAGGTTGCTGCCATATTTTGGCTATTGCAAATGTTTATTGGATGCAGTAAACAAAGGGGTACACGTATCTTTTCAAATTAGTATTTTCGTATTCTTTGGGTAAATATCCAGAGGTGGAATTACTGAATAATATGGTATTTCTATTTTTGATTATTGTTTGAATGAGAGTGTGAGCAAAGGAAGAGGCAGAAAGAATCGCAAGCAGGCTTCGCCCTCAGCATGGAGCCCTGCGTGGGGCTTGATACCACGACCCTGGGATTGTGACCTTAGCCGAAATCAAAAGTCAGATGCTAAATCAACTGAGCTGCCCAGGCATTCCTATTTTAAAAATTTTGATGAACCTCCATTCTGTTTTCCACAATAACTGTGCCAATTTATATTCCCTCTAATAGTGCACAAGGGTTTCTTTTTCTACATGTCCTCATTATTTCTTGTTTTTTAGATGACAGCCATTCTATTTCATGTGGTTTTGTGAGGTAGTATCTCATTGTGATTTTGATTTGTATTTCCCTGATGATTAGTGATTTTGAGCATGTTTTCATGTGTCTTTTGGCCATCTGTGTCTTCTTTGGAAAACTGTTTATTCAGGTCCTCTGCCTATTTGTTAATCAGGGTTTTTTTTAATGTTCGTATTGTATAAATTCTTTATGTATTTTGGATATTAACCCTTATTGGATACATCATTTGCAAATATTTTTAAATCTATTTTCTCATTCATGAGGTTCCCTTTTCATTTTGTTAATGGTTTTCTCTTCTTTGCAAAATATTTTTATTTCAACATAGTTCCAAAAGTTTATTTCTGCTTTTCCCTTGCCTTAGGAAAGCTATCTAGAAAAATGTTGCCAAGGCCAATGTCCAACAAACTACTTATTAAACTTTTAAAGTTTATTTATTCTTGAGAGTGAGTGAGCTGGGAAGGGTCAGAAAGAGGGAGAGAGAGAGAATCCCAAGCAGACTCTGCTCTGTCATCACAGAGCATGACACAGGGCTTGATCTCATGGACTGTGAGATCATGACCTGAGCAAAATCAAGAGTTGGACACTTAACAGACTGAGCCACCCAGGCGCCACAGTCTCCAAGAAATTGCCTGTGTTTTCTTCTAGAAGTTTTATAGTCTCAGATCTTAAATCTACTCTAAGTTCGTTTTTGTGTGTGAAAGAAGGTGGTCCAATTTCATTGTTTTGCATGTATCTCTGTAGTTTTCTCAAATCCATTTACCAGAAAAAGTGTTTTGTGTGTGTGTGTGTGTGTGTGTGTGTGTGTGTGTGTGTGTGTTTGTGTGTGTGTGTGTGTTTGTTTTTTTACCCATTGCATATTCTTGGTTTCTTTGTCATAGATTAGTTGACCATATATGCATGGGTTTATTTCTGGGGGTCGCCATCCTGTTCGTTTGATCTGTGTCTGTTTTTATGCCAGTACTATAGTGTTTTGATTCCTATAGCTTCTTAGTATATTTTAAAATCTGGAATTGTGATGCCTCCAGCTTTGTTCTGCTCTCTCAAGATTGCTTTGGATTTTTTGGTGGTCTTTGTGGTTCTACACAAATTTCAGGATTATTCTAGTTTTGTGAAAACTACAGTTGATATTTCTATAGGAATTGCATTGAATCTGTAGGTTTTGGTTTTTTTTTTTTTTGGTTTAAATAATATTCTTTCATGAGCATGGAATTTTTTTTCTATTTGTTTATGTCACTTTCAATTTATCTCATCAGATCTTTCACTCTCCTTATTCCTAGGTAATCCTTTCTTCCTTCCTTGGTACAATTGTAAAGTGGATTGTTTTCTTAATTTCTTTTTTTTTTTTTTGCTACTTCATTATTGTATAGAAATGTAATAGATTTATGTATATAACTTTTATGTACTGTGATTTTACTGAATTCATTTATCTGTCCTAGTAGATTTTTAGTAGAGTTTTCTATATCATAGCACCATGTAATCAGCAAATATTTAAAACGTTAACTGTGGGTTTTTCATATATGGCCTTTATTTTATTGAAGTTTGTTTCCTCTAAACCTATTTTGTTGAGAGTGTTTATCATGAATTAATATTTTATTTTGTTGAATAATTTCTCTGCATCCTTGAAGATCATGTCTTTTGTCCTTATTCATGCATTATATCACTTTTATTGATTTGTGAATATTGAACCACCCTTGCATTCCTGAAATCCTACTTGATTGTGGTGAATGATATTTTAAAGTTTTCTGGAATACAGTTTGGAAATATTTTGATGAGGAATTTTGTGTCTATGTTCTTCAGAGTTATTGGCCTCTGTGTGTGTGTGTGTATGTTTATTTGTTTTTTTATAGTATCATTCTCTGTTTTAGTTATTAGGGTAATGTTGGCCTTACACAATTAACTTAGTAGTTTTCCTTCTTATGTTTTTTGGAATAGTTGAGAATAGGTATATGCTCTTATTTAAATATTTGGTAGAATTTATCTCTGAAGCCATCTTGTCTTGGACTTCTGTATGTTAGGATTTTTTTTTTTTTTTTAGTAATTCAAGTTTCTTATTATTGATTATTCTGTTCAGATTTTCTATTTGTTCCTGATTCAGTATTGAAAGTTTGGTTGTTTCTAGAAATTTACCAGTTTCTTCTAGACTCTCCAATTTGTTGGCATATAACGTTTCATAATAGCCTGTTAAAATTATTTTTCTGTTGTGTTATTTATTTCCTCTTCATTTATGACTTTTTTCATCTGAGTCCACTTCATGCATCTGAGTCCTTGCCTCTACTTTGGTGTGGATTGCTATAATTTAACTCATTGCCAGCTTAGTTATTTCGGTAGGTCGTAGCATTCAGCCCCCCTCCCCTACACCCTGCTTTTATAGCCTGATGGAGGGCCTGAAATACAAGCACTTTGGGATAGCTATAGGACATAGTAAGCCAGTGAAAGATTCACCACGTCAACAATCATTGCTGGGGAAACAGTGATCTGTTCGTGATGTGTTTGATGACCTGGGATTCAAGTTTTGGAGTTAACTAGGATATCAATTGTCTATGTATTGGGCAGGAACTTGTTTCAGTGGAGTGTTAGAGGAGGCCAATCTGTGAGGGTGTAGACTTCAGGGGATCAGTTATTTCCAGAGGAGACAGTTAAACAATGTAAGTGTAATTTAAATTGTTACTTTAAAAAACACTTTAACTGATCTTAAATATATATCCTAATTACAGATCCTGGTAACATTTTAAGTCTTTTTGTTAGAGTTGCTTGAAATTTTATATTCTCCAAAAGTTTTCTAAATTTTATGCAAAAATGCATAAAAGTTGTATTTTTGGCTCCTGTAAAAACTGGCTGTTTGTATAAAGATGGTTTTATGATGGAGAAATGAAATAACTCCTATTCTATACTGACAAAGCTTAAAAGAGAAAATAACATTTTCTGATACATATTTAATTTAAAATTAAAGCCTTTCACTCTAGAAATAAATACATTTTTAATTGTATTATGAATTTTCTATACCTACTAATGGAGGCTAAGTTACAAAATGATCAATATTATCACCATCTACAATTACTAAACTTTGATTTGAAAAAAATTATTAAAAGAATTCCTATCCTATAACTTAAATACTTCTTAATGTTTGTTATTTTTTATTTAAGCTCCAACAATTACACTTCTTAATGTTTGTGTTATTTTTAATTTAATCTACAACAATTACACCTTGAACTTACATATATATATATATATATATATATATATATACACACATATATATATATATATACACACACACACATATATATATATATATATATACATATATATATATATATATATATGGTACTATGATATAGAAAACTCCACTAAAATCTACTAGGACAGATAAGTGAACATACATTCATATATATATATATATATATATACACACACACACACACACATACATATATATATAATTAAATCTATTTTTGCATATACATTTCAAGCAGCACTATATTTCAGTGACATTCCCTGAAGGAACATAATTTTTAGTACCTTAGCATAAATTAAAACTGCCAGAGAAGCAGGACTGGTCATTACCTCAAATATTTAATAAGTTCAGGAAGAAAGAAAAGATGTGACTGAAATGTTTAGTTCAAGGGGAAATGGCTATTTTTACAAATACATGCTTGGGATGCCTGGATGGCTCAGTGGGTTGAGTGTCCGACTTCGGCTCAGGTCATGATCTCACAGTTCTTGGGTTGGAGCCCTGCATCAGGCTCTGTGCTGACAGCTAGCTCTGAGCCTGGAGCCTGTCTTCAGATTCTGTGTCTGCCTCTGTCTCTGACCCTCCCCTGCTCGTGCGCGCCCACGCGTGCGCGCTCGCTCTCTCTCTCTCTCTCTCTCTCTCTCTCTCTCTCTCTCTCTTTCTCTCTCAAAAATAAATTAAAAAAATAAAAATAATACATGCTTTCTTTTTTAAACATTGAATATCTTATTATAGCATCTTATTAACCCTTAATGTCCTTCCATGAAATGCTAGACTTAGTTAGAATCAGAAGAAGTTAATACTTATGAGCCTGAAAATCTATATCTCTATAGAAAATATGAAGACACATCATAAAACAGCAGGTTCTTTGTTTAGCAACCCTTCGTCCATGTGAGCAGAGAGGTCACAGGCTAGCCTTATGACACCCCAGGACAATGAGTCAGGCCCTCCAGCCATGAGACTCGGTGCCCACGGTCCTGAGGGAACTCTAGCCATGACTCCACCAAGCTCCCATCTCTGCTGTTATGCAAGAAGAATTGATCCTATTTCTTTCAAAAGTCATGTTTTCATCTGCTCTTTGGATTCTCTTTTTTATTTTCTTCCTGGAAAATTTATCTTAACAACTATATTTGTCCTTATAATGCATTCTACCAATCTCTCTACACTGTCAGTCCCATTGACCTATAAAAATGTCACATCTCTTCAATTTTAGGGGGAAATGAAACTACAGCCTCAAACACATGATTACAAGTTCTGCTCTGGAGTCATCTCATTCTCATTTTAGCTTAATAACCATACTTTTTGCAAGTTCTGTAGAAGTTCACTCTCCATTTCCTCTGCTCCAAGGTTGCACAGACTTGCTTAAGTAGCTCAGGGGCACTATGCCTCCTCACATCCCAGGACTTTTTGTCCTAATTTTCCCCTCTGTAATCCTTTCAATTGTGCACTGTCCCCTGATCCTTCACCTAGTCAAATGCCATTCATTCTTTAGATATCAACTCCAGCATCACTTTCTCTGAAACTTTTTAAACATTTTGTAATACACCCTCATCTAATTGTATTTTTGTTTTTGTTTTTGTTTTTGCTCCGGAATCACCTATTAATCAGTGTGCTATTCTGATCACTCACTGTTTTCTTTCCTAATAGCAGGAAGCTCCACCAGAACAAAGGGCTGTTTCTGTTTCTCCATATCTGAGATCTTCAGTCCTGAACATAATTGGCACATAGTAGGCACTCAAATATTACTGAACACATAGTTTCAAGTCTGATCCCGATTCAAGAGTCAGAAATGACTAATTTGGTTTATTTATGCATATCTGGCATCCTTCCAAGGATGTATCAACAAAATATGAAGACTGCACACTAGGAAGTTTTAAAGCAGTCTTGAAAATGCAAGAGATATTATTAATCTCAAACCAAACATCTTCACTGCACTTTTGGGAATGATAAAACACACCAAAAATGAAAAACCTCTTAAAATTTCAGTGGAATAGCATGCATTTTTAATGCATAGGTTTTGTTCATCCTTGAAAGTAGAAATACACTATGTATTAGATTTCTGGAAACTTAATTTGCACACCACTATAATATGCAGGATTTTATGTAAAGTAACCTGGAAGAGGTAATGGAATATAAATCCTAAATAGCATACTATGAGTCACTGAAATTACATACAACTTTTCAGTGAAGAGATTCTTTTTACCAAATATATGGCAGTGTCATAATTAACATCAAACTTTTTAATATTTTTTTCTTAATATTGCACAGAAATCTGTAATCTGAAGTATTCTAAAAATGACTCAAAGTTATAGTCCTACATATAGAAGTTCACCTAAAAATCATGTTTTTTTAAGGTGGAAATTTTTATTCTGAAAAAAATTAAAAAAAAAACAACCCTGATATCCGAACTAAAGGGAAAACTTAAAATTAGTTACTATTGTTTATCCTAAATTAAATGGTATAAAATATATAATTATAGGTATATACATATAAAATCAAATGATATAATTTTATATTAAAACACCCTCTGTATTTAAAAAAAAATAGTGATCTATTCAAAAGATCGATTTAAATTCACAAAAGCCTTGAGGACACTAAATCTATCAATACTACGTACCCAGTGCTTTGATGGCCAGTGCTTAACAGACTCTGAAATGTCACTGAATTAATAGGTTTTATATTTCCATTCTGTATTTGAGCAATTTCTCCCAACGTCATTTGCCATCCTGCTTCCTTTTGTTGATAATCAGGATATCTTTCCATAAAGCCTACTTTCTTTGAGGACTAATCGAAACCCTGACTAAGTCAGGGTGCCAGAGGCTGATAAGCATGTGATGCTTCATTCTCATTGCTAACCCTGCAGAAAAAGACACTGTAGAGAAGGCAAATGAGAGGATACCGAACCTTAAATGAACTATATCAAGCTATTGTTTTCCAACAGACTCTTCAGAGCACATCTTGTTATCATATTTCTGATGAGATATTCCAGCTTATTAGACAGCCAACTGTTATAGCAGTAATGTGACCTCATTTAACAATATTAAACCCAATGACTATCAATGTTCAGAGCTCCTCTTTGTCACAGCAATAACCTTTATTTCACATTCTAATATTTTCTCATTGGCAATAGCCTAAAGAATTAATTTGGAGTGCCTCTGATAACATACAAAGTTGAATATCTTACTTGTACCCACTGAGATATAAAGGAAGAATACAGTATTGTGAGAATAGAGAATGAGTCAAATCTCTTATTCGACTCAAAGCCGAAGTATCCCCATCAAATAATTATTTCCAATTGTGGAATATTGTGATTAAATCAGTTCTGGTACCAATTATGAGGTTAAATAACATCCTTTCTCAGAAATAATGTAAAAATTTTTATTTCAACTAGATCTATTTAGCAAATACTTGGAGCATATTAAGTTATCTAAAATACATATATAAATTAAAAAATTAAAACAAAAATTAAAAGTAAAATAAGCAATATAAAAATGTAGTCAAGTGTCCAAATCAAATGTCCAAATACAGCAATACAGCTTTTTTTCTGTGAAGGGAAACCATAAACTTTAAATATATCTGTATCAAATACATTATAATTCAACTTTTAAAAATATGATGAGATAGAAAACACATAAGTGGGTAAGAAGGGTGAGTGGGGAGAAGGGGCTAGAGGGGCACGGATGTTAAGCAGGCTCCACACTCCGCACAGAGCCAGAGGTGGGGCTCAATCCCATAGGCCTGGAATCAGCAAGATTAGATGTTCAGCCAACAGAGTCACCCATGTGCCCTCAGGAGACCTTTTGTTTTGTAAAGCCATCTGTGTGCATGAGAAGTGCAGTGTGAAATTATTGCCACCAGTATTAGATACTTAAATATTCATTAAACCAGTATTACTGTTGGCATCATTTGACAAATACATGGAAACAATCCTAAGTTCTCCTCACCGATCACGTGACAATAGTCACAAAATGTTGAAGCACATTGTGCCCTAAAGCTGACATTGATGATGTGCAGCAGACAAGCACGTAATACCAGGAACTGATTCATGCTGAGCTACGAAATGCATTCCCTCTTGGATTAGATTTGCAGGTTTTGTCTCGCTTACAGATGACACAGCACATTGTCTATATGATGTGATAATGATGGTTACATGCCAAACCCATTCTTAATAACATTTATGTTTTCACATGTAAGCCTCAGTTAATTTATTTAAGGAAATTATTAAGATCCATATTATACAGGTTTCCCAAGTTCACCAAGCCAATTGTTTGGTTCTAACCCCCATCAGTTGATTTCAAGAAACATTTCCTCTAATATGCAGCCAAAATAACTATAACAGTAACTCTTACTTACCTCTAATTCCTATATGTCCCCATATGTCAAGTTGTTTTATTTATCAATAATTTATGAATTTGCTTTAAACCTCACAACGATAATGATGTCTAGACAAAATATATTGATCTATTCAACTGAGTCCAGCAGACAATTCCTTGGCACCTTTTTTTCTCACTGAAATAGAAAACACTCCTAGGGAGAGCCCTACCAGGGACAGCTGTATATATTTAAAAGTAGACGTATGGGGCTCCTGGGTGGCTCAGTCGGTTAAGTGTCCGGCTTCGGCTCAGGTCATGATCTCACGTTCGTGGGTTTGAGCCCCGCATCGGGCTCTGTGCTGACAGCTAGCTCAGAGCCTGGAGCCTGCTTCCGAATCTGTATCTCCCTCTCTCTCTGACCCTCCCCTGCTCATGCTGTCTCTGTCTGTCTCTCAAAAAAAAAACATAAAAAAATTTAAAGTATATGTATGAAGAAGTTACATGTTTATTTTTATAACTTTTTAAAATTTAGTTTGAGATAGAGAAGGAGGTAGAGAATCCCAAGCAGCTCCACACTGTCAGCATAGAGATCGATGTGGGGCTTATCACCTAAGCTGAAATCAGGAGTCTGAAACTTAACAGACTGAGTCACCCAGGCACCCTTATGTTTATAATTTAGTAAACAGTGATTATTGACATTGAAATATTTTCACAGGTAGTGAGTAGAATCTCCTAAGAGTCAATTATTTCTTTTTATTTTGTAACTTTCTAAATACTGTTTACTTCACTGAGACCTGGAGACAGGAGAAAGGTATGTGAATGTCTGGTTATCCACACCTGTGCCTGTTGAAAACCATGACCTTGAAGGCCAGTGTGCTGAGGGCCAGCAGAGCTGTTCAGCTGTCCAGGGAACAGAGGTGGACAAAGGTCTCCATGACAAAGCCCTCAAGGACACTAAGGAACACCAGTTAGGAGCACTGCTCACAGAAAATTGTAGTATAGGTCAGACTGTTGTCATCCTGACCTGGGCAGGTGTGATGATAGTACTGGACCAAACTGATGGTGGAGTCAGTGCTCATCTGAGTATACTTCTAGTCAAACTCAAAACCTGGGGGTCCAACCCAGAGAGGGGTGCAGTGGGACATGATGAGCTTGGAGGTGGTCCAGCCTGGGGCAGCAACCATGATCTTGTAGTCTCCCTTGCCTGCATTCTGGGACATGCCAAGATTTAGGTCTATCAGGTTTGTCACATCCACATTGGCCTTGGTCAACTCCCCAGTGAAGCCAGAGAAGGCTCCTTCCCAGGTGGGGGGAAAAAAGGCCAGAAATGACGTCTTGCAAAGCTGCATGAAGAGGTGGGTGAGCCTGGGCTGCAAGCACTTCCAGAAGGACAGGCTGCTGCACCTGTAGGTGATGAAGAAGGAGGAGTAGGCCAGGGTGAAGCAGTTCCTGAACCAAACAGGGTCATGGCTCTGGCCACCAGGACCCCCTGAGCATGGATCTCTGGCTCGGTTGGCCTGTGACCCTGGCCCTGGCCCAGAGCCCACCTGTGTCCCCTGTGACCCACCTGGCCTTCTTCACATGAGTCATTTAATATGGTTCCAGAAGCCGGCCATTCTTACTCCTGTGTACAGGATAGCCCGGTTTGCAGGAAAATTTAATCAAATCATTGTTGATTGAAAATAAATGTTACACTCACGAGCTTCTTTAAGAGAAGATTAACAATAACAATGTATGCAAAAGCGAATTTAGACAAATATCATTTTAAAGTTCTATAGTATTTTAATTTGAAAGCAGTTACAAGAGTAAATAGTACAATAATTTTTAAAACTGATTGGGAATCAGAACTCTTAAGAATCATTAAAATTTGGGCGTGCCTGGGTGGCTTAGTTAAGCATCCAACTTGGGTGGAGGTCATGATCTTCAGGTTCTTGAGTGCAAGTCTGATGGGTGTCTGAGTTGAGACCTCAGAGCCTGCTTAGAATTCTGGGTCTGCTCCTCCCCTACTCCTATTCTGTCTCTGGAAAATAAACATAAAAATTAAAGAATCATTAAAAAATCAGGGTGCAGTCCAGCAATTTAAAAAAATTTGCTCTGGGGCGCCTGGGTGGCTCAGTCGATTGAGCGTCCGGCTTCGGCTCAGGTCATGATCTCATGGTTTGTGGGTTCGAGCCCAGCTTCGGACTCTGTGCTGACAGCTAGCTCAGAGCCTGGAGCCTGCTTCAGATTCTGTTTCTCCCTCTCTCTCTCTCTCTGCCCCTCCCCTGCTCGCACTGTCTCTCTCTGTCTCTCAAAAATAAATGAAAAGCATAAAATTTTTTAAAAAAATTTAAAAAATTGCTCTGACCATTTTTTAATATAATATATTTAATATATAATAATATAACAGAATAGCATTTGGAAACCACTGAAGTTTCAGTCCTTATATGTAGGAAAATAATTTTATGTTCTTATGTATAAAGTATCAAATATTTTTGACTATATTCAAAATTGTTTTTTAAAATGATACAAAATCTGTCTAGATTTTTCACACGGATTAGAATCACTTTAATCTGTTATCTTTGAGTGAATTTATCCTCTCTTTTGCAATATATGTCACAGTTTCCCTAAGTAAATCTTAAAAGATAAAATCCATGTATTGAATTATTAGGAAGAAAACTAATACTATAATTACAAACTTCTGGAATGATTAAGAAGGGAATAATTTTGTGTGTGTGAAAGATTATGGCTGTATTTAGTTTAGTATTAGATACCTAAAATAAAAATTAATGTATTTTTAAATGAAAATGCTGGTATATTAATGTATCTTAAAAGTTTACAGTGCATTTGAGTTTCATTAACGCATGAGTAAAACAGTAAGTGATTAGATAAAGTTTGATTTTTTGGTTTTTTTAAATTTATTTTTGAGAGAGACAGTGTGAGCAGGGGAGAGTCAGAGAGAGAGAGAGAGAGAGAGAGAGAGAGGCAGAGGCAGATACAGAGGCAGAGGCAGATACAGAGGCAGATACAGAGGCAGATACAGAGACAGAGGCAGAGACAGAGGCAGAGGCAGAGACAGAGGCAGAGGCAGATACAGAGGCAGATACAGAGGCAGATACAGAGGCATAAGCAGGCTCCAGGCTCTGAGCTAGCTGTCAGCACAGAGCCCGACGCAGGGCTCAAATCCATGAACTGTGAGATCATGACTTGAGCCACCAGGCACCCCTGGGTAAAGTTTGAAAAAAATCATTGGTTAATGTGATTACCTGTCATCAAGGAAAATGCTAGAGGTGATGTTAGTTTAATTTTTTAAAAGCATTCCAGAAATGGTAACTAGAAGATTTGGTAATGCGTTCTTTTTGCCAAGTGCACATATTTTGTGTTACTCTTAGTTTGGAATTGAATTGAACAGAGTTATGAATGATAAGAAATCTTATCCAAATGACAAATTATCCCATGTGCAATAAGTAGTTAAGCATCTTTTTCAGCATTTTAATGTTCGCATGGTGGCCTCTGATAAAATAATATCTTTAAAATAAACCATTAAAAATTCAATATTCTCTCATCTCTCATTATATATTGACTGTTTTATCAGATATTAACATCATGACCTATATAATCATTTAAAAATAGCAGATATTTGAATATTTAACTTCTTATTGTCTGATTTTGAATTAAACAAGTAGACATAAAGCCTATGTTATGCTTTTTACTGTGACAGATCACGGGGAAACTATGGAATATAAGGCAACTAAGCTGAAACAGTGCTATTAATCCCTAGAATAGTGACAGTGCCTTAATATGATTAACTGTCTAATTAGTTTAGGGACTAGCCACGTTCACCTTTGCAATGTTTTTCTCTTACATTCTCTCCAGTTTCCACTGGTATGAGCATCACAGAAAGCATTGCCTGTCTTCAATAAAGTAACTGTGAAATAAACATTTGAACCAGAAAGCTTTCTATTGACCCAGAGATATAAGATTAATCCTCCACAGAATAACGTACTTAGAGCCGACCAGAATGTAATGTTGTCAAAAAGAAGAGATAAAGCACATCAGCACAAAGCAAACTTTATTTTCCTTCAGCTATGGATTCCTACATATGAAAAACAGTTTTTTTTCATGGAATATGTTCCAGATTTTGTTATATACCATATAAAATATTAAAAACAGTCTTGTCTTACAGCATCCCTGGACAATTATGTGTCATATATACAAATGATTATTTTATTACAGAATTTAAAAGAAACACATTGGCTTGATAATTTACAGATATTTGCACAAGATAAAAAGACATCTTTAGTCAGCTTTCAGCTTTCAAAATAGAAGATATTTCTGTTCCTCTACTATGTAATTCTTTCAGTACTGAATTGGTTATACAAAATATTCATCCCTATATCCATTAAGTAAAAAAAGATATGCATTATTGCCCCCAATAGCTCAGAATTGAGACCTGAGTAGCAATTTTTGTCTCTGAGGGAATTTGAAAGCACATGTAATTCCCTTTATTCCCATGTACAGGAGTTCATAACACCTGACTGATAAATTAATAAGCATGAACAATTAAATCTTTTTCCAGTGTCCTTTGATTTTTGAATCTGAAGGACTTCTTGTTCTAAAAGGAAGTTGGAAAGTGAAAACATACAACAAAAGTTGTCATTCTCTACAAGCATTATGTGAACCTTTTTCTCTCTGAAACAAATGTAACAACATGTATTTCTTCATGCAGCTGCCAATCTGAACCATGATGTGGCCAATTCATTCTTTTCAGCTGTCTTCATGATGGATCCATAGGCTTTATCGTTTCTAAGCTGGCATTTTTTTTTTTTTTTTACCTACTAAAGTTGGACGATTCGGGTAACTCCTATAAAATCTTCCTGTTTACTGACCTAGTTAAATGACATGCTTCCCTTTGTAGAAACAAATGATAATCCCTCTTCCACACATGGAAACACATACCTTAACAAACCTGTCAATCACTAGAGCTGAAGGATTCTCAACTGTCTTTTATACTTAACTAGAAAAAGGCAATAACACAAATAAAGGATTTTGTTTGTTTGTTTTAGACGTTGGACATCTTGTCAATTTAAGTACTGTCAAGAATTAAGAAGATAAATCACCTGATTTAAAAGTACAAAAACAGGAGTTAAAAATATAAGAGACCAAAGCGATCTAAGCAGTAGATGCTAAAATTTACGTAAAAGATCCGAATGGTAGTTTTACATGCCTTGTAAGCACGCGTTTTGTTGCAGGGGAAGTTTGCTATCCGCACCTAAATTCTACAACTTCCTTGTCTTTGTAAAAGCTCGCAGCGCTGCTCTCGTTCTGATGCCGAATGCGCTGAAAGGCCAGGCCTCATCAGTTCTAATGTGCGCTCTGTGGCTTACACCCTGTACACTGAGCACAAAACATCACTGCCCTTAAAGTGTCCCCTTACGTTGCTTCCAAATGATCTGCTTTCCGTTCATGAATGAAAACTTGCAGTTCTTTGTTTTACTACAATCATTTTATTTCACAAAACAGTTCAGATTTTTCTTCTGTTTTCTCTTTTACACTAGAGCTGTCTTCCAAGGATTTAAAACATTCAAACCTATAGTTATATAATATCTTATGGAATGAATCTTTATGTTAGGATTAGGAACATAAAGATTAGGAACTAGTTTTTATGTTATGACAGAAACAAGTACTATGGACAATGTTATAGCTACCTAAGGTTGTCATGCACTATTCACCTCTATGTGAATAAATATTATGATAAGAGGTATTAAAAGTTTATTAAATAAGCGGATGTTTATTTCATCTGACTTTGAATTCTAAATTGCTCTTGAGTAATGCATCTTAATCATCAAAACAGTAATTCACAACAGCCTCTCTTTATATTAAGTAGTAACAAGGATTTAAATTTTTTTTAATGTTTTATTTATTTTTGAGAGAGAGAGTGCAGGGAGGGGCAGAGAGAGAGGGGGACAAAAGATTTGAAGCAGGCTCCGTGCTTACAACAGCAAGCCCAATGTGGGGCTTGAGCTCTCACACAGCAAAATCATAACCCGAACTGAAGTCGGATACTCAACCAACTGAGTCACCCAGGCACCCTAACACGGGATTTCTGATGGTGTGTTCCTGTACTCTGACTCCATGTGGACACTAGCAATGGCTGGTTTTGGGGGCCATTTAACACAGCAAAATGTACCTGAACTAGAAATGGCAGAGAAGACTGGCTTGTATATTTCAGTGGCTACCAAACATTCAACAGTATATGACCCAGATGATGAGTTTTTGAGGGTATTTTACCTGCCTTGTGAATGTTACATTTCATTTGTAGTTTTTTGCTGTTTTAGCCGTCATGTGGTGTCACCAGTTTCTTGATAATAGTTTGATATTCTAATTGTGTATTTTCTATATTGTCAGTGTTTTAGTAAGTGCATACTGGGTCCACGGTAGGAAGATTATAGATATGTACCCAACATGAAAATTCCAGAAACCTTCCAAGAAGTGTGTGCGTGTGTGTGTGTATGTGCGTGTGTGTGTATGCATTTTCTTTCAAATGTTTTTTAAGGAAAACCAGCCATACAGACTAACCATTTTAGAGTTTGAGCATTTACTTTTAGAATATCAAAATTCGGGGCGCCTGAGTGGCTCAGTCGGTTAAGCCTCCGACTTCGGCTCAGGTCAGATCTCACCTTCCTGGGTTCGAGCCCCGCGTCAGGCTCTGTGCTGACAGCTAGCTCAGAGCCTGGAGCCTGCTTCCGGTTCGGTGTCGTCTTCTCTCTCTGCCCCTCCCCCTCTCATGCTCTGTGTCTCTGTATCAAAAATAAATAAAACATTAAAAAAAGGTTTTAGAATATCAAAATTCATAGAAAGCCTAAGTCATTTCTATGTACATGTGGCTTTGTATGGTTTCATAATTCAAATTGGACTTAATTACTTTGAACTAAATTTGTTCTACTAATACTGCAATTCCCTACATAGAACATTTCACATATATTCCATAAGGTACAGCAACACTGAATATTACTGTTTTTAATGGACAGTTGTGTCTCTAAAAATATCTATAGTACTGTCAACTTGACAAAACAATTTAAATCTGTGCGAATTAAAAGATAATAAAATATGGTTCATGTATATCTTCCATGTAATTGTCTTTTAGGACTTTTTTGTTTTATTACAAAATGTTTTGTTTTCTTACAAAATATTTTGTTTTCTTACAAAATATTTTGTTTTCTTACAAAATATTTTGTCAAAAGTATTTAGATTTAGCAATTTTAGATTTTTTATTAATAGTTTATTGCCAACTTGGTTTCTATAATACACCCACTGCTCTCCCCACAAGTGCCCCCTCCATGACCATCCCCCCCATCCCCTTTCCTCCTCCCTCTTCAGCCCTCAGTTTGTTTTCAATATTCAAGAGTCTTTCATGATTTGCCTCCCTCCCTCTCCCTAACTTTCTTTCCCCCCTTACTCTTCCCATGGTCCCTTGTTAGGTTTCTCCTGTTAGACCTATGAGTGAAAACATATGGTATCTGTCCTTCTCTGCCTGACTTATTTCGCTTAGCATGACACCTTCCAGGTCCACCCACTTTGCTACAAATGGTCATATTTCATTCTTTCGCATTGCCATGTAGTATTCCATTGTATATATATACCACATCTTCTTGATCCACTCATCAGGTGATGGACATTTAGGCTCTTTCCATGAATTGGCTGTTGTTGAAAGGGCCACTATGAACATTGGAGTACATGTGGCCCTATGCATCAGTACTTCTGTATCCTTTGGTAGATCTCCAGAACTGCTGTTGTTGGGTCATAGGGGAGTTCTATCGATAGTTTTTGAGGAAGCTCCACACTGTTTTCCAGAGCTGCTGCACCAGTTTACATTCCCACCAACAGTGCAGGAGAGTGCCTATTTCTCCACACCCTCGCCAACATCTATAGTCTCTTGATTTGTTCATTTTAGCTACTGGCATGAGGTGGTATCTCAGTGTGGTTTTGATTTGTATTTCCCTGATGTTGAGTGACACTGAAAATCATTTCATGTGCCTGTTGACCATCTGGATGTCCTCTTTGGAGAAGTGTCTGTTCAGATCTTCTGCCTGTGTCTTCACTGAATTACTCTTTTTCGGGTAGGGAGTTTGGTGAGTTCCTTGTAGATTTTGGATACTAGCCCTTTATCCGATATGCCATTTGCGACTATCTTTACCCATTCTGTCAGTTACCTATTAATTTTTTTTTACTATTTCCTTTGCAGTACAGAAGCTTTTTATCTTGATGAGGTCCCAATAGTTCATTTTTGTTCTTGATTCCCTTGCCTTTGGGGATGTGTCGAGGAGGCAATTGCTGCGAATGAGGTCAAGGAGGCTGCTTCCTGCTTTCTCCTTTAGAGTTTTGATGGTTTCCTGACTCACAGGTCCTTTAGCCATTTTTGTGTATGGTGTAAGATAGTGTTCTAGTTTCATTCTTCTGCATGCTGCTGTCCAGTTCTCCCAGCACCACCTGCTGAAGAGGCTGTATTTTTTCCATTGGATACTCTTTCTGCCTTGCCAAAGATTGATTGGCTGTACATTTGTGGGTTTATTTCTGGGCTTTCTATTATATTCCATTGGTCTATGTGTCTGTTTTTGTGCCAATACAATACTGTCTTTATGATGACATCTTTGTAATAGAGGCTAAGCCTAGGATTGTGATGCCTCCTGTTTTGGTTTTCTTCTTCAATTTGGCTATTCATGGTTTTTTTGTGGTTCCATACGAATTTTAGGATAGTTTGTTCTAGCTTTGCGAAGAATGCTGGTGCAATTTTGATTGGGATTGCATTGAATGGTAGATTGCTTTAGGTAATAATGACATTTTAATAATGTTTATTCTTCCAATCCATGAGCATGGAATGTTTTTCCATTTCTTTGTGTCTTCAATATCTTTCATAAACTTAGTTTTCATTGTACAGGTCTTTTATATCTTTGTTTAGGTTTATTCCTAGGATTTTATGGTTTTTCATGCAATTGTGAATGGGATCAGTTCCTTGATTTATCTTTCTGTTGCTTCATTATTGGTGTACAAAAATGCAACTGATGTCTGTACGTTGATTTTGTACCCTGCGAGTTTGCTGAATTCGTGGATCAGTTCTAGAAGGCTACTGGTGGAGTCGATCGGGTTTTCCATGTAGAGTATCATGTCATCTGTGAAAAGTGAAAGTTTGACTTCTCCTTTGCTAATTCTGATGCCTTTTATTTTCTTTTGTTGTCTGATTGCTCATGCTAGGATTTCCAGCACTTTGTTAAATAATAGGGTTGAGAGTGGACATCCCTGTCGTGTTCCTGATCTCAGGGGAAATGCTTTCAGTTTTTCCCCATTGAGGATGATATTAGCTGTGGGCTTTTCATAAATTGCTTCTATAATGTTTAAGTAAGTTTCTTCTATCCTGACTTTCTCAAGGGTTTTTTATTAAGAAGGGATGCTATATTTTGTCAAATGCTTTTTCTGCATCTATCTACAGGATCATATGGTTTTTATCATTTCTTTTGTTAATGTGATATTTCACATTAATGGATTTGTGAATATTGAACCAGCCCTGTAACCCAGGAATGAATCCCACTTGATTATGATGGATAATTCTTTTTATATGCTGTTGAATTCGATTTGCTAGTATCTTGTTGAGTATTTTTACATCTGTATTCATTCAGGACATTGGCCTGTAGTTCTCTTTTTTGGCTAGGTCCTGGCTGGTTTGGGTATCAAAGTGATGCTGGATTCATAGATGAGTCAAGAAGTTTTCCTTCATTTCTATTTTTTGGAATAGCTTGAGAAGAATGGGCATAACTCTGATTTAAATGTCTGGTAGAATTTCCCAGGGAAGCCATCTAGCCCAGGACTTATATTATTTGGGAGATTTTTGATAACAGATTGAATTTCTTCACTGGTTATGGGTCTGTTCATATTTTCTATCTCTTCCTGTTTCAATGTTGGTAGTACATGTGAGTTTAGGAATTTGTCCATTTCTTCTAGATTGTCCAGTTTGTTGGCATATAATTTTAAATAGTAATATCTGATGATTGCTTGTATTTCTGAGGAATCAGTTGTAATAGATCTATTTTCATTAATGATTTTGTCTATTTGGGTGTTCTCCCTTTTCTTTGTGAGGAGCCTGGCTAGAAGTTTATCAATCTTTTTTTTTTTTTTAAACCAAGTCTTGGTTTCATTGATCTGCTCTTTTTTTTTTTGTTTGTTTGTTTTTTTGGATTCTACATTGTTTATTTCTGCCTGGAACTTTCTTATTTTTCTTCTTCTGTGGGATTTGCAGTGCTCTTGTTGTTCCCTTTCTAGCTTCCTTAGGTGTGCTGTTAGATTTTGAATTTGCACTTTTTCTAGTTGTTGAAACTAGAAAATTGCAATATACTTTCCTCTTAGGACTGCCTTTGCTGAATCTCAGAGTTTGGAATGTTGTATTTTTGTTTTCATTTGTTTCCATATATTTTTTAATTTCTTCTCTAATTGCCTTATTGGCCCAATCATTCTTTTTAAGGTGGTTTTTAACCTCCACATTTTGGGAGGTTTTCCAGACTTTTTACTGTGATTGATTTCAAGTTTTATAGCATTGTGATCTGAAAGTGTGCGTGGTATGATCTCAATTCGTTTGTATTTATGAAGGGCTGTTGTATGACCCAGTATGTGATCTATCTTGGAGAATGTACCATGTTCACACAAAGAGAAAGTAAATTCTAGCTTCAGGATGCAGAGTTCCAAGTATATCAATTCCATCTCTTCCAATGTGCCGTTCAGGTCCATTGTTTCTTTCGTGATTTTCTGTCTGGTTGACCTATCCATTGCTGTAAGTGGAGTATTAAAATCCCCTGCAATAAACACATTCTTATCAATAAGATTGTTTCTGTCTGTGATTGTTTTATGTATTTGGGTGCTCCCAAATTCAGTGCATAGATGTTTATAATTGTTAGATCTTCCTGATAGACCCTGTAATTATATAATATCCTTCTTCATCTTTTGTTACTGCCTTTACTTTAACGTCCAGTTTGTCTGATATAGGTATGGCTACTCCAGCTTTCTTTTGACTTCTAGTTGCATGATAGATATTTCTCCATCCCCTTACTTTCAACCTAAAGGTGTCTTCAGGTCTAAGATGAGTCTCTTGTAGACAGCAAATAGAGGATTTTGGTTTTTTAGCCATTCTGCTACCTTGTGTCAATTGATTGGAGCATTCAGTCCATTTACATTCAGTGTTACTATTGAAATATGTGGGTTTATATTCATTGTGTTCCCTGTAGAGTTCAAGTTTGTAGTGATATCTCTAGTACCTTATATTTTTCCTACATTTCCCTCATAGAGTCCCTCTTAGGATTTCTTGTAGGGCTGGTTTGGTAGTGATGAATTCTCTCAAAATGTGTGTGTGTGTGTGTGTGTGTGTGTGTGTGTATGTATATATATATATATGTATATATATGTATATATATGTGTATGTGTGTGTATATATATATATACATATATATATGTATATATATGTATATATATATATATATTTGGAAACCTGTATATCTCCTTCTATTTTGAATGACAGGCTCACTGGATAAAGGATTCTTGGTTGCATATTTTTCCTGTTCATCACATTGAAGATTTCCTGCCATTCCTTTCTGGCCTGCCAAGTTTCAGTAGATAGGTCTGTAACCACTCTGATAGGTTTCCCTTTGTATGTTAGGGCCCTTTTATCTCTAGCTGCTTTCAGAATTCTCTTTTTGTCTTTATATTTTGCCAGTTTCACTATGATATGTCATGCTGAAGGTCGATTCAAGTTACGTTTTAGTGGAGTTCTGTGAGCCTCTTGAATTTCCATGTTTTTTCCTTTTCCAGATTTGGGACGATCTCGGTTATAATTTGATCAAGCACCCCTTCAGGACCTTTTTCTCTTTTTCCTCTTCAGAAACTCCTATGATATGAATATTGTTCCATTTGATTGTATTGCTCAGGTCTCAAATTCTCCTTTCATGCTCCTGGATCAATTTTTCTCTTTTTCTCGGCTTCCTCTTTTGCTATAACTGTGTCTTCTAATTCACTATTCTCTTCTCTGCCTCTTCAATCATTTAGTGGCCACCTCCATTTTATTATGCACCTCACTTATAGCCTTTTTTTTTTTAACACATCACAGCTATTTTGAAGGTCCCTAGTCTGTGTATCAATAGCTTCTCTGATGGTTTTTTCAAGCCCCGTGATTAATTTTATGACAATTGTTCTAAATTATTGTTCAGTTATGTTGCTTATGTCTGTTTTGACCAGTTCTGTGGCTGTGATTTCTTTTTGGAATTCCTTTAGAGGAGAGTTCTTTTGTTTAATCCTTTTGGTTAGCTTTCTGTTTCTTGTCAGTTTTAAAAGCTTGTTATGCACTGTGCACCTGTTAATACTGCTCTCTTAAAGGAGGCCAATAGACTGTCCAGGGCCTGTCGTTTAAGGAAGTGTTCTTTTAATGGTGTCTGTTGGTTTCTCTTGTGCCTTTGATTATTTTCTTTCCCTATTTTGTGGTATTTGGGACTCTCACCATGTGTACTTTGGTTTTTCTCTTGAGGTAGTGCTAAAAAGAACAGACAGACAAACACACAGTGAGCAAAAGCAGGCCAAAGCACAGACAAATAAATAAGCAAGCCAAAAGGGGAAAAAAAATAAGAAAGGAAAAGAAAAGAGAAGAAGGGGGCACAGAAACGAGAAAGGACAGTTGAGAGCGTAAAACCTGAAGAGAGGAGAGATAAGAATGAGATAAGGAAAAATATATCTGTATGGCAGGAATTGATCTAATCACTGCAGTGTATAAATGTTGGTCTTTCCCAGACTCCAAGGGGAAAAAGGAGAAACAAAGGAAAAAAGAGAAAAAGATTTTAAAAAATATTTTAAGTTAAAAAAAGTAAAAAAAAAAAAAAAAACTCTCCAGCACGGATGGGCGTGGTTTGGTGTAGGTAGGTCTGGTCTCAGGAGCTGGTCTCTGAGGCCCTGCCTAAGGGGTTGCAGGGAGAAGAATGGCGGTGCCCCAAGCCCTTCTCAGACCACTGATTGCAAGCCACTTTTTTAAGTCCAATCTTCCTGTGCCAGGGGCGGGTGTAATTGCTTTTCTTTACTAAGCTGCAGCACTTTTCCAAATCCTAGTTCGTGCACTTTAATGCTGTTGCCCTAGATGAAATGAAATGAAATGTCTTCCTGCAGGTGGGCGGCTTTCTAGTCAGAATTGATTAAGGGGACTGGGGAGCCAGCTTTTCCCTGCCTCTGGCTAGAGTCACCAAGCCGCCAAGCCCAAGAGAGAATAAGCCCACTGAGGGGGACGAATTTCTCTCCCTGCACCCAGTGGCTATATATGGGATGGTGTGTCTCTTGGTCCCAGGGTGAGGTCTCTCCCTCTCCAGTGTCCACTTTATAAGCATTTTCAGTCTCTTTCTCTTCCCTTTGGCTCTCTGCCACTTTACACAGCCATTTGGTGAGTGGCTCCAAATGGCTGCACTGCGTGCCACTTCGCACCACTGATCTATGCACGGCCCTCCATCCATGGTCCTGTGCCATTTTTTGCACACATGGCCCTCTGTGGCCTGGTGCCACCTTTTTGGGTGCTCTCTCTCCCTGCTCTGCTTTGGGCTGGCGCTCCCTCCCCTCAGCATCTCTGGTCCCAGTTCACACTCACTCAGGCATCCATGAGGCTGTCATCTATAAGGACTCTGTGGGCCATCTTCTGTTCTTGGAGATTAGAATATAGTGGCTTTGGCCCTTCTCAGTTTGATAGTAGCATGGGGGTAGAGATTACAGAGCTCCCTACTTCTCTGCCATCTTGCCGCTCCTCCTGCAATTTTAGATTTTGGAGTCAGATGTATTAGAATTTTTCAGTGTAGCTCTTTTCCTTCTGATAAGCCAACAGAGTTTTAAGATGTTTTCAATTTGAAAGGTCAAAAATTAATATGTTCTCACATAAAATTTCATTCAACCATAATGCCTCTTTCTCTCACATGACGGACTTTTCAAATAAAAGTAAAAAAAATAAATAAAAAGACACTGAATATCTAAGTCTTAAAGTTACTGTTTAATTTTTCTATGGCAATATCATAAACAGATATGATAAAGTTTAGCCATTCTGATTTCTCTTTTAACTTGTTGGGTTTAATTTTAATAGACTCTCATATATAATAGGCAGGACTATTACTGCTTCCCTAAGTCATTTTCATTCTGTTTGCCATTGAAATACAAAGGTGACACAATAACTTTAAATTGTAATTAATCTACTATGCATTCATTTACAAAGAATATAGCTGTTTAAATAAGCCTAATAACTGTCACTATACATAGTTACAATTTTTTAAATGTGATAAGAGATTTTAATATCTACTCGCCTAGCAACTTTAAAATATGCTTAGAGTATTATTTTCTATTGTTTCCATGATATATATATATATACATACATACATATATACATATATATATAATTTTTGACCTTTCAAATTGAACACATCTTAAAAATACTTGCCTTATTTATTCTAAAACTGAAAGTTTGTACGTTTTGATCCCCTTCATTCATTTGGCCACCCAACTCTTGCTTCTGGAAACCACCAATCTGTTCTATAATGAGCTAGGTTTTTTTTTTTTTTTTTGGTTGCCTTTAGAATCCACGTATAAGTGAGAACATACAGTAATTGTTTTTCTCTAATTTATTTCATCAGCATAATGCACTCAAGGTTTTGATTTTCATCTCCATGAGAATTAGTAATATTGAGGATCTTTTCATGCGTTCTTTGGTCATCCTCTTTAGAAAGATGCATATTCAGGTCTTCTAACCCTTTATTAATCTAATATTTTTGTTGTTGAGTTGTATGAGTTCTTTATATATTTTGGATATAACTTTTCATCAGGTCTATCAGTTATAGATATCTTCTCCCATCACTGGGTTGCCTTTCTGCTTTGTAGATAATTTTCTTTGCTGTGCAAAAGCTTTTTATTTTAGTGTTCCCAATAGTTTATTTCTGATTTTCCTTTGCCTTAGGAGACCTATCCATACATATGCTGTTAAGACCAACATCCAAAAGGTTACTGCCTAGGTTTTTTTCCAGGATTTTTAGGATTTCACATTTGGACCTTCAATCCATTTTGAGTTCATTTTTGTGTATGGTGAAAGTGGCCCATTTCATTTTTTTGCATGTAGTTGTCTATTTTTCTCAGCACCATTTATTGAGGAGACTGTCTTTTTCCGTTTGTATATTCTTGCCTCCTTTGTCATGGATTAATTATAACCACATAAGCATGGGTTTATTTCTGGGCTCACTATCCTGTTCTGTTGATCTATGTGTCTATGTTCATTCCAGTAACATACTGTTTGATTCTTCTAGCTTTGTGATATATCCAGAAATCTGAGGTTGTAATATCTCCAGCTTTATTCTTTCTCAAGATTGCTTGGCTGTACAAATTTTAGGATTGTTTGTTCTACTTATGTGAATACTGCTGTTGGTATTTTGATAGGGATTGCATTGAAGTTGTAGAATGCTTTGAGTAGCATGGACATTTTAACAATATTAATTCTTCCAATCCATACAATTTCTTTTATCAATGTTTTATAGTTTTCATGGTACACATTTTTCACCTATTTGGTTAAGTTTATTCCTACACATTTTCTTCTTTTTGATGCAGTTGTAAATGGGATTATTTTCATAATTTCTGTACTCTTTTGCAAATGGCATAGATGTATGTATGTAAAATTCATATCCTACAACATTATGGAATTTATCAATTCTAATAGTTTCTTGGTAGAGTCTTTCTTTAGGATTTTCTATACATAGTATCATGCTATGTGCAAATAGTTACAGGTTTAGTTCTTCTTGCCAATTTGGATGCCCTTTATTTCTTTTTCTTTTCATCTAATGCTACAACTAAAACTTTCAATACTATGCTCAATAATAGTGGTGAGAGCAGACATTCCTGTTTTGTTCCTGACCTTAAAAATATTTCAGTCTTTTACCATTGAGTATGATATTAGCTGTGGGTTTTTCATATATGGCCTTAATCATATTGAGGTATGTTTACTCTAAACCTATTTTGTTGAGGGTTTTTATCATGAATGGATGTTGTACTTTATCAAATGCTTTCTCTGCGTCTATTGGAACCATAGGATTTTTATCCTTTCTGTAGTTAATGTGATGTATCACACTGTTTTGTGACTATTGAACTATACCTGGAAACCTGAAATAAATCCTAGTTGAACATAGTGGATTAATTTTAAGTATATTATTGAACTCAGTTTACTAATATTTTGTTGAGGATTTTTGGATCTGTATTTATCAAAGACCTTGGCCTACAGGGTTGTTTTGGTTTGGTTTGGTTTGACTAGGTGGGATTTTATTTTTTGGTTGTGTTGCTTTAGTGTCTTTGTTTTTAGTATCAGGATAATGTTAGCCTTGTAGAATTAATTTGGAAATTTTCCTTTTTCTTCTATACTTTGAAATAGTTTGAGAAGAATACATATACATTCTTCTTTAAATGTTTGGTAGAATTCATCTGTGAAACCATCTGGTCCTAGACTTTTGTTTATTGGAAATTTTTTTTTATTAGTGACTCAATTGCTGGTAATTGGTTTGTTCAAATTTTCTCCTATTTTTTCCTTATTTAGCTTATAATGCATTATAATATTTCCTTATAATCCTTTCTCTTTATATGGTATCAGTTGTCATTTATCCTTCATTTTTTTAATTTTATTCATTTGAGCCCTCTTTTTTCCTTGAGGAGTCTGGCTAAGGGTTTAGCCACATTATCTTTTCAAAGAACCACCTCTCCATTTCACTGATCTTTTCTATTTTTAAATCTTTTTCATTTATTTCTTCTCTAATCCTTTATTATTCCCTTCTACTAGTTTTGTCCTTTATTTGTTCTTTCTCTAGCTCTTTTAGGTATAAGATTAGGATGTTTGAGATTTTTCTTCTGTCTTAAGGTAGGCCAGTATCATTGGCAACTGCCCTCTGAGAACTGATTTTGTTGCATCACAAGGATCTCAGACTATTTTCATTTTCTTTTGTCTCCTAGTATTATTTGATTCCCTCTTTGATTTCTTACTGATGAATTCATTGTTTAGTAGCATGTTATTTGGCCTTCATGTATTTGTGTTATTTATTTTTTATTGTGATTGATCTCTAGTTTCATAGCATTGCAGTTGGAAAAGATGCTTCATAACTATTTCAGTCTTAAGTTTATTAAGAATCATTTTGTGGCCTAACATGTGCTCTACCGTGGAGAATGTTCCATGTTCACTTGAAAAGAGTGTGTATTCTGCTCTTTTTGAAAGGAGTGTTCTGTATAGATCTGTTTATCTGGTCTAATGCATCATTCAAAGCCACTGCTTCCTTGTTGGTTTTCTATCTGGATGATCTATCTAGTGATATAATTGAGATGTTAATGTCCTCTACTGTTATTATATTACTGTCAATTTACCCCGTGATGCCTGTTGATACTTGCTTTGTCTATTTAGGTGCTTCTATGTCTGGGTGTATTGATGTTTACAGTTTTATATCCTCTTATTGAATGCTTCCCTTTATCATTATTTAGTTTTCTTCCTTGACTCTTGCTACCCTCTTTGCTTTGCAGTTTCTTTTGTCTCATATAAGTATTGCTACCCTGGTTTGGGTTTTGGTTTGTTCCTCCATTTGCATGGTATATGTTTTGCCATCTCTTTCAATCTGTGTGTGTCTTTGGGTCTAAATGAATCTTTTTAGGCAGCATATCAATGTTTTTTTCACCCTTTTCAGACATCCTGGATTTTGATTGGAGTATTTAGTCCACTTACGCTTAAAGTAATATTGCTCATTGTTTTCTGATGGTTTTGGAGTATTTCTCTGTCCCTTTCTTGTCTTGCTCTCTTCTCTTGTGGTTTGATGGGGGTATTTTTAGTGTTATGCTTGGGTTCCTTTTTCTACATTTTGTGTATCTATTATAGATTTTTTATTTATGGCTACTATCTAGTTTATATAGAACAACTTACGCATGTAGCTGTGTATATTAAGATGACAGTAGCTAAATGTTGAACATATTCTAAGAGCACTACATTTTTATTCTCCCCTCCACATACACGCACACACACACACACACACACACACATGATATATTTTAAATCTTTTTGTGTATCCTCGAATTTTTATAGATATTACCGATTTTACTACTTTTGTGTTTTAACCTTCATGTTGGATTTATAAGTGATTAATCTACGACTTTTACTATATATTTTTACCTGTGGAAATTTTTTCTTTCATAATTTTTCCTCTAGTTATGATCTTTTAGTTCCACTCAAAGAATTTTCTTTAACATTTCCTGTATTGGCTTAGTGGTGTTGAGCTACTTTCACTTTAGTTTGCCTGAGAAACTCTTCATCTTTCCTATTCTGAATGATAATCTTTTTGGGTAGAGTATTGTTAGTTGCAGGTTTTTTCTTCTCAGCACTTTGAATATATCATGCCACTCCCTTTTGATCTGTAAACTCTTTGCTGAAAAATCAGCTGATAGCCTTACAGGGATTCCTATAAATATTACTGTTTTCTTTTACTGCTTTTTTTAAAAATTATTTTAATGTTTGTTTATTATTATGTGAGAGAGAAACAGAGCACAAGCGGGGGAAGGGCAGAGAGAGAAGGAGACACAGAATCTGAAGCAGGCTCCAGGCTCTAAGCTGTCAACACAGGGCTTGAACCCACAAACCGTGAGATCATGACCTGAGCCAAAGTCCTACACTTAACTGACTAAGCCACGCAGCCATCCCCCTTTTACTGCTTTTTATGTTCTCTCTTCATCACTACTTTTTAAAAAAGTTTATTTTGAGGTGTGGGGGTGGTGGAAGGGTGCAGAGAAGAGGAGAGAGAGAATCCCAAGCAGGCTCTGTGCTGTCAGCTCATAACCTGAGCTGAAATCCAGTTACAGTCTTAGCCTACTGAGCAACCCAGGCATCCCACTTCATCACTACTTTTTAAAACCATTCTAATTATTATGTCTCTTGCTGTGGATCTCTTGAGTCAATATTGCTAGAGGATCTCTGTGCTTCTGGGGCCTGGATGTCTGGTTCCATTCCCAGATTAGGGATCCCTTCTGGGATTTCTACACTGTGAATATTATTATGCTTGATGATGTTGCTGAGTTCCCTTTATTCTCATTTTTTCTTTTTGCTGTTTATTTCAGATGCTTTCCATTACTCTTTCTTCAAGATCTTAATGGATCTATTTTTCTGCATCCTCTAATATATTGTTGATTCTCTTTAGGCATTTTTTAAAATTTCAGTTACTGAATGCTTTATCCTTGAGTGGTTCTTTTTTATATTTACACTTGCTTGAAGTTCTCATGGACTTTATCCACTTTTCTGTCAGGTTTGTTGTGCCTATTTATTATATTTACTTAGAATTATTTATCAGGCATATTGCTTGTCTCCATTTCATTTAGCTCTTTTGGTTTTATTTTGTCCCGTTCTTTCAGTTGGAACCTATTTCTTTGTCTCCTCATTTTGTCTTTGTGTTTCTTCAAATTGGGGAGATCAGCCATATCTTGTCTTGAAAGCTGTATCCTAGTGTAGAAGAGGTACTGTGGTGTCCTCCTGCACAATCCTCTCTGGTCGTCATAACCAGGTGCTTCAGTGGTGTCTCCTTATGTGCTACGTATGCTCTACCATTGTGACTGAGCCATGTTTGCCTTCATCTCAGCCATCTGCAATGTCCTGCTTTGTCTATGGTGAGCACACCCACTGAGCATTTTGGTCCCCACACAGTTGAGAGATCTAAGGCTGCCATAGGCTCATCAGTGGGCTCAACCAGCAGTCAGTCTAGCTGCCTGTAATTAGCCTCTCTGCCATAACTGCAGGTGCACCAAAGGGCAAGGCTTGTTCCCTGTACATTTAGCTAAGAAGCTGGGCTTCTGGAACTGCAGGTGTGATGGTGTGTGGCATTATCTCTCCTTTTTTTCAGGGCAGGAGTCACCTTGGAGTACTAGTAGCCCATCCAGTCCCTGCTGGGGATGGTTGCAGGGTATAATGGGCAGGAGATGCTTCCCTGCCAAGGCAGGTGGGTTTGATGAGGTGAATCTGTAGGGAAACATGGACGTGGGACATAAGTTTCTAGCAAGGTAGCTAAAGAGTGTTAATACTGTCTCCTGCATGTATCAAGCTCTCTAGGCTGGGGGTGAGAAATGTAAATGGTGCTTACCAGCATTTTTGTACCTAGAGAAAGGTCCTGGAGAGTTCTACCCTTCTAGCATATTTTCTGAGATTAGTAAATACCCCAGGCACTTTTCAGACTGCTGCCTCTTGTCTTGTCTTATGCTGGCTCTGAAAGGATGGAGACTCTCTTCCCTATTGGCCCCTGGCTCCCTGGGAGTTAAGCCCACTGATTTTAAAAGCTCATGAAGGCAAGTGACACTGGATTTTAAAGCCAGATGTTATCGGGGCTTGTCTTCCCAGTGTAAGTCTGCAGTTCTGGGACTTCCTGGTTTGGGGCGATCCTCCTGATTCTCCATGCTTGTGATGTTCTTTTCATTTATGGTTCATCTCACTGGGAGTTTGGTCCTAACTGCATCTCCACCTCTCCCATCCTTACAACATAGCCTCCTCTCTAGGTTTAGCTATGGAAGGTCTGTTCTGCCAGTCCTCATGTCATTTTCAGAGTTATTTGTAACTGTTATCTTAATGTGTCCATGAGACAATGTGAGCTCAGAATGCTCATATTCTGCCATCTTCTCTGAACCCATAAGATGCTTTTTATTTCTTTTTCTTACCTGATTACTCTGGTTGAAACTTCCAATATTATGTTGAATGAAAATAATATCCTTAATGAGTCGTCTTGTAACCTTAGAGGAAAATTCCAACTTTTCATGAATTAGTATAAAGTTCCCTGTGGGCTTGTGATACATGGCTTTTATGTCTTGAGGTAAATTCTCTCTATTCACTTTGTTGAGAGTTCTTAACATAAACAGGTATTCGTTTTTGCCAAATGCATTTTCCTCATCTATTTAGAGAATACAATTGTTATCTTTCATTTCGTTATGAGTATCGTATTGATTGATTTGTGGATTTTGAACCACCCTTGTATCCCTGGAATAAATCTCACTTGAATAGTGTGTATGATACTTTTAATGTCTTTTAGAATCTGATTTTCTAATATTTTATTACATAGTTTGCATTGATGTTCATCAGGGATATTGGTCTACAATTTTCTTGTAGCAGTTTTGTCTGGTTTTTGATATCAGAGTTATATTGAACTCATAAAATTTGAAAGTTACCTCTTTTTATGTATTATTATATTTTCTTTAAATATTTGGTAGAATTCTCCAGTGCCCTTAGTTTGTAGGTAGTTTTTTTTTTTTAATAATTTAACCTCCTTCTTAGTGATTGGTCTATTCAGATTTTCTTTCTCTTAATGATTCAGTCTTAGCAGGTTGTATGCTTTTAGGAATTTATCCATCTCTTCCAGGTTATACAATTTACTCTTGTACAATTGTTCATAGTAGTCTGCTTGTCATTGGTATAAGCATTTATTGCTATGAACTTCCCTCATAGAATTGCCACTGCAGCATCCTATAAGTTTTGGTATGATGTATTTGTTTATTTATCTTGAGTTTTTTTTTTTCCTCTTGATTTCTTCATTAACCTATTGGTCGTTCAGTAGCATGTTAAATCTTCATGCTTTTGTGAATTTTCCAGTTTTCTTTTTGTAGCTGATATCTAGTTTCATGCCATTGGGTACTTGATAAGACTTCAGTATTTTTATTAAGACCTGTTTTGTGGCCTAATATATGACCAATATGGAGAATGTTCCATCTGCTCTTAAAAGAATGTGGATTTTGTACATTTGGCTGGTATGTTCTGTGTTTATCTGTTAGGTCCATCTGTTTTAATGTGATCAAGACCAATAATTCCTCAATAAGCTTTTGTCTGGATGACCTATGCATTGACGAAAGTGGGGTATTAAAGTCCCCTACTATTATTGCTAAATATTTGCTTCATATATGTAGGGTCTCCTAAATGGGTGCATATTAACAAATGTTACATCCTCTAATTGGATTGACCTCTTACTTATCATGCAATGGCCTGCTTTGTCTCCTATGACAGTCTTTATTTTAAAGTCTATTTTATCTAGGGGCATCTGGGTGGCTCAGTTAAGTATCCAACTCTTGATTTTGGCTCAGGTCATTATCTCACAGTTTGAGCCCCATGTTGGGCTCTGCTCTGACAGTGTGGAGGCTGCTTGGGATTCCCTCTCTCCTCTCTCTGCCCCTCCTCTGCTCATGCTTTCTCACTCTAAAAATAAATAAACATTAAAAAAATGAAGTCTATTTCATCTAATGTAAGTACAGAAGTACCAAATTTATTTAGGTTTCTAGATTCATGGAATATCTTTTTTTTTTTTTCATTCGTTTATGTTGAGTCTGTGTGTGTCTGAAGAGAGGACACTTAGAGTTTCTTGTAGGCAGCGTGTAGTTGGGTCTTGTCTTATCCTTTCAGCCACTCTGTGTTTCAATTAGAGAGTTTAGTCCATTGATGCTTCATTTTTGCCTAATGAAGCCATTTTGTTCATTGTTTTCTGGCCGCTTTGTAGTTCCTTCCTTCCCCGCTTGCTTTCTTGCGGATTAATGTCTACTTTTAGTAGCAGGATTAGTTATTTGTCTTCTGTTTTATATATTTCCTGTCATTTGTCTCTGTGGTTATCATGAGGCTTACATACAACTCAAATTATCAGCTTAGAAGAAATTATGAAAAATATAACTTTGCGTTCTAAAGCTCTCCATTTTTACTCCTCCTGACCATGTCATTTTTGATCTCACACCACTTTCGTCTTTAACTTTCATACTCATTTTGAGTCCTTAATTTAGCACTATAATATTGGATTATTTTGATTTGCTATATATTTACTTTTACCAATGAGGCGTATACTTTCACATGTTTTCCTCTTAATAATTAGCACCTTCTCTTTTAAGCTTAAATAAGTCCCTTTAACATTTTTTGTAAGGCCTATCCAGTGGTGATGAACTACTTTAGCTTTGCTTGTCTTTATCTCTCTTTCAATTCTGAAAGATAGCTTTGCCATGTATTCTTGGTTAGATTTTTTTTAATAGAACTGTGAATGTATCATGTCACTCTCTTTTGTTCTACCAAGTTGCAGAAAAATTTGATAGTCTTATAGGGCTTCCCTTTTACAAACAACTTGTTTTACTCTTTTTACTTTTCAGATTCTCTTCTTGCTTCTTTGACCTTTTAATAATGTCCCTTGGTGTGAGTCTGAGTTCCTTTTACTGGCACTCTGTTTTTTTTCTGGATCTAGATGTCTGTTTCTTTCCCCCAGGTAGAAAGGTTTTTAACCATTGTAAGTTTTCTTTCTGTCTCTCTTCTTCTTCTAAGATCTCTATAATTAGAATGCTGGTCCACATCATGTAGTTCCAAGAGTTCCTTAGTAAGTTATCTCCATTTTTTTTTCTTATTCTCCACTGTTGTGTGAGCTCCATTTCCCTGTCCTCAAGTTTACTGATCATTTTTTTCTGCTTCATCTAGTCTATTGTACCCCTCTAGGATACTTTTCATTCCAGTTATTGCACTCCTCAGTTCTGAAACTTCTATTTGTTAAATTCTAGATTTTCTATGTCTTTGCTGAAGTTCTCTTTGTTTATCCATTCTTCTTCTGAGTTCAGAGAACATCCTTATGACTGTTATTTTTGAATACTTTATAAAGTAAATAACTTATCTCCATTTCATGAAGGACTTTTTCTGAGGATTTATCTTTTCCTTTCATTTGGAACACATTCCTGTTTCTTCCTTGACTCTCGATATTGGTTCTACATAGTAGATAAAACCTCCACATCTCTGTCTTGAGGGATGACATCTTGTGGGAGATGATCCTTACCATTAACCCTGCCCCCCCCCCCCATCCTGGTTTTCTCTTAAACCTTTATGATTGTCTGAGCAGCTTATTTTTAGTGACTCCCATTAGTTAAAAGTATCCCCCAAACTGTCAGTGCTTCAATGGGGAGGATCTCAGTGAGCATTCATATTTATGTTGTTTGGAAACCAGACCCTCAGGTAACAGCTTATTTATTTGTTTGTTTAGCACAAGCAGGAGGACAGAGAGATAGGAGAGAGAAACCCAAGCGGACTTTGTGCTGCCAGCAGAGAATTATGGATCATGATCTGAGCGGAAATCAAGAGTCAGAACTTTAACTGATTGAGCCACCCAGGCACCCTTAGGGAGAGTAAGACCATGTGTTCAAACCTTTTAAGAGAACTTGTCTATTTGCTATATAGCCTTGGGAGTCTTGTAGGTATGAACCCAGTTGTTTTTCAAAGAAAGATGTTTTAGAGAATTGTCTGTCAAGTGTAGGTCTGAAAAGTTCCGGTGCCTGATATGGGATTTGAACCTTGCACTCCTCAGGAAGAAGTTCCAGTGTTTGGCTCCCTCCTAATTCAGAGTTGCCATGCCACAAGTGGAGTTGATGGTGAGAATGTGTCTCATTTTCTCCTACCTGCTTTGATGTGGGGTTTTCTCATTTGCTCGATGTGTAGGAGTTGTTCAGCTAGTTCTTAGATTTTTTTCAGAGGAAATTGTTCCAAATATCTCTGTAGTTTCAGTGCATCCACAGAAGGTGAGTTCAGCATCTTGCTATGGTGCCATCTTGAACTGGAACCTCTTCTTGTTTTTCATCTGAAAAAAATGCTCCCAATAAAATATTAGAGGAGTAATTTTGCATACACTCCTTTGCTACTTTTCATTTCGACACCTCTTTATCGAATTGTTTGCCAAGGTCAATAATTACCTGTGATAAAATTTAGCAGACATTTCTCCGTGGTTATATTCATGAAGTCCTTAGTAGCAAATGTTAATTCCATCTACTTCCTCTTGAAATGTTTTCTACTGCCTTTCATGAGCCATGGTGTTCAGTTCCATTTATAACAATCTTTACTTCCTCTTACTCTGTCTTATTGGGAGCTTAAGATAAGACTTAAGAACAAATATTCTAGAATACAATTGGGGGCTCTATTTCTTATGATTTATATTTACTCATTTCTTCATCTGCTAACATTCTGGTTTTAATGTTATTTCATATCATGAGCCTGTTGTGTCAATAGAAAAATTTAATTACAAGTTGGAACAATATTTGGCATTTAGTTACTACTCATAATTTTAGGTCTAAATATTCATACTCATAAGATTTATTATCAAATCTATTTCCACATCCTGATTTCTGAATTCCACATTTGCATCTGAATGTTATTTCCAATTTCTTATTGAAGTTTCATATTTTTCTACCACAAATTACACCTTTCCTTAATCTATTTTTACTTTTGCCACTCTATACCTGTTCATGAGATCACAATGTTAACCAAATCAGAAATAGAAGTGTTATTCCTGAACCCACCTCTTAACTCCCCATCTATTCAGTGAGGCCATAGGATTCCTTCCTTTTTCAAAACCAATACCCAATTCAGTCTTTATAATTTCATCACCCTAAGAAAGTCCTACCAGATTAATCTCACAATAAAAGTGTAATTTACCACTTTAAAGTCTACTTTTTATTTTCCCTAAAATTCTTTGTCCTGATTTTCAAGACTTTCAATGACCTGGCCCTGATTAACATTTCCATTTTTCCATCTTACATCTCCCTTAATTATTACTAGCCAAACCTGTGATTCTTCCTTGCAAACATCTTGAGTTTCCCAATCTTGGCCACCTTTTTTCATAAATTTTCCCATGGATTTGTTATTCTCTCTCAACAAAAATCCCACACACCTTACAAATTTATACTTTTGAATTATTGCATCAAAATCTAATTACTTATTCTAAAATGATCTATTGTTGGGGCTCAATCAGTTAGGCATCCAACTCTTAATTCAGCTCAGGTCATGATTCCAGGGTCATGGGATCTAGCCTGACATTGGACTCGGCACTGAGTGTGAGTGCAGTTTATTTAATTTATCCCTCATTAAATTCAAATAAAAATGATCTATTGTTTAACTCCCAAAACATTTAATTTGTAACTATGTCTCAAGGCCATTTTTGTACCTATTCTCACTCTACTGGAGAAGCCATGGATTATTTTCAACAAGACAGAATCCTTTGGAAACAGTAGTAAAGGAACCTGTAGTAAGTAGAAAGAATACCAGAATGTGAATTCTTGATTCAGTCACTTTCTCGCAGTGTGATCTAAGGCAAGTCACTAAATCTTTCTGAATCTGATTCTCCATAGAAATTGGAATAAGACTTTTTAAGTTTTGCTGTAGTAAAAATATATTCATTACTTGTTAGCACAATGGCTAGTATTCTGCAAGGCTTAAAGAGTTATTTATAAAATAATAAACACATAAACTTAGTTTATGAGTTTCAAGCTGAATAGGAGGAAATCTACATCAATATTACAAGGCAGATGGATCAAAATCAAGCCCAGTGCTCTAGGAGAGGAGGTTTGTGTGCACTATTTCATTTCTGGTATCTGAGTTCACCTTACACTATGGTCAGGCCTCAGCCAACAGCAGAAACAAGTAAAAAGTGATTAGGAGAGTACACAATCTAGGTAGTTTCTGATGACTTACAGTGGCACGGCCTCTTACTAGATTGGCATACAATTTTTTTTATCCTAATTTTTGTGTTGAAGCACTGAATATATTTAATGATCAGCACTTCCCATATTATTGCTGTCAATCCACATTATAATGGTGTTCACACAGCACTTTGGGTCTTTCATCAAATATTGTCTATCTAGCAGTTGGCCCACCATCATACCTGTTAGCAAAAATTCTAGATCTGCCATTTAGTGTGGTAGCAAATTAACACCAAGGGACAAAGAACATGCTTACTTATTTATCTATTGTAGCACTACAAAACAGTACATAAATGGAGTCATATTTCTAAGTACACTTAGAGTTTAGAAATCGCATTAACCAGGCAATGTGAAGAGAGGAGAGATCAGCTGAAAGAAACTAAAGATCCGTTTCCTTATCCAATTATATTGTTGGTAAATCCCCAGCAATAATCCTCTGATTGCCTGACTGAAGTTTCAATTTTATCATTCTCTCTCTCTTGCTCACACACACACACACACACACACACACACACCTACACCTCATATCCCACTGGTATCCTCACCCCCAGTCCTTCCACTATAAAGTCTGCTGACATCTGTCTCTAATAGCCTGATTCTCATATGATTTTCTATTACTCCTTTATCCAAACTCAGTGTTTCTTGAATTTCTGATAGAAATCACCACTGGCCACAAAACAGACTTCGAAGCTCTACCTAAGTCTACAGTCTTAGTACCTCCAGAAATTATATCCAGAAACTGAATATTCCAACAAGTACAACAATGATTATTTTTAGTATATACTGAATTCCTGATTATTTCTTTATTCGTTGCTGGCCTTATTATCTGTTTCACAATATTCCTCAGTGTTCCATGCTTCAAACTGATCTCAGTAAGCACAACATACATGGAGATAACCCCAGGTTTCTTTATTATTTGATCACCTATGAACTTTTATCCTCCTCCACTGATGGGAAAATTCTTTGGAAACTGTCCTCTAAAGAAATTGCAGAACATCTAAAATCACAAAGTCATACATCCTATCAAACCACTATTATCCATCTATCCATGTCTCCTCCTAAAGCCATCTCAGAATATCAACTTTCATTCTCATAGAAAGATACAATCCATTTATTTCAACTGTATGTTATTTGCTTACCTGAAAAGACCAAACTTTGCTTTCTTCTTTACATATTGTACATTCTGTAGTTCATCATTACAATCATTCCCTTAAAAATGAACTTTCATCTTTGGTACTCCAGCTATGGATATACTCAGACATCTTTTGTTTTAGTAATGCAGGGGCTTATTCCTAGATAAAACCCTGCATTCTTGAATCAGTGCTGCTGTAGACTCATGAATACTAACCTCATTTGGACACTTAACAAAGATCCCTTACTCTCTCTATATAATTAGTATATTCTACCTTTTCATTTTTTCTCAACCTATCATTGCTTTGCTCTCTGATTTTGTTTATTTTAGAGAGACACACACACATGGAAGGGAAGAGAGAAAGGGAGAGAGAGAAACTTAAACAGGCACCCTGCCCCGCACAGAGCCCAATATGGGGTTCCATCTCATGACTGTGAGATCATGACCCGAGTTGAAATCAAGAGTTGGGCACTCAATGAACTGAGCCACCCAAGTGCCCCTCTGATTTTATTTCTTAGGTCATTATGAAAATAAAAGCCCTGAGGCATGAATCCCCTCATCTTCCTTTAAGGAAAATATTTATTTGTTTCTGAATCTACTGATTTTCTTCTGTGTATATGGAAAAGCTTCACATTGAGTCAAAGGAGCATCACTTCACATGCTACATCACAAGTCATGTAGATGTGATGCATCTATATCTATATGGACTCTTCTATAGACTATATCTACATTACTTGTATTCCACTTATCTTTTCCTACATTATCCAGATCTCCTCCTCAGTAGAATCATTCCCATTGGGAATTAATTATCCTTTAAAAATAATACATCTGTAAAAAAAAAAAAAAAGTCTTCAGCCTACTGAAGTTCTACTTTCTCTTTTCTTCATAGAAAATATTTTGAAAAAGATTACCTGCTGTTCTGTTTCTACTTCTTCACAATTAATCTGTCTTCAGCTTATACCAGTCTCCTGTTTCTTTCCTCCTGATCTCTGTGTTTGTAAATCCAGTGGGCCCATCTCTGTCCTCATCTCCCTGTTTCTAAGTGTCATGTGATGGACATCTTCCTCCTAGCAACATTCTTTTAGTCTCCATTGCTATTTATCTGTGTTCTCTCTCATTTTTTGCTTAAGAATCTGAGCGGTTTTTTTTATTAATTTCATTTGTTTTAAAATTTACTAAAAATCTTCTAAAAATTGGGGGAATATTTTCAGTAACAATTCTTAGGTTCTTTATTTCACTGTTCTTTCCTTATGTGATTCCATTCACACAAATCACTTTAAGTACCATCTATATGCCAACTGTTCCCAACATTACAAGTGTAACAGAAAAACACTTCTATTTAAATTGTATCTTCAACTACCTCCTTTGTTTCTGTTCCTGAATGTTTAGCGGCATCTGAAAGATAACATAAGCAAAACTTAACTATTGTTTTTACCCTCAAACACATTACTTCATTTTACCCTCAAACACATTACTTCATTAACTTTCCTTTCGAATAAATGTAAGTAAGGCTAAGTACTGTTCTGAATTTTCAAGCCAAAACCTGTAAGACCCTTCTAATTAATTTATCTCCATTCTCTTCCCCATGCATTAATCACATCTATAGATCCAACTTCTGGACAACATCAAAAATCAATCTACGTTTCTCCATCTGCCCTTACAGCCCTCCAGCAGACTATCTTATCATGTCTAGACATCTTGAGATGTCTTTCCTAAATGATTCAGCTCTGTCAGTCCCTGTCAAGTCCATTCTTTGCCTCCAAAAACTCTCTTGAAAACATTAAAGTGGTCTTTGCTATTCTTATTCTTGGTATTCAACAACAGACTCCCACGAAATAATATAAGTTATAAAAAGGACCTTCTTTTATGCGTCTATAAACCTATTCACAACCTAACTCTTGCTATTCATCCCTAGAAACATCATTTTAAAGGACCGTGTTCTTTACTCATCATGCTTCAATTGAAAGATTGAAAATTAGAGGCCTATGGATGTTGAGAGACAATTCTGTGTAGGTTTGTTTTCACACATCTTTAACGAAGAGGCACTGCCTATTCTAGGAAACTTTACAAGCATGTTCACATAATGAATAGCCTTGGACTATAGAGATAGCCTGCATTCAGAGCAAAGGGTTTGCTTAAAGACTTGAAGATAAAGATACCTTCCCTCAGAGTAAAATGGCAGTCTTCTTTTCCACCTCTTATAAAATATTTGGGTTTTCTAAGATGGAGGCTTTTCTCCTGTAACGCAAGACAATATATATGCTGGTGTTGGCTGGCTCCCTAGCATTGAGTGGGAAATGAGTCTGGAGGAACCAATACCAGTGCTGATAATCTGCCTAGTGTTACAGTTAAGTAATCAACTGTCCTTTGTTTCTGACACAGGAGTCTCACATCTAGTGGCTTTGATAAAATCCGAAGGCTAATTTGTTAGATTGCAAGTAGGGTAAAGTCTCAGGCTTTCTTCAGATCTTGTTTAGTTCTTGTTTAATCTTGGTAGTAATTACTGTGCTCTTTTGTTTTTTACAATTTGAATTACTAGCTAATACGTAAAAATATGGAGATTACATGCAAAAACATAGACATAAACTCTTTAAAAATTATGGTCTCTGGCTAAATCTGGGCCCTCCTTCACTTATGGCAAAATTTCTCAGATTGTATAGTGACTCTGATTGTTATGAGAAGTGTGTATTTTCAAAGACTCCACCACACCCTATTGTTATATTGATACTAAGATCTATTTGTTATTTATCACTGACATTGCATTATTGTTTTTGTTTTCAGTATTGCAAAGTTTAGGGAGAAAACAAAAGATAGACCCAGAAGATGAATGTATCATAAAATCATGATAGAGCATATTTCTTTGGGTTCCTGAAAAACATTCCCACGTGATTCATATGTAATCAAAGAGACTCCCTTTGGGAAGAATACAATTAAGACTCTATTAATATGCAAATGAACTATATCTGGGTAAAAAGAATACAACTAAACACACTCTTCTAACTTTACTTATTTACCTGACTGGCCCCAGTAGGCATTTGAGTCACAACCTCTGCTCTCGCCAAAATGCCCAGTTCTTGCTCATAAAACAGGCCCAAACTGTCCTACTTAGTGCCCTTTCATGCTGTCTTATCTGCCAGGAATGCATTTCCTGTGGATCTTCACACAGCCTGCTTCTTTTCATCCTCCAAATCTCACTCTAAATATCATTATCTCAAAGAGGTCTTCTCCAAACATCCTTTCTAATTAGATCTGTCCCTGTCATTTTCTACCATGGCACATTTTCATGATCTTGACAGAACTTTTCAACATTTGTACTTTTATATTAATTTGTTTATATAATGTCTGTTTTACCACTAGACTCTCAGCTCCTTAAGGAAAAAAAAAAAAAAAAAAAACCCTTCCAGCTTTATATGTCTATTGCAAAGCAAAGCATATGACCTTACCTGATTCAATATTTGATGAATAAGTGAACAAATTATCTTAAAATGTATTCTGATAGGTTAGTTTAACATACTGACTCCCTACGGATTGCACTGGGCATTGAAAAATTTTATTGCTAAGGTGCAATTTGTTAGGGTGTTGACCTCTTAATTTTTTTCTTTTGTGAAACTTGTCCTAACAAAAAAAGAACTTCCTAGAGTAAAAAAAAAACAAAAAAAAACTTAATATCAATCCACTTCCATTAGATCAACTGTCTATCATTCTATTTTTTTGAAATAAACACTTTGTCCTTTTGTTTAAATACATCTTCTCTTTAATTCTTCAAGTCCCTATCATCCAAATACGATGTGCTAGAGGAGCTCTGATTTTTGCTTTTTTCAAACTTCTTTATTATTTAAAGTAGTGTGGCCGATTTCAGTCAGTCAACCTGAAGTCACTAAAAGCAGATTTGGAAAGAGATGCACACAGTCTACTCTAATGAGACAGGTAAAGTTGGCCTGATTACACCACTTTTTATAAGGTCCTTAAATTATATGCTTATGCATATCAAATTAACAAATTAGGCTGATTAATTAAATTTGGGTTTAGAAGTCTGTATCTACTTCCATTTTTTATTATGTATTTTATAACTTGATGTTTCATACCTCAATTCGGAAAGCCACCTAACTCCATTTCCATTTGAAGCTTATTTAAGACCTACGATGGTACCTGTTTGTTATGAACTGATCTGTGTACCCCTAAAACTAATATGTTGCAGCCTTAATTCCCACTGGGACTATATTTGGAGATAAAAGCCTTAAAGAGGTGATTAAGGTTAAATTAGGTCATAAGTAAGAGGCATCTTTTTTTTTAAACATTAAAAAAATTTTCTCATTTTTTCTTATTTTTGAGGGGGAGAGAGAGAGAGAGAGAGAGAACAAGCAAGGAAGGGGCAGAGAGAGAGAGAGAGTGAGACACAGAGTTTGAAGTAGGTTTCAGGCTCTGAGCTGTCAGCACAGAGCCCTATGCAGGACTCGAACCCACAAACTGTGAGGTCATGACCTGAGCCCAAGTCAGATGCTTCACCGACTGAGCCACCCAGGCACCCCTGCCCTGCTGGCATCTTGATGTTAGACTTCAAGCCCCTAAAACTATAAGAAGCTTTAGATTTCTTTCTCTTCCTTAAAGATAGTAAATAATGCTATAAAACATGAAAAAGCATATGTATCAAATTATATAATACATATGCTCACATCTTTTAATGAATTATGCATTATGATATACAATATGCATTTTCTTAATGTATTTACTTTAGTTTCACATATTAGAAATATGATTAAGCTATTTAAGAAAAAGCAAGAATTTGAGTATGCATATATATTCATATAACATATATGCATTTTTAGATATGCATATATTTAACATAAAAAATTCAAGTAACTTTTATAGACATTAAAATTTTAAATTCTTAGTTAAAATAATAAAATCTTTACTTTCTTTGGTTTCTTATGCATTGCAATTAATCTAAGTGATTTTTCTAAACCTCACTTTTGTTTAGTGAGACCTTATTTTCATCTTCATTTTATGGGCAGGAAAACCAAGTAAAGAAAAATGAGGTAACTTGACCACTACACCTATTTTGAAGTACAATTTGGGTGTGAAAATACATCCAAAGAATTTGAATTTAGAGTCTTTATTTTTTTTAAAGATATTGAAAATATCTACTTTAATTAAGATTCTAACTTATTTTGAATTTTGCTGAGATGTAATTGACATAGAACATTAGTTTCAGATGTAAAACAATGATTCAATATTTGTAAATACTGTGAAAGGTTACCACAGTAAGGACAAATAAATATCTATCACTATTTGTGATTTTTTTCTTTAAAGAACTTTTAAGATTTACTCTCTTAAGAACTTTGAAATTTGCCCTACAGTCTTATTAACGACACTAACTATGCTGGACATTATATGCATATGACTTTTTAAAAAATGTTTTATTTTTGAGTCAGGGAGAGAGGGAGAGAGAGACAGACAGATGGAGTGTGAGCTAGGGAGGAGCAGAGAGAGAGAGAGAGAGAGAGAAAGGGAGACACAGAACTCGAAGCGGGGTCCAGGTTCCGTGCTGTCATTACAGAGTCCGAACCAGGGCTCAAAGTCGTAAACTGAGATCATGACCTGAGCTGAAGTTGAATGTTTAACTGACTGAGTCACCTAGGTGCCCCGTATAATTTCCTTATGGTGTAGCTGGAAGTTCCTACCTTCACCCATTTTGTCCAGCCCCACTCTCCACCTCTAGCAATTATCAGTCTGTTCTTTGTATTATGACTTTTTCAAAAATTATACATATAAGTGACGTAATATGGTATTTACATTTTTCTGACTTATCTGAGCATAATTTCCTTGAAGTCCATCCATATTATTGAAAATTTTTCCTTTTTTATGCCTGAATAATATTCCTTTGTGTGTGTATACCACATTATATCCATTTATCCATCCATGGACCCATGTTGTTTCCTTAGCTTTCTATTATAAATAACGATACTGTGAACAGGAGTTCATATCTTTTTGAATTAGCATTTTCATTTTATTTTGATTAATATACCCAAAAGCAGAATTGGTGGGTCATTTAGTAGTTCTATTTTTAATTTTTTGAGGAAACTTCCTAATGTTTTCCATAGTGGCTATATCAATTTAAATTCCTAACAGTGCACAAAGATCCTTTTTTCCACATCCTTGCCAACAATTGCTTTTTCTTATCTTTTTGATAACAGCCATTCTCAGAGGTATGAGGTGACATCTCATAGCAGTTTTGATTTGCTTTTCCCTTATGAGTAGTAATGTGAAAACTTTTCATGTACCTGTTGGCCATCTGTATGCCCTTATTGGAAAAATGTCTATTCAGATTCTCTGTCCATTTTTGAACTATTTGGTTTTTTGCTATTATAGGAGTTCTATTTATATTTTGGATCATAAGCCCTTATCAGATATGTGTTGCAAGTACTATTTTCTCCCATTTATTAGGAAGCCTTCTTTTTGAAGTTTGTTTATTTTTAAGAGAGAAAGAGAGAGACCAAGTGATGGATGGGAGCAGAGACAGAGAGGGAGACAGAGAATTCCAAGTAGGCTCCACAATGTCAGCACAGAGCCTAACATGGGGCTCAGTCCTATGAATAGTGAGATCATGACTTGAGCCTAAATCAAGAGTCAGATGCTTAACCAACTGAGCACCCCAGGAACCCTTGTTAGGTTACCTTTTCATCTTGGTGATGGTTTCCTTTGCTAGGTAGAAGCTTTTCAATTTCATGTAGTCTACTTTTTGAGTTTTGCTTCTGTTGCCTCTGATTTTCGTGTCAGATCCAAACAAAAATCATTGCTAATGTCAGTGTTAGGTAGCTTACCCCTATGGTTTCTTCTAGGACTTTTATGATTTCGGGTTGCATGTTCATGTTTTTAATCCATTTTGAGTTAATTTCTGATCATTGTATAAAATAGTGGTCCAGTTTCATTTATTTGTATGTGGCTGTTTAGTTTTTCCACACCATTTACTGAAGATACTGTGCTTTCCCCATTGTATATTCTTGACTAATTTGTCATAATTTAATTGATCACATATATGTGAGTGAATTTCTGAGTCTTTTATTCTGTTTCATTAATGTAGAGACCTGTTATTATGACAACACCATACTGTTTTGATAACTATGTTAGTAGTATAGCTAGAAATCAGGTTTGTTTTACTCAAGATTTTTTTTTTGGATGTCTGGGTTATTCGGTGGTTCCATAAAAATTTTAGGATTATTTGTCCTATTTCTCTGAGAAATGTCATTTGAATTTTGTTAAGTATTTCATTGAATCTATGGATCACTTTAAAGTACTGTGGACATCTTTACAGTATTCTAATCCATGAGCATAGAGTTTCTATTTGTGTCTCCTTCAATTCCTTTCATTGGTGCTTTACACTTTTCATTGCACAGGTATTTGACCTCCTTTGATACATTTATTTTTAGATATTTTCTTTTATATGCCATTATAAATGAGGTTGTTTACTAATTTTTTTTCTGGAAGTTTAATACGAGTGTATAGAAGTGCAACGGATTTTTGGTTAATGATTCTGTGCCTTCAAACTTTACTAAATTTATTATAAGTTTCTTTTGTGGGTGGGCACCTGGGTAGCTCGGCCAATTAAGCATCCGACTTTGGCTCAGGTTATGATCTCATATTCGTGAGTTCAAGGTCTGCATCAGGCTCTATGTTGACAGCTCAGAGCCTGGAACCTGCTTCAGATTCTTTTCTCCCTCTCTCTCTGCTCCTCTCCCACTTACGCTTGGTCTCTGTCTCTTAAAAATGAATAAATGTTAAAGAAAAAAAAATTTTAAGTCTTTGGTGGGGTCTTTATCATATATGATATCATCTGCAGTTCTGATTCTTTTCCCATTTGGATGCCTTTAATTTCTTTTGATTGCCCAGGTGGTCTGGCAAGGACTTCCAACCCTATATTGAACAAAAAGTGGTGAGAATGGGTATCCTTGTGTTGTCCCTGATCTTAGAGGAAAAGCTTTCAACTTTTTACCTTTCGGTATTATGTTAGCTGTGAGATTATCTTAGAAATAAGATCTATAACTTCCCTCTTATAACTGCCTTCCTTTATTCCATAAGTTTTGGTATGTTGTATTTCCATTTTCATTTGTCTTAGGGTATTTTTTTTTAACTTCTGTGTCAATTTCTTTTTTGACCCATTGGTTGTTTAGTAGTATAGTGTTTAATCTCCACATTCGTGAATTTTCCAGTTTTTCTTAATTTCTAGTATATTATGGTCAGAAAAGACTCATGATATGATTTCAATCTTCTTAAAGTTATTAAGCTTGTTTTGTGGCCCAACATATGATCTACCCTAAAGAAGAGTATGTATTAAGAATGTGTATTCTGTTGATTTAGGATGGAATGCTTTGTATATATAAGTCCATCTCATCTAATGTGTGATTTAAGGTTGATGCTTTCGTGCTGAAAATCTGAATAATCTATCCCTTGATTAAAGTGGAGAAATAAAGTCTCCTGTTTTATTGCTATTTCCTCTTTGAGGTCTCTTAATTATTGGTTTATATATTTAGGTGTGTAAATGTATTTATGCAAGTTATACTTTTTTGATCCCCTTTACCATTATGTAATGACCTTTTTCATCTCTTATTACTGTTTTAAAGCCTAATTTGTCTGATAGAATAGCTACCCCAAATTTCTTTTGATTTCCATTTATATGGAATATTTTCTTACATGTCTTCATGTTCAGCTTGTGGGTCATTACAGCTGAAGTGAGTCTTTTGTAGACAGCATATGTCTGATTTTTAAAATAGTTTGTCAAATTGGTTTCCATACGACACCCAGTGCTCTTCCCCACAGGTACCCTCCTCCATCACTACCACCTCTTTCTCCCCTCCCCCTTCTCCTTCAACCCTCAGTTCGTTTTCAGCATTCAATAGTCTCTCAAGTTTTGCGTCCCTCTCTCTCCCCTACTCTCTTTCCCTCTTCCCCTCCCCCGGTCCTCCATTGGGTTTCTCCTGTTCTCCTGTTAGACCTATGAGTGCAAACCTATGGTTTCTGTCCTTCTCTGCCTGACTTATTTCGCTTAGCATGACACCCTCGAGGTCCATCCACTTTCCTACAAATGGCCAGATTTCAATCTTCCTCATTGCCATGTAATACTCCATTGTACATATATACCACATCTTCTTGATCCATTCATCAGGTGATGGACATTTAGGCTCTTTCCAGTGCTGCTATGAACATTGGGGTACATGTGCTCCTATGCATCAGCACTTCTGTATCCCTTGGGTAAATCCCTAGCAGTGCCATTGTTGGGTCATAGGGGAGTTCTACGGATAGTTTTTTGAGGAACCTCCACACTGTTTTCCAGAGTGGCTGCACCAGCTTACATTCTCACCAACAGTGTAGGAGGGTGCCTGTCTCTCCACACCCTGATTATTTTCAAAAGACGTAAGTGGCTAAATGAATTTAAATAGAAAATTTAGTCATTAACATGTAAAGTAATTGTTGGTACATATGGACTTACTGCCATCTTGTTTTCTGGCTGTCTGTAGTTCTCTATATTCCTTTCTTGCTTTCTTCTTTTGAGGTTTGATGAATTACTTAGTGGTGTGTTTAGATGTCTCTTATTTATTTGCTATAGGTTTTGATTTGTGGTGACCATGAGGCCTTAAATATAACGACTTACTCTCTTCCCAACTATTTTGTGTTTGACTTCACAGTTCATATCTCATTTTCTCTTATATATCCCTTAAATTATTGTAGTTATATTTTGTTACTTTATTAAATCTTCATCTTGGTTTTATAAGTGATTAATCCACCAGCTTTATAGCACTGGATTATTCTCAGTCTTACCATTTATCAGTGAGATTTGTACTTTGTCTTCATTTTCCTGTTATTAATTACCACCCTTTTTATTCAACTCAAAATGTCCTTTTTTAAAAATTTATTATTATTTTTTAAGGCTAGTCCGAGTGAGTGGTGATGTACTCCTTTTGCTTTACTTCTCTGGAAAATTCTTTACCTCTTCTTCTAATTCTGAATGGCATCTTTTCTGGGTAGATTATTCCTGGTCAGAAGGTTTTTTCCCCTTATCTTAGAAAATATCATACATCATTTTACTCCCTTTTGGAGTGCAAAATCTCATAGTCCTATGGGAATTCCTCTGTATATAACGAATTGTTTTTTTCTTGCTGCTTTTAAGAATCTATTCTTGTTTTTGACACTTATAATTTTAATGATAATGTGCTTTCTTGTGGGTCTCTTTAAGGCCCATTTATTTGGAAATCTCTGGGCTTCCTTCTATCTGGATGTCTGTTTCCTTCCACAGGTTAGGGAAGTTTTCAGCCATTAAAAATTCAAATATGCCTGTTGCCCATCTTATTAGTCTTTTTTGGGACCCCTTAAATTTGAATGTTAATCTGCTTAATGTCCCACAAATCCCTCACTCTACCCTTCTCTTTTTACAGCTACAATTGTGTTCCAGTTCCGATTTCTTTTTTCTGTTTCATCTAGTCTACTGAACTCCTTTGGTGTATTTTTCAGTTTAGTTATTTATTTCTGTGACTTCTAGTTGTTTTTTTTTTTTGGAGTTCCCACATGTTCATCTATTCTTCATGTGAGCTAAGTAATCATCTTCATAACCACTAAGTTGACCTTTTAATCAGAATTTTATGAAGGACTTTGAGAATTTATTTTACTTTCATTTGGAATGTATCCCTTTGTTCCTTCATTTTCCTTGACTCTCTGTATTCTTTCTCTGCAGTAGATTAAACAGCCACGTATCCTTGTGTTGAGGCAGTATTCCGGCAAGAGATGAACCTTATCATTAATGCTATCCTGCATCTTGATTATGTCTCCAAACAGCCTATTTTATTTTCAGTGTCTCCCAGAAGTTGAGGATGTGACTAGATCTGTGTTCCAAAAGGGAGGATCTTGGCACCTAAATTGATGCTGATTGGAGGCCAGACCCTCAGGCAACAGGTTTTAAAGTATGCTAATATATACAGTTCTGTGGGCCCACATGCCTAAGTCCCTCTGGCCATCAGAACTAGATGCTGCCACACTGCCCCCTAAGCACCAATTGTAATAATCAGGGTGTTAATAAGTGTTTAAGAGAGAGGGCACAAAGATGGTGTTCACCAGCCATCATCCTGGGAAACTACCTAGATGTGTGCCCAACTAAAAGCCCACCTTCATCATGAAGCTCCAGGATAAGTAAATATTAGTGGGATGTTTCAGTCTGCTGTCAGTGCTGTGGGGGTGGTAGGCAGCCAGGAACTGTCCATTTGTTAGTCCCATTTGACCAAGGAACACAAGCCCCACTGGCCACCAGGGTCAACCCAATAAAAGGTGTTTTCTAGGCAGCAGCCATATAAGTTGGGGTCCTGATATAAAAACTGGGGCATTAGACAGATATAGAACCTCCTCTGTGGGAGATAGCTGGGTTGCGGTAGAGGCAAACGATGAATATCAGAGGTCTCTGAAGTGGAGCAGATCGCAGTGGGCCCTTGGATGGGTGTTTAAATAGAAGCCTGCCCTTTAGGCTGAAACTCTGAAGATAAGCTAATAATGGTCCTTTTTTCAGAAAAGTACTGGGCACCTGCATCTTTTGTCTCTTGTTGTTCCCTAAGGGTGGTAGCTGGCCCACAACTGTCTCTGTATTACTGGAGTCCTGAGACCCAGGAATACCAGCCCTGCTGGCCATCACGGGGAGGTGATCTAGAGATGATCCTAAATAGCAGTTGCACAAAGTGAAACACCAGACTGAGGATATGAGCTCCTCTCTTAGAGATGCCAGTCACCCGGGTGAGGCAGAGGGAGAACATCAAGATGATGTCCACCAGCCACTGTTTCCTGAGAGCGGCTCAGAAAGTCTTTAGTTGTGTACAAAACTGGAAGCCTGACCTTCAGACTAAGGCCTGGGACAAGGAAATACATATAGTGCATGACCACACCTGGGATCTATTTCAGTCTACACAGTGCCCTTTAATGATAGCTGGCCAAGAATGGTCTTATGGGGTATAGGAATCTAAGCCTTGCTGGCCAACAGGGTCAAATGAACTGGGGACATTTCCTGATGCTACTTGAAAAACACCATAGCCCTCAAAACATATAAAAGCCACCCCCCTGAGTACTGTTGTTCTGGACTGCAGCAGAGTACAAAGAAGACACTTGCCAGCTTCTGTCCCTGAAAACTGTTTTAGTAGGTTTTCCTAGATGTGTGTTAAATTAGATGTCTGCCTCTCCAGCCAACACTTTAAGATAAGCAAGTGAGCCTCTATCACAAAGTCTGAGCTTTTCAACCTGCTTCCTATGCACTGGGCCTTGGGGTTAGTAGGTCTTTGCTCATGAGCCTTTGAAGACCCATTTTCAGTTTGCTATAGCCTTGTGAGTCTTGTGGCCGCAAGTCCTGTTGGCTTTCAATGCTATGTATTGGTGGCTCATCTCTCAGGTATAAGTCTTAAAAGTGGGAGTGCCTGATGAAGAGTTTCAATCCTCACTCCTAAGGGGGCAGCTCCAGGTTATGAGTTCCCTTCTGATTGTGGGTCACTGTGCCAGAGGGAGGGATTATAATGAGAATGTGTCTGAGTGTGCTTTGATCCAGATTTTCTCCTTCATTTCCCCAGTGTAGGAGTTCCTAACCTAGTTGTTTTTTTGTTTGTTTGTTTGTTTTCCAAAGGGAATTTTTCCATATGTAGCAGTAGATAAGGTTTGTCTATGGAAAAAAGTGAGTTCAGGCTCTTATGTCACCATCTTGAATAGGAACCTTAGAGACTTGAGTCATGATATTTTACAGATTGATTCTCACAGCATTATTCCTGTAGATCATGGTTTTGAGAAACAGCCCATTCTGAGGAAAGGAGAAAAGCAGGAAAGAGCAAAAAGGGGGAAGTTGAACTTCAACATTGTTTCACATAGCTGGTCTTAGTTGGCATCAGTTGGTCTCTCAGAGAGCTCATCAAATATCTAAGTGAGGACACCTTTGTGCCTCTCTACATAGACCAACCACTGATACAAACTGTCCACTGAAGGGGTCATGACCTTGACCAAAGCAGTGCCTTAGGCTGAGAGCAAGGCCTAGGGAGGAACTCAGCAGTGACCCACCAGGAACCCACACTTTTTGCACTGGGGAATCAGCAGGGACCCTCCCTTGAAAGGGGAGGATCTTGATGGTGTTGAGCATCTCTGACAGTCCATCCTTTACCCCACATGGTCTTTAATGCAATTTCATCCCACTGGAAAGAGCTCCTGGAGGACACTGGTCGGTGCCTTTGCCTCTGCAATCTTTTACAGTAAAAGAGGAAGGATAATGGGAAAAACTGTAACCTCTACTGCTATAGCCAGTGTCAAGGATATCGATGCTTATCTCTATTCTCAATAACATAGATTTTTATCTCTCTCACTTCCACTGGTTTAGGTGGCTTATCTAGTAGAGTGGCCCAAAGGCCCATCCCTGTGACCTCTAGACCTCTGATCATCATGACCTTCTCAGGTTGTGGCTGCTTCATTTGTTTTCAAAATTGGGAAGGAAAGTGCCGAGAAATGTCCCAGTGGACATGATTTGAGGGCCAGATACTTTCTTCCCTGCTCGCATCCTACCACAGCCTTATCTTGATTACTCCTGTCATGATGGTAGCTCATTCCTATGCTTGTTGGTCTCTTGACACAGGACGCTGAAAGTACCTGAGTGTCAAGTAAAGCTTGCAGTTGTAGAGGAGGCAAAAATTTAGCTTTAATCTCTTTGGGTTTTCAGCTGTGCCTGAGAATTAAATTGAACTAAGATCAACAGGGTAAAAACCTACACATTCTTAGAAGTTACGGCCTTGTTAGGGAATAAACACCCAAAAAGTGGGTAAAACCTAAAGGCTTTTATACAAGGTTGAACAAAGGCAATTGTGGGAAAGTAACTGAACTATGGGAGGGGGGGTGCTAGAGAAAGAGGAATTATTTTAACAAAAATCATTTTTTACAAACATTGTATAACCTTTTGGTATGGCATTCTCCCTGTGGAAGAGTGTTTTTTTTTTCTTGGTATAGGGAGGGCATCTTTCACATTTGAGTTATTACCTCCTGTTTTCAGAAAGAAAAGACTAGACCGCCCTCTTCCATCTGCTGTTTTTCAAGTGCCTTTAGCTAGCTCAAAATAATGCTTATGTAAAAGTGGCATATTTTGGTGTTTCATATTCTGCCACCCTCCACAGTTTGACGGGACACTTCACTTCTGAGATCCAGGGCCTCTAAATCCCTGGACCCTAAAGTTGAGGGTCTAGGCTGGGATCCCAGAGACAGACTACAATATACCTACTTAGCCAGGAGTGAGGGCCACAACCTAAGCCAGGCCTACCACTTTCTGCCCCCAAAATTGGCCTGGCTCCTTTTGAGGATTGACTATGAATTTAAGGGCTAGGAGAGACTGTTTTCTGCCAAGTTAAACTAGGGAGCACAGACCAGTTTGGAAAAAAAAAAATACGGATGCACAAGAAGAGAGCCAGTGAGAAAAGAACCCCTTGTTGTGCATAAACTCTGATCCCTTGTCCAGCTCTTTCCTGAGGCCAACCCTGATTGACCCCCACTCCTTACATTAATTCCTCTTTCTACTTAAATGTTACTGGTCTTTTCTGAGAAAATTTAGTGACTTTCCCATAGCAGCCTGCCCTTTGACCTTTAAGTAATTGTGAAATGAGACTTAACAGCCAAGATGCTTTGAAAAATTCAAATAAATATTAGAGTTGGCAGTTGATAGGACCAGTGAGCTATTTTTAAAGCTTACATTAATAATAAGTCACCTGTTACTAATGCGGTGCGTCCTCGTGGGAAAGAGGCAGCTCTTGCAGCCGAGAAAAGTTTCATTTCACAACTTCCTATTAATATATTAGTTCAGGAAAAAGTGTACTTCTATTTCATTTCCTTTTTTACTCATGGTTCTGTTGTGATGAAGCAGTTTGAGACCTGAAATAATTTTATTAAATTTTTTTTAAATGTCTTGCCCAGCACTCTGGTTCCCAGTAAAAACACTCTATTCACAGCCCGCGTTTTCCTTTTCCTCTTTTGAAAAGCATCACATATGTTAAGAGACTGTAATTTGAATAAAACCTTATCATTACCTACTATTTTCCAAGGAGTTCTATATTTATAACAACTTGATCCCCTCAGAATACCAGGTCAAGGTGTAGGTGGCAACATTGCTATAAAACACAAAACCACGATTACACTCCTCCTTGTGTCCTTCCCTTTAAATATACGATTTCATTACTATATAATTTCCTTGAATAATGTTTTAAGCAGAAAAGACTCTGTAATAAGACCGTAGTTTTACCCAGGAGCCTGCACTGAAACAAAGTGGCACATATTTGTTTCTGCGATCCCCGGCAGTATGATGGATGGTGGCAATTACTGGAAAGAACAATATTAGCTTTACAGTTATTGTTATTAACTTAAAGTGCTAAGAATAAAATCCCATATTTCACTAGATACTCCAATCACCGCCAAAATAGGTGACAGAGGAACATTTTATAATCCCTGTATTTTACACTGGCTGCACAACTAGAAATTGGCAGAGTCAAATCATTTATATCTCCTTATTACCAGCTTGCAGAAGCCATTGAGAATATGGAACGAGTGATGGATATTTTTGTGGCAGATGTTGTTTTACTCTCTCCCACTGTATTACATTTGCCATACGTTGGCTCTAGTGCAGTTTATTAAAGTTTCACAAAGAGATTAGCAGTAGCATAGCAAGACCTGCGTCTTTTTACCCTTGTTTCCCATTAACAAAAAACCCACCAGCTTATTTATTAATTATGAATATCATAAATATGGGATATATATGTAGTCCATAAATATTTCAGGAGACAAGCTGAGTAGAGAATTTTCCTAAATCCCAGACATTTATACAAACGGTTACAAAATCTTGCTTCTATAAATAAGATAAACATCGAAATAAGTGTTATCCGTACAGTTCAGGAAAAAGCAATTAGTACGGCATCAAAGTATTTTGTTGCCTAACAAGTATTATGTTTCATGTGATAGAGAGCCTTGTAGAGAAGCTACACATCTTGTGGACAGTTCGGCACTTTCAATCCCAGCCTGCTGATTATTTGGCTTTGGGAAATTTACTTAACTCTCCCTGTTCTTTATTTCCCCAACTTATAAAATGGGGTAAAGAATGGGTACTGCCTCGCGGAATTGTTAAGAGGGTTAAATGAGTTTATTTAGGTAATGCATCTAGAACAATGCCAGATATTAACATTTTAAATGTTAGCTACAGTGTTTAGTAATCAAGTCTAGGATCAAAAATGTTGGAACCTATCAAAGAATACTCATGGAACATTCACTCAAAATTTTAAATATATTAAGGCCTTGTTTTTGACCGATGGTAGTTTAAATAAAGTAGCCCCTATAAAATGGATTTCCCCCAAGCGAGGTATACGCGGCTTAAATGGTCACAAGGTCATTACTGACGAACATTTTAAACTGTAACCTGACCTCAGTATGTTCCATATGTTCACTTGGAAGTTTCATTGTTCTTTGGACGAGCTTAGATGATAATGGAATTTTTTGGCTCATTCTCCAGCTCTCGCCATATTAAAACCATTTGCACATCCCTTTCCAGTAACCACCACAGAAGGCATCAGTCCATTATAAAAACATTTGTAACAGAAACTATCTCAAACAATTTGAAAGCTATTATGACTTGCACTGAGATTTCTCTCTGAAAATGCACAGAATAAAGCAATCAAAGAATACTGACAAAAGTAATGATGATTATAAAATAGAGCATGTAAGAAGAGTCTGCATATGCTAGCACACCACCTTTTTATAGAATAGCTTTTCAGATGAGATATTGGAAAGCTTCATAAATGCTTTGGGGGGAAAATGAGACCCCTAAATTCGTCATCAACCCACTTTGAGTGCATTCATTGTGAAACACATTCTAATTTGGCTCATTCATCACTGAAACCAAACTATCCTCTATCTTGCTTTTGTCTACTGTGGAGTCTGGCAAGTGAAGTACTTTTCCTCTAACCATTTTCCAGCTAGATGTAGCTTATAAAGTAGCTTTGGTCATAGAACTGCAAGCACTCATTTGCTGAGGATGTCTTTTCTTCTAGATAAAAAGTCAAATGTTTGGAGTGAAAAGGCATGCAGCCCTTTTTCTGGCTAGAGGGGAGTTAGCAATCCTACAGCCTGCAGGGTGAAAGTTTCAAAGATGAGGACACATTTGTAGCATAGGGATATCCTTGAATGGGTACATCAGACCTACCAATGCCTATCTCCAGACTTCCTGTTAAACTAAAATATATAAATAAATAAATAAAAGATGCCTTCTTTATTTAGCCTACTGCTTATGAAGGTCCCTGCTGCATCCTTTGACTGTTAGACCTCAGTTTGTCAATGCCCCTCCCTATCTTTTCTAACTACTTTCACTTGCTGAAACATTAGAAAAGAGGAAAGAAATACTCCAGGGCAAGCATTCAATTCTCTTTTGAAAAGATGAAGGTAATAAAGTGTCTTCTTGTTTTTAATTTTCATCAGCTTTAAATATTTACTGCATATTCATAGAGTGGAAAGAAGAACTTTAGAATAGAGTTCAAGGTTTTAATGCTTTTTGAATATTTAGCATACAACTTATTTCCATGGAGGTTCTATTTCTGCTGCTGCTTTAGAAAATTATTATGTTTAATTATAGAATCATGGTTTAGCTTTGCAGCTAAATTTCAGGCCACTTAGAAGCTGATTATTTTTTCCTGAAGATGCTGGTATACAATTGTGAACAAAGTACATGTTCAGTAAATTATTAATAAATGAATACCCTGGATAAGCTTAATTGGTCAATATTTTAGCTCAATGAAAATCAAGTAATAAAATGTTCACAACATATACAGTGGTAAGCATGTTTTAAACCATTAATGTCCACATTGCACTTTCATATCCTATGCAAGCTATTAAGCCACCAAATAAAACCAGTGATAGTTTTCAACATTTGCTTGGAAACCTGTAACTTCTGTATTAGTCATATTTTGTTACTAAGATGGCAGAAATCACTGGAATTATCTTTTCCTATCATTTTATTCAGTAATCAACTGGTAGCTGGTTATCCCATTAGCTATTTAAGAGAAGAAAGGCTCTGTCTACAATTTAACTGTATTATCAATCTCTGTCCAATAGAAGTTTATGAGCAGTGCAACTATACTCATTGAGATATTTTTAAAAGAGATTTAGTCAGGAAATAGGACTCTCATAAATTTCTTTCCAATTCAGATATCCATGACTATCTGAAAAGGGAAATAAATCAGTAATTCAATAAGAAATTTGCCAACTACATTTTACCCAAAAGGAGTTCCAAATTTATGAAGCTTATATACAATTATATGCAAATATGTAAGTTTTTATATACTTTCAACTAAATGTAAAGCTCTTTTATGTGTAGATTTTATTCAGTTTCCTCCTAGTGAGGGGCCCAGAAGTTTGTCATTAACTTCACCCATAAATAATATTGACTACTGATAATAGTGTTTTATATTAGCCATTTTTTGAGATAACTGACTCACCAACATACTTTTATACTGAATGAGAAAAATGTACTTGACTCCTAGAAATAGGAAGTTGAAAAAGCTGTTTTGTTGAGTGGTAATACATTTACTGAGCACTGTGCTATGAGTATCACATACATGACCCGTGCAACCATCATTGGAGAATCATTGTCTATATCACCAAGTAAAGATAGAGGGTTTGAAAAATTACTAGGAATTAACAAAACCAGGAATTGTGTGCCTTCGCCAATTTTGACCTCTGCTCTGATACCAAATTTGCACAAAATACTTTCTTGTATGTGCTAAAAATGTGTATTTAAAATATCTATGCAAGCTGCCTTATCTCAAGAAGTCATTTCTTTCCTACCCTCCAAAGTAGCTTTGAGAGTGTGAAGAATATGTTATTTCTATCTTGGTTCATTTCAACTGACTTTAAAAAACATTGTCTTTTCAAAGTAATAGAAAAAATAGATTGCAAAGATCAAGTATTCCTCATCTCCTACCTGAGTTCACTTGATCAGAAGTTTAAACTCTAACTGCTACAGCACTGAACCTTGTTCCCTGTCATCTCTCAATGTGATTTAATTTAAAAGAACACATATACTTGTTAACTCCTTCATGCTTCAGGAACGACTATAGTTCTAGTGTTTTACTTGATGTAATCAGTTAAACTTGTCAGTTTACCCACCTCTGCTCCTATCTGTATCTTGTGGCAAATTACACTATAAATCCATGTCATGGGGGCACTTAGAGACCCCAGAGCGTGCTAGGTGCTCTTTCACTTATGTGTCTTCCTATGTTAACATATAATCATTAAGAATTTCAAATTGGAAGCCGAGAAACAATTGAGTTAGCTGTTTTCAGTGGGCTCCTTTAACTTACATTTCAGACAGAAGTCCCTGAAGAATACTCTTCAGAATCATAATAGCAAGTATGCATTTATTGCTACTCTAAATCAATTGTTAATTAATTCCACAAGGTACAGATGGCTTTCTCTTTAGCATTAAGTTTACTACAGAAGTTTTACAGGCTACAAACTGCCATGGAGTTTGTAGCAATGTATTCTTCTCTTTATTATTCCATCTCCTTGTGCTCCTAAGGCCTGATTCTGAATTCTGTGTAAAGTCATTGAGTAGTCAAAGGTATTTTTTTAAATAGGGACAAAAAGTATATTCCTAATATTTCCTGTCCAAGTATTAGATATTTATAATGTGTTAGTTTTAAACGTAATTTGATAATTTCAAAATCTTTTTTTTTTTAAGTTTATTTTTGAGAGAGTAACCGAGTGCAAGTGGTGGAGGGGCAGAGAAAGAGGGAAGCACAGAGCCTGACATGGAATTCAAACTCACTAACCATGAGATCATAACCTGAATGGAAATAGGACACTTAGCCAGCTGAGACACCCACGGGCCCCTTGAAAACTTTTTAAAACTGTTTATTTTGAGAGAGAGCGTGCACATGTGCATGCGAATAGGGGAGGGGCTGAAAGGGAGAATGAGAGAGTCTGGGGCTGGCAGGGAAGAGGCCAACTGCAGGGCTCCATCCCAGGAACCATGAGAAAACGACCTGAGCCTTGATCATGAGTTGGATGCTCAACTGTCTGAGCCACCCAGGCCCCCCAGAAATCTTTTTATTTATTGGATTTACTATTTACTTGCGAGACTAACTATGAAATCTATCACAAGATAAAATGTTTTGTTTTGTTTTTAAACATACAGACTGAACTTAAACTTCTCATAAAATTCAGGTCCCAATAGTTAGGTAATAAGTCCTCTAAATCCTAAATTTTCAATTTTCAATCAGAACCCAATTCCCACATTGCTTATTTAATCTCTAAAAACAAACTCTTAGTCTTTGATATGAAAGATAGGCAAATATTATCTTGAAGATTTATAATAACAAAATAACCAAGGAATTATTAGAGATTGACAATTTGTTTTTTCTATTTTTGGCTTGAACTTTTTAGAATTAGTCTTCTACTTTTAAGGAAAAATTTGTTCTGTTCCATTTGCTCTTACCATTCAAATGCATTTCTTAATGTTTTCATTTGTTATTTAAAAAACTAAACCAAAACTAAAAATCTGAAACACAATGATAGCCTAAAACTGGTTCTCATAATTAATTTATTTTTTAAAAATTTTTTAATGTTTTATTTATTTTTGATAGAGAGAGACAGAGCATGAGAGGGGGAGGGGCAGAGAGAGAAGGAGACAGAACCAGACTCCAGGCTCTGAGCTAGCTGTCAGCACAGAGCCCGACACGGGGTTCGAACCCATGAACGTGAGATCTGACCTAAGCCGAAGTTGGAGCCTTAACCGACTGAGCTACCCAGGCGCCCCCATAATTACATTTAAAATTAAGATCTTTAATGAAAAAAATTAAAAACGTGTAATAATTTACTAAATTTAATGACACAAAGAAATAAAGTACAGTATAGTTGGCCATATGACATTTATTTTGAAATATCATTCCTACATAATGCCCAGATATAAAATGTTTATCCTTTTCTCACATTCTAATGGTGGCCAACATCAGTAATTTGGTGTGTATCTTTCGAGAGATAATTGTGCATATTTACATAAATAATAATCCTGGTGGCTCAGTCAGTTAAGCATCCAACTTTGATTCAAATCATGATCTCATGGCTCATCAGTTTGAGTCCTTCATTGGGCTCTAGGTTGACAGCTCTGAGCCTGGAGCTTGCTCCCCCCGCCCTCTCTGCCCCTTCCCCAGGGGCTCTGTCCCTTTCTCAAAAATAAACATTAGAAAATTTAAAAAAATATTGGCACAAATATGAATAATTTGAAAAGCATCTTAAAATCACATCATACATAAGGTGGTTTTCCAACAAATTTTGCCCTTTTTGGTAGAATGATCATATGTGTTATTTATTCCATATTTAATATGCATCATTTTCAGGTTTTTATTTGAGAGTCAGTATGAGCTTTTATATACATTTATAATTTTATAATCTCTGACTTTTTTTTTTCTTGTAGGGGCACTTGGGTGGCTCAGTAAACTCTGGTGTCAGGTTAGGTCATGATCTCACAGTTCGTGGGTCTGAGCCCACATTGGACTCTGTCCTGACAGCTTAGAGCCTAGAGCCAGCTTCAGATTCTATGTCACCATCTCTTTCTAGCCCTCCCCTGCTCGTGCTTTCTCTCTCTCTCTCAAAAATAAGTAAATGTTAAAAAATTTAAAGTTTTTTTCATTGTCGATTATCATATAGTTAAAAACCCTAAATTGGTCTCTTTAGGGGCCACATTTTCAGGAAGGATTTAAGGCAGAGATAAGGAGTATAAAAATGATTACAATAGTACTCGGATATGCTACTCACATAATACTTACATAACCTTTTACTAGGATATTCATCTACCTTTTAGACTATAATGTTAGGTTTTCTTATTATGAATTGAAAACTGGTCACAAAATGCTTTATCCCACTTAGAACTGAAATACTGATGACAGAGTAATTCATTTCTTGTCATTGAGGAGTTTTCTGATCTGATGTAGTCAGTAGATGGCAGGCTTGTATTACCTATCATCTGACTATCGAGTGCATGCTTGTTCATTTTAAAATGAATACTCACCTATATGCTTTTTGAGGTTTCTATACAAAAAGAAATGCAAGAAACAGTTTGTAACTTTTTCTATAACCAGATAAATTATTGAACTAACTTAAGAGTCGCATGACTTGAAGTCGTATTTGTTAGTGTTATAATTTGTTATATTGTAGTGTTAATAATTGGTAATGTTACTACCACAGAAACACTGACAATTACCTCCAAAATTAATCAGATTGCACTGCAATTCTAAATGGTCAAAAAATATTAAAGAATTTCAGAAAAAATACATTGTAGGCACTAATCCCTATGGAGTAAATAAGCCTTTCAAATTGAATCTAAAATGCACACCAAAAAGCTTATCTGAAAAGCAAACACATATTATTGATGCTTAAAATTTGAAAAGTCTCTATGAAACCTTATTGCTGCTATTCATTCATTCACCTTGACAGTCCTTGCACACTCGTGTGGTGTAAGAGAAGGTGTTACTTGAGGTCTGTGTCCTACAATCACATCAGATGGTAGGATATAGCAGATCACGTGGCGCACCCCTTACCAGCATGACTAAAATATTTTCTTCTGCCAACTGCAACATGTGTGGAAGGCAGAAAATCACATATGCCAAGATTAAATGCCTTCACATAAAAGCTTATTGAACATAAAATTAATCCTCAAGGATTCTTATTTCATAGGTTATATTACTATAAAATTGAATTTGGTAACCTCATTATGCACTAGATCTAACGCAGGAAGTAGCATTATCATGTACTTTTTAAAAATTTTTCAAACAGAATGAGTTTGGAAGAAAGCTAGTTGGATACCTGACGACACAGGGACAGCCCAGGAGGTGTACTGTGGCCATTACCTTGCTCTAATATGTTCTTTTTAGTGATTCTTCTGGGTCAAGGTTGTGGCCAAAGAGGAAGTTATAAAGCCTACGAAGAAATTCTCCTAAGCACATTTCTAACACCGTGAGCCAGAGATCGTTACAGCTGGTGAACTCTTCACATTTGGTTACACCTGGTAAACTCCTTATATTTCCGTTTTCTCCAGTGGTGTCTGAGATGAGCATTGACTTTGAAGAATAACTTGTCTCTGTACCGCAGACGGAGATAATTATTAGCAGAGAAAACGCAGAACGTTTCCCCGACACTGTTGGGTTTTATTTGTTACCTGTTTTGTTTGCTTAGTCTGCATGCTGCTCTGAAATTTAAACTGCTAGCTAGAAAAGACAACATCTGCTCTTGGCACCCAGGGGCTCAGAAGCCAACAATCCTGATGTCCTAATCAGCTCTACCCTCTCTTCACACAATGCGTATTATTATCACTGGTGTTCTAGCTGTTGATGGTGGCTTTTAATTTCATGAAAGTGAAATTTATGTTCATTTTTCTAAAAGCTAATAAAATTAATATCTTTTCCCACTGCAAAACCTCTAGTAAGTCCTTTTTTCCACCTAGGGTCTGGAAAAAACTGTCAATTTTGCCTTGTCTGTTTACTCTTTTAGCATCTATCACTGTTTTTCCTCTGTTCTTACCCAGGTGAATGGGAGGAGAAAAGCAAGAAATGCCCCCCACCCCATGGGTCTCCTGCTTCTAAACCCTTGCCATTCAAAATGTGGTCCTCAGATCAGCAGCCTTGGCATCCTCGGGGGACCTGACAGATGTGAAAGCCCAGGCCTCTACCCCAGATCTGTGAACTCTCAGTAGGTAAGCAAGATCCGCAGGTGACTCATATGCAATACATGATTAAGTTAAAATAGACCACCACTGGATAGATTTCTGCAAAGTAACAGGAAAAGAAAAAAAGGTATGTCCTAAAGTCCACTAAGTGTCAGACTCCAGGAAGGGCAATGGAAAAAAAATGCTCTTTAGCCAGTATTATGTATGTAATCATATACTCCATTTTGGGGTATCACCAGCCACATTTTCAAAACCACTGTTTCCTAGAGAAATAAACTCTCCAGCAGAATTCAGTAACTGCATGTGAATCATCAAGCTCACTGGGTGAGTACCACAGTTCCTGATTTAAGTAGGAGGGTGCTCCAGTGTTAAAACCATGGGTAAAACAGAAAGCTTATAGACCTGCCTTTTAAAACTTATACCGCAACATGGAAGACACAACATCCTCTCACTCCTCTTCATTTTCAGATTTCAGGGTGCTTCCTTTTTCCAACAAAATCTAAGGAATTCTCCTGTTGGAATTGTCCCCTTTAGTGAAAATTCTGTAATCATTTTAGATGTCTCTACAGAAAATGTGCAATTAATGGTGTGACGTGGTTTGTAAGGGAACATTTTATCAGAAAGTACAAGCGAGTAAATGAACTCTTACAATTCAATTCTATGCTTCAGTTTCAAATATAATATGCAAATCTCTACCCTCTGAAACCTATAAAATGACTTTCTGAACTCTATTATCCTAGGTTTAGTACAGTGATTAGACTCGGTCATCTCTACATTGTCAGAAACTATGCTATTTGGTAATTATCTAATTGTTGTTTTATTTCCATTTTGATTATTTTATTCTCTGTGTTATTATTTTAGCTTTGGCCTCAGACACATTCTTTCATATTAAAATTGCATTTGATTAGCTTTCAACTTTCTCAGACACACATGATGAAGGGGTTTAAATCAATGTATCCTTCTACGTTTGGCCTATTTCTTTGTCTCAATTCAAGTGACAAAATTGCTATTTATTTGTCTGATGACTATTATCAAGTATTTCAGCATGTGAGTTGCTGCTATTCAAGGAAATTTAAGTCAGCAAACATGTATTTAAACAGTTGTAGTGAAAACCAAAAACTATTTATAAAGTCATAATCTCCTGTAGGTTTTTTGGTCTGGAAGACTACAGATGATACAGACATAGAAAAACATATTGTCAGTGGAACCTGATTCCACATGGGTGACTTGACATTCTCCAGGTCTCATGGCCACTTTGAATAAGCAAAGCCTGAAACCATTGGTCAGTTTCTTAACTTTAAAAAAAACAAAACACTGAAATCAACCAAGCTATTTCTAGCCGCCATTTCTTTAACTTGGATAATCAAAATGATTTTAATAAAACCCTGTCAACCAAATATCACATTATGCATAATAACATGTATCTCAAAGGTTATATTAAATGGAAAGATGAATCTGGAAAGCTGAAAGAATTACAGGTCATGGCTCAATGTAAAATCACCATGGAAACAGCTTTCATGGCCAATTTGTGGGGAGATGTCAAAAGGCAGTAACCTGTGACTTCTTTTTTCCAAAGCCTTGTCTATAAGGTTACAGGTTCTATATCTGCTTTCATGATGACATTTGTCTATGTTTTTGTAGGTTTCTATTCTGACAAGCATAAAACCCTGCACCAAGTTGAACCTGTCCTTTGTGATGAGGCTGTTGAACAGAAGAGCAGCATAGCAGTCTGCCTATTCTTGCTCCACATTCAGCTAAATGCCAACTCTGATCCCTTTGAGATGGTGCACGGGCTGAACTCAGGGAGAGTGCCATCTCTCAGAATCCAAGCTTCTTCAGAGAGCCATGTGGTGAAACTTCTTGATTAAGGTCATGTTCTTAGTCCATGGGATCAATTTTTTTAATAAGTTGAAGGATTATCTATCATCTATCTCTATATAAATATAGATAAGATAGTGCCATAAGCTTTTATTTCCAAATCATAAAACTATGCAAAAATAAATTATACAATTCAGATATTAGTTTTGCATTATCTTATATAGTTTTACATCGCAATCTTTGCAATAAAATAGAATCCCCAAAGATACAATGTAAATCAGGCATGTATCAAAGAATCCATTTTATTAATGTGAGACTATTTTACTGTAAAATAACTTTTTATCTTGGCTTTGCCTATTAGGTAGGATAATTATATTAAGCCCTGATCTCTAGTCATTGCAAGCCATCAGTTTTAGAGGTTTTATGAACTTATGTATAGTTTCCAAAAGACACCAATATTCAGCTTTATCGACTATGTGTCCTTGGATGGGGACTCATACCAAGTCTAGACAGAATTACTTTTTGCAAACATACTCTTTCTAACTATAGGTAAAGAGTATAGCTTAAAATATTAAGTATTTAAAGGTTATATTAACTTTTACATGTTAACATTTTAACTTAAAGTTGTGGCTATGTGCTCTAGTGTCAGTACAAGGATACATAACTAGAGGAAAGAAGCTCTCTTCCAGTACTACATACTCGTTTTTCTTTTAAATCCCAAAGATCACTAGTTTCAGCTTCAGTTGCTGCTGATTTAAAAGGGAAGTGAAGCCACTAAGAACTTGAGACCATTGATCCTTTTTTTAAAGAATTGTTAAAAAAAAAATGAAATCCAGACCATTAATTCTAATTCCAAATACTCTTCTTATTTAAAATATTATGGTGGTGAGGAAAAACTCATTTTCTAGGATACTACTCATTCCCTAAGAGACTCCAAACAAACATCCTATGTTAAAATGGAAAATGTTTTCATGAAAAAAATGTATTAAGTGAAATTTCTGTTGCATTTAAAATAAGCACTTAAGAACACCTTGGTGGCTCAGGTCATGATCTCACAGTTCATAGGTTTGAGCCCAGCATCGGGCTCTGTGCTGACAGCTCAGAGCCTGGTGCCTGCTTCAGACTGTCTCCCTCTCTCTCTCTCTCTCCCCCCAAAATAAACAAACATTAAGTTTACTTTTGTTATTTTTTAAATCTAATCTATTATAACCTAAGATAAATTAGCCAGTAGCTAATGAAACTTTTCTAGTAATGCATACAGTTGACTGCCTCCTTTGGTTATTATAGCTTTTGAAAGAATTGAAAATTTTATGTTTCACGTATTTGAGAATATCAGTTGAAGAGCTTTACATATTCTTTAAAAGTCAGTGAGATGACTAGTTTTTCCCCCCTGATATGTAGCTATACAAGCATCTGAGTAAAAATTCATTTTGAAAAATAGAGTATATGTATACATGTGTATTCCACATTAAGCTTTTAATATGACAGCCTGACTTCTTTGAATTTGCGATGTTTTATAAATTTGTCTTTGATACCATACATCTCATTTTCCAAAGTTTTAAGAGAAAATTATATTTTCTATAAGTAGTCATTATAAAAGAAAAATTACAAACCTACTGAGTTGATAAAATAACAATGAAAGGAATTACTTTCAAGTGGCTTTAAAATACAGTAATTAGACTTGAGTTCCTGTTGAGGTGACCCAAAAAATGGAAGAAGTGGAAAAACCTGCCCTTAGTGTCACATTGTTTGTTAGTAGTCACGTGGAACTTTTCTGATATAAATTATTTTTGAGTAATTATGTAAGTGTCTAACATGGAAAAGAAATACTGATTACACATATAGTTCTGAATTTAAAATGAAATCTTATATTTAAACTCATCATGTATTTTAAAACTTAATATACATTTTCTAGCTCTGTTAAATCAAGAGGACTAGAACCACCGATCAACTCAAAATAAACAGGCACTGTTATAGTCTACACTGTGATCTCTAAATATCATTTCTCATTAAAAACAATTTTTGGATTTAAGGCCTAGATAGGAAGTGTACAAAATAATTTGAGGACATCCTCTCATACCAAAAGCAAGCAAAGTATGGAAATCTACAAAGGTCATGCCAAAAGGATGCAGAAGCCAAAGTAAGTAGGTTAATATGGGACAAAATTGGACACATTTAAGCATCAATAGTAATTTTTAAAAAATGGTTTCAAACACCTAAAAGGTTTAACCCCAGACGTCATAATGGCCCTCAAAAACAACAGAATTTCATTGAATAATGGCAGAAAATCCACTCTAATATTCTGGAAAATGGTGAAAAAAAGTTGACTAAGCAACTAGTTGATGAAGGGATGATTTTCTTTATAGCTCTTTATTAATAAAGAAGGAATGATAATCTGAAAAGAAAAAATACTAGGAATAAACCTGACCTGCATGCTGAAAACTATAATACATTGACAAAGGAAACTGAAGATGACACAGAGAAATGAAAAGATAAACCATGCTCTTGGATTGAAACGATATTGTTAAAATGTCCATACTACTCATAGACTCAATGCAATCCTTATCAAAATACCAAAAACAGTTTTCAAAAACTAGAACAAATAATCCTCAATATGGTATGGAACCACAAAAGATTCTAAGTAGCTAAAGCAATCTTGAGAAATAAAACAAACCTGGAGGTGTCACAATCCCCGAATTCAACATCTAATACAAAGCTATACAAATCAAAATAGTATGGCACTAGAACAAAAATACACATAGATTAATGCAACAGGATAGCGAGCCCAGAAATAATATGCTTACATGCTCAATCTACAACAAAGGCAAGAATGTACAATGCAGAAAACAGTCTCTTCAACAAATGGTATTGGGATAACTGAACAATTATATGCAAAAGAGTAAAACTGGACCACTTTCTTCCACCATATGCAAAAATAAACTTTAAAAGGGATTAAAGATCTAAATATAATACTTGAAACCATTAAACTCCTAAAAGAAAACATAGGCAGCAATCTCTTGGGCATCAGCCTTAGCAACATATTTATGGATATGTCTCTTTAGATAAGAGAAATAAAAGCAAAAATAAATTTTGGGGATGACAGTAAACCAAAAAGCTTTTGCACAATGAAGGAAACTATCAACAAAACAAAAAGGCATCCCAGTGAGTGGGAGAAGATATTTGTAAAGGATATATCCAATAAGGGGTTAATATCCAAAATATATAAAGAATTTGTACAACAACACAACTAATCCAATTAAAAATGAGCAGAGGACCTGGATAGACGTTTCTCTAAAAGACCTACGGATGACCGACAGACACATGGAAAGATGTTGAACATCTCTAATCAGGAAAGTGCATTCAAAACAATGAAAAATTTTATACCTGTCAGAACAGCTAGAATCAGAGAGACAAGAAATAAGTGTAGGCAAGAATATAGAGAAAAACACTACTGCACTGTGGGTGTGAATGCAAATTGGTGTCTCAACTGTGGACAACAGTATGGAGGCTCTTCAAAGAATTAAAAAGAATTGCCATATGATCCAGTAATTCCACTACTAAGTATTTAGTTAAAAAAAAAAAACACTAAACCTAAAATGTGTGTGTGTGTGTGTGTGTGTGTGTACATACAATGAAATATTGACATGAAGAATGAAATCTTGTTATTGGCAACAACCTGCATGGATTTAGAGGCAGTCATGCTAACTGAAGTCTGTCCAAAAGATGAAAACAAATACCATATGATATCATCCATATGTGGAATCAAAAAAAGAAAACAAAGCAGATAAATACCCATAAATACAGAGAACTTATGGTTGTCTGAGGAAAAAGGTGCAAGAGATTGGTTAAAATTGTCGAAGGGAATGAGAAGGCCAGGATTCCAGTTATGGAATGACTAAGTCATGGGGTTACACCATAGAGAATATAGTCCATGGTATTGTAACAGCACTATATGATGTAAGTTGGTAACTATACTTTTGGTGAACATCGTGTAACTAATAGACTTGTCCAATATTGCACACCTGAAACCAATATAACATTGTGTGTCAACTATAGTCAAGAGAAACAAAGAATGAGAAAATATTACCATTTTTAAGTCTTTTAAAAATAGCAAAATTAGGGGTCAAATGTTTTGTCTAACTACACACAAAGATTGGTACTTCTTTGTGGAAATGTACAAAGCACTACTAAGCACTACTAAGGAACACTATCCAAAAAGAAACAAAGCCAAATCTTATTCTGATCAAGCCTGTACAAACCAATTTATAGGAAATTTAAAGGACAGAGATGCAAGTTAAATGACAACACAATGATACAAGAAATAAGACCCAGACCAGTAAACTTTAGAGATTATACAACATGGTTTCTTTTCTCCATCTCCTCCTCCTCTTTTTTTTTTTTTTTTTTTTAGAGGAAGAAAGGGATACGCAAAGAGGTCATCTCAAGCAGGAATGGAGCTCAGTCTCAAGTGTGAGTTCATGACCTGAGCCAAAATCAAGATGTGGATGCTTAACTTACTGAGCCACCCAGGTGTTCCTCAACATGTTTTGTTTTGTTTTTAATTTTTAAGAAAGCACACGCAGGGTAGGTGCAGAGAGAGGAGGACAGAGAATCTGAAGAGTACTCTGTGATAACAGCAGAGTGCCCAATGCTGGGCTAGAATTCACTAAGCATAAGATCATGATCAGAGGCAAAGTCAAACCTTCAACTAATTGAACTACACAGGTGTCCCCAATATGGTTTCTTAAAAACAAAATTAGAAGAATCAGGGTTTAAGGGACAATGTATTGAGTTCTAAAAAAACATACTAAGCTAATTGTAATGTATAAACTTGTTTCCTAATTGAGATAATTACAGTGGTTAAAAGTATAAAGGAAAATGCCATCATGATATCGATCCAAAGCCTTAAAGAAAATTTAACATATAGATTTTATTGACATACTCATTTAATTAAACCAATTATTTTATTTAAAAAAGATGTTTGAGGGGCTCCTGGGTGGATCCGTTGGTTAAGCATCTGACATTGGATTTTGGCTCAGGTCATGATCTCAGGGTTAGTGGATTCCAGCTCTGTGTAGGGTTCTGAGCTGACTGTGGAGCCTGCTTGGGATTTTCTCTCTCTCAAATATAAACATTTAAAAAAATTAAAAGACATGTTTGAGACAATAGAAAAACAGCATTCGATGTGGAAATTTTAGGATGTTATGGGATTACTGTTAATTGTATTGGATTTTATAACAGTATGGAAATCATGTAAAAATAAAAGTATCCAGCTGAGAAATAAACCCAAGTATATACAGTCAACTGATATTTGATAAGCGAAGAATACTCAATGGAGCAAAGATGGTCTCTTAGACAAATGGTACTAGGACAATTAAGTATTCACATATAAAAGAATAAAACTAAGCTCTATCTTAAACCACTCATAAAAATTAACTGAAAGTGGATTAAAGGCTTAAGGCCTAAAACCATGAAACTCCTAGAAGTAAACACAGGAGAAAAACTTCTTGACATGGGTTTTGGAAATTTCATTTTTTTTTAAGTTTATTTTGAGAGTAGGTGAGTGTGTGTGTGTGTGTATGTGCAAGTGCACATGAGCAGGGTAGAGGCAGAGAGAGAGAGGGACAGAGAAAATCCCAAGCAGGCTTTGTGCTATCAGCACAGCCTGATATGGGACTTAATCTCAGGAATTGTGAGATTATGACCTGAGCTAAAATCAAGTGTTGAATGCTTGGCAATTTTTTAGAGGACACCTTAAGCACAGTCAACAACAACAACAACAAAAGTGAAGCCACAAACTAAAAGCTTCTGGACAGTAACACAGGCCATCAGCAAAGTGAAAAGACAACCTAAAAAATAGAGAAAATATTTTCAAACCATATATTTGCAAAGGGATTAATATCCAAATTATGTAAAGAATTCATACAACTTAATAGCAAAAAACTCAATTAAATAATGGACACAGGACCTGAAGAGAGTTCTTCAAAGAAGACATATAAAATTCTGACAAGTTCATGAAAAGGCGTTCAACATCACTAGTCATTAGAGAAATGCAAATCAAAAACCACAATGAGATATCGCCTCGTATCTCTTAGAATTGCTGTCATCACAAAGACAAGAGAGAACACATAGTGGCTTGGATGTAAAGAAAAGAACCCTTGTACACGGTCAGTGGGATTCTAAACTAGTACAGCCACTACGCAAAAACAGTATGGAGTTTAAAATAGTTTTAAAAATATTAAAAATAGAACCGTTATATGAGCCAGCAATTTCAGTTCTGGGAACATATCCAAAGGAAATAAAAAATGTCTGCATCCCCATGTTAATAGCAGCATTACCCTTAGAATATCCAAAACATGGAGACAGCCTCTGTCCATTGATGCATGAATGAATAAAGAATGTGGTACACACACACACACACACACACACAATGGAATATCGTTCAGGCATAAAAAAAAATCCTGCCATTTTCAACAAATGGGCTAAATAAAGTCTATGGGGCTAAATAAAGTTCAAGAAAGAAAAATATTTTATGATATCCCTTATGTGGAATTTTAAATATTCATAGACGAAAGGATCAGAGAAAGGGGTTTGGGGAGGGGAATAGAAGAAAAGTGGTCAAAAGTACAACCTCCAGGCATACGGTATGTGTGAGGGATACGATGTGCAGCATGAGGACTGCGCATTAGCGGATGTACATGAAAGTTAAGAGTAAATACTTAGCTCTTATCTCAAGGAAAACATGGTTTCTGTTTTGCTTTTTATTTTATGAGATGATGGATGCTTTAAAAATATCCATTTATACTCATATCAAATTAAATAATGCCTTAAATTTGAAATAGAGGAACTTTCTCATAGTAGCCAAGATGACCGTTCTTTTAATTTAAACTTTTCCATGCCCAATAAAAAAATAAAGGGACAATAATACAGAAAAGAGGATATAATAAAGCAAGACAGGCAGAACATTAGTTTCTTTTCAAGCTGGGTGATGAGTGCATGGGGATTTTTGTTGTTGTTGTTGTTACTCTGTTCTTTTTACCTTACATTTGAAATTACCTGGGATAGGAATTTAAAAAATAAACAACAAAAACTGAGAAGCCTCAGCATCAGAAATCATACTTTATCTGCAATGACACTCAAAATTGGTTTTATTTTTATTTTTGGGGGTTGTTTTTGTTTTCATTTGGAAGTTTTTTGGTTTGTTTTTTGTGCAAAAATAGTGATTTTATTAAAGCACAGGTACAGGACCCATGGGCAGAGAGAGCTGCCTGTTTTATTTGGCTTTTTATATTTATTCAGGGCTAGTAATTTGTTTTGTTGTTTTGTTTTGTTTTGTTTTAGCAAGAGCACATGAGCAGGGGCAACGGGTAGAGGGAGAGAGAGAGAAACTTAACCAGGCTCCATGCCCAACACATAGTCTAATTTGGGGCTTCATGTCACCCCCTTAGATCATGACCTGAACCAAAATCAAGAGTGGATGTTTGGCAGAGCCACTCAGGCACCCCAGGGCTACTAATTTGTATCCAAGGTTGAAAATACCTGTGTGAAGTTTTATGGAAAAGGGGACATTTTAATACGGAAAAGGCATTTCATGAAATAAAATAGATGAAAGTAAGGCTCCTTTATGTTTTTATTTTCAGTTATGCTCTTCATTTTGAGATCATCTTAGATTCACATGCCATTATAAGCAACAATGCAGTGAGGGGTCCTTGGGTGGCTCAGTTGGTTGAGTGTCCTACTCTTAATTTTGGCTCAGCTCATGATCATATATTATGGTTCATGAGTTGAAGCCCCACTTGAATTGTTAGTGAAGAGCTTGATATTCTTTCTCCCTCTCATTCTGCCCCTGCCCTGCTTATTTTCTCTCTTTCTCTCTCTCTCAAAATAAATATTTTTTAAAAAAGAATATATTGAGGTTCCACGCACTCTTTACTCAGTTCACCCCAGTGGTAATATATTGCAAAACAATAGTGTACTATCACAACCATGATATTGACATTGATACAGCCAACATACAGAACTTTTCTACCACTCAAAGGATCCTTCATGTCACTCTTTCATAGACCTTCTTATCCCCTGGCAACTACTAATCCTTTGTCTATTTTTATGTTGTCCTTCCATGAGTGTTATATAAATAAGACAGTATGGTAGCTTTGGTGTGGATGCTTTTCACCTAATATTCCAGGCATGCATTCATGTTGCCTGTATACTCACACTGTTTTCCTTCTACCGGTGAGATGCCATTGCACACACACTCTCTGTGTTCAAGATGTTTCCTTTTCCTTTAGTTTTGAGGAACTTGATTATGATGTGTAAGGACAAAAATTTCTTTCACTTATTCTGCTAGGGATTTGCACAAGTCCTTGAATATGTAGATCTGTGTTGCCAAATTGAGAAAATTTTAGCCACTATTTCTTTTTTTGAACCCTATCTTCCTTTTCCTGTCTTGGCAGTCCAGTGATATAAATTATCAATTTTTTATGATATTCCTAGAAGTCATTGAGGATCTGTTTTTATCTGTGCACACATGAGAAAATAGTTTACTTTCCAAAAGTTCTACAAAAATTTAAAGAAATATAAAACAAACTGCAAAGTTAAGGCCAGTTGTACTAGTTAATATGAGAAAGTTTCCCTGTTTCAAAATGAAGCCATTATCTTTCTCTCCCTCTCTTTCCATCATATCTATTTTGGAAGAGCAAGCATGAGCAGGGGAGGGGGAGAGAGAGAATCCCAAGCAAGCCCTGTACTTGTAGCCCAGAGCCTGATGCTGGGCCTGATCCCACGTCTGTGAGATCATGACCTGAAGTATAATCAAGAGTCAGATATTCAACTAACTGGGCCTCCTAGACACCCCAAGAATGTATTTACTTTTAAACATGAACTATTATGGGGCATCTGGGTGGCTCAGTTGGTTAAGTGTCCGGCTTTGGCTCACGTCATGATCTCACAGTCTGTGGGTCCGAGCCCTGCATTGGGCTCTGTACTGACAGCTCAGAGCCTGGAACCTGCTTCAGGTTCTTTGTCTCCTTCTCTCTCTGCCCCTCCCTCTGTCTCTCAAAATAAAGACATAAAAAATTTTAAACATGAACTATTAAAGGATAATTTCAAAGAAATTAAAATCAGTGCACTCATACAGACATAGAAAATGAACATGTGTCAAATTTCTATTTAATTCATTAATAATGAATCAGTAAGATCTTACAAACAATTCAAAGGAGAATCTAAATAATGGGAACTTTTATGGATTAGGAATATTTCAATGTAATTACAAAAAGGGTGAAGGCACTAAGTAGTACAAATTTCTAGTTGTAAAATAAATAAAACATGAGGATGTAACATACAGATGGTAACTAGATTTGTCAAGAGGATCTATTTGTAATCTATATAAATGTTGAATCATTCTCTTACACACCTGAAACTAATATAATATTATATGCCAACTACACTTGATTATAAAAAAAAATCGGGCTTCTTCCACAGTTGGGGAGGGAAGTCACTCAAACTTCCAACTAACAATCTATTTGAATTTTATAGACAATTAGTTTGCAATGTTATCAGTTTTCTAGAATTTACAGACTTCTAAGGCAATGAAAGAATGAGGTTTCCACCCCACACCAGGATCAGAATTAGATAAGCTCTGAAGGGGCATGCCCTAAAAAGTGCATGGTTTTCCCCAGCAGCATTTTTTCTACACTGCTGAGAAACTCATGAAAAAATAAAACTATTTAATAATATCTTGTGCATCTACTCAAGGTCATTCTTACACATTAGCTACTTGATCCTCACAGCACAGTTGACCCTTGAACATGAGTTTGAACTGCCAACAGGTCTACTTTTATATAGATTGTTTGATATAGTAGTGCTGTAAATGTATTTTCTCTTGTGATTTTCATAATATTTTCTTTTCTCTAGCTTTATTGTAAGAATATGGTATATAATACATAGAACATGGAACAAATGTGTTCATTGGTTGTTTATCAGTAAGTCTTCTGGTCAGCAATAAGCTAGAGTAGTTAAGTTTGGAGAGTTCCAAAAGTTATACATGGATTTTGACTGCAGAGGGGGTCAGCACCCCTAATTGTTCCAGGGTCAGGTGCAATATTTTGGTGGGGGCTGATATTATTTTAGCATGTTTTCTAAACATATTAAGTCTAATATATAAAAACTGAAAGGTCATGATAAGAAATGGTGGACTAGAGATTTACAGTGAGATCTGAGCTGGAGATGAAAGATTTAGAGTAAATTAGTTTTTGGCTATTCCATCATTTCAGTAATTTTGCTTAAAGCATTTTTCGTTGGTTAAACATTCTTGCCTCCTGCAGTGGTGTGTCCAGTGCTTGGGGAACGTCAAGCCTCCCATGGAAGTCTTATGTCTGATTATATGTAAATGTCAATTTTTTCATCTTCCTGTATGCACCTGACAAAGTAGGAGGAGCCCTTAGGCAGAGAACTGATAGAATTGTTATACTTCATTCTCACAACCACATATACCTTTCTAATGGTTGTTATTCTTGTTCCCTATTTGCAGAGATTTCCTCTGTCAAATATGATCAAGAATGATTAAACTCATCTTGTTCTAGAACAGTTCTTAAGCTTCTTGATCCTATTTGGCTAAAAACATTTTTCCCTTAACAATGGTGAACTTTACCTAAATCCCAATGCTTAAGCCCTTCAAATTTTGTTTTCTGAAATCTCCCAACTTTTTTGTGATCCAGGAAATGAGGAAAAGAAAACAACCACTTTTCTCCATATGGCTTAGATAAAACCCCAGATGACACCCTTGTTACTTATAATAAGGTGAGACACAAACTCTCCAAATTTCCTTTGTCTCATAAATAATGGTCTCAGCTGTTTATTCCCTCACCCTCCCCAACCCATGGGTGAAACTAGCTAGACGCTGAGTGACTAAATATATGAAACAGACATGATCAGAACATGTATAAAATAGTTATCTAACCAACAATCTGCAGCAATGGACCCAGGAAGCTGATTTGGTACTCAAAGGAACCAGTTCCGGAAGATAACTCACTCTCTAGAGTCAGATTTGAAGGAACTCAGATTATCTCTAACAACTAGTTCAGGAAGCCAAGCAAATACCCTTGTAAGCAATAAGTCTCACTTAGCCAGAGCTTAATAACTGACAGTTTCCCAAATTTTGCTCCCACTTATAGTTTTACACCAACCAGGGAAAGCCAAAATAAGTGCCCCTAACCAATCACATAGGACGCCTCACTTCTAACTGGCCAGGCTACAGCTTCACATGTCAACAGCCTCCTATGAGGGCGCTATCTGAAGCCTTCCCTTTTTTCCACTAGAAAGCTTTACCATCGTCCTATCTGCCAAAGTCAGGTGATGGTAGCTGACTCACTTGCAAGGCAAGCTCTGAATAACCTTTCCTTGTTCTTGTCTGAGCACTCTTCATTCATTTCCACAGCATTAACACTTCCTGCCCCAGATAACTCCTTTAAAAGAAAAAAACCTCAGCTATAAAATCAAGTTAAGCAGCTGCACCTTGCTGCCCTCCCTCTATCAATCAGTCCAAATAAAATCACACACTGATACACTCTGATCTTCTAGGCAACTGGGGGTCTGGGTGCTCTCCCTAGTGCAATAGCCTGAAAAACATTTTCCACTTTCCCATGAATGGTACATTCTTTCTACAACCTAGATGCATATTTACATAATTCCTTTGAAAAGATCTCTTGAATCAGGGCAATTTCATGTAAATGTGTAAGCACACAAATAAGAGGATAAAAGAATAAAGGAAGGGAAAGTAAGGAGAAAGAGTGGGAAAGGAGTGAAGAAGGTGGAAGAAAATGGCAGGGAAACAAGGTTTAATTCTAAAACAGAAGGAGTTCTTCTGTCTAAGCCAACGATAGAAAGAACAGTTAACTTACAAGTATCAGTGATCGACTCCGGGGATCCTGTCTCCACCAAATACAATTTCTGTCATTTAAAGAACATACGGGCAATAGCTTCTAGCTTTCATTTTCTCTTTGTCACAAAATTAAAGTGGAATATCCACTTCAAGAACTTGTACAGCTGAGTTAAGGAAATCATTCAGAATAGGTGGGTGGTTAATTTTCTGGTCTTTGTACTCATGTATTGCTCATTTCCCAAGTGCAGAGAAAATTGAGGCTATCATTGTCCACATTTTTACTACTGATACCTTCAATTTATCCAATAAAACACTTTTTTTTAATCTGGCTTTTTGTTGCTATTGTTTTAGCAACCACCATATTTCAGTCACTGTGCTTGGAATTAGAAATTCAAAGATAAAGAAGACTTATTTCTGCTCTCAAGAAGCTCATAGTTTAATTTTGGAAACAGATTTGGAAAAAATAAATAAAAATGCAGTGTTCCTTTCTTTGTCATTTTAGACTGTTTTACCCCTTTTAGTGTTAATTTCATTTTGCCCATGAAAATCCTTTTTTTAAATCATTTATGTGATATTAAATCCGCATATATCTCCACACACAACACCATTGCACTCACATTCCAAAAGGATCACCAAAAGGGAAACATTTTAGACTAAGGAGAAAACTCATTTTTTATACAGTTGAAAGAATATGGTTAACAACTAATAAATTCATCATGTTTATCATTCAGACAATATACTGCCTTTTCAAAATTGCCTCATTCTTTGAATAATTCTGGGATATAATGCTCAAATACACTGCTGTTCCCTATGTCTGAAACCCTAACCTCCCCACTCAGTGTTGACCTTCAGAGTCTTGTTCAGTTTATATTTGATAAACTTACTATAAAGAAAAGATCCTGCTCTTTTCTGTCTGAGTTCATATTAAAAATTCAACCGTATTTCTTTCAGGGCTATCATGTTACCAACAGTTGCTCCTTTCACTGCTAAATGATTATAATCAGCTGCTAACTGAAACTCTTGTTTGCTCTTGAATGATTCATTTCTTAAGCAAGAATACATCATTTTGGGCAAGTTTTATAAATGAATAACATGTGCTAGTTATCAATAACAATGAAATTAAGTAGTATGCTTGATAAATAGAGCCTTGATTATGAGAGAGGTAATCTCCTAATTTTTTACAGCCTACTGAGAAAATGGTTATTAGATGTGGTGAAAATCTCTACCGAGCACTCACTCAGAGCAATGAAAATCTATACTCCAGCAGTGACTATGTTCCATTTAATATTTCCCTCCCTTTCCTCCCCTCCATTTCCCTTAATCAAAAGGAGAAATCCTTTTAAAAGCCATCCACAATCTGTGTGAAACTTTCCAAGGAAGGTTTATTGAATTGTTTTCTGTTCAACTGCTGTCAGAAAAACATTGGCAGCTACCCTCAGTTGCAGTAAAATCATAAAGACATTCCTTACCCTTCTTGATCTCTTGGTTTATGCTTCTCTAACCTTCTAGCAAAAAAAAAAAAAAAAAAGTCAAGAGAAAGGAAAACTCTCAATCTGGATCCATAGATAATTGGCAAATGGCAAAAGGGAGACTCAATTAGCTCAGATTATTAACAGAGACATGCTACATCTGGTCATGGCTGAGTCTGTTTGTCCAGAAATATCTATCAAATAAATGATTAAAATCAAGACCCGGCAGATGTGCGTCTCTCCACATCTGACCCCGTTTCTCTCATGGATGAAAATGCACATAGTTTCATAGGAGAATTTCTTCTTAATTATACAACTTAAAGTCAAGATTTGGAAATTGGAAAATAACCTGGAAAAAGACATCTGTACATGTTTATTTAAGTTTTCCCTCTTGAATCTCGCCTCTGCTGCGCTAGAATGATGTAGAATGAGAAACAATCTGTATTCTTGCCTTTTGCTCATGGCCCCGAAGGAAAACCTGCTGGGATTGGCTGCAGATGGTTTCATTGCGAGAGAAGAATGTGCCCGCTCTTGGCTGCCTGCTCTGTATGCATGATCAAGCCCCAGTCAATGCTTCATGTGCCTCATTAACTGTGGGACAGGAAGAAGTATGATGCTCCCAAAATACATGCCCTTCTCTCTCGCTAAGGCCAGTATTATGAAAAAGAAACACTTAAAGATTAGAAGGACAGCTAAAAAAAAATTTTTTTACTACCAAACTCAGTCTTCCTTTATTGACTTAACTGTGAATAGCTGACAGAACGTTATTAAAGAGACCATTCACTCACCACTGACTTGTTTACCCTGAGGTAGATAATAGGGGAAAGGAAAACGCACCATTTCCTTGGATCCTGAGCGTGAAGTACAGCGGGGACTAAGATTGTGTGGTGTAAAGTCAGAAAGAACAATTATATGAGGGAACCAGAGAGTTAAATTATGTTAAAATCTCTGTTTGCTCATGGCAATTGTGCATTAGTTTACTAAGTATAATTTTGCCACTTGAAGAAGCTTAAAGCAATTTTAAATTTGCTTAGAGTTTCCAAATGTAATTAAAACATTTTAAAATTATTTAAATGAACATAATTAACATTTATTGAACTCTTACGATAACCAGGTGCTTTAGATTTATATTTAATTTCATATTCCCAATAATATTGCAAAGTAGTTATTACCATCTCATTTTATAAGCAAAGCTAAAAGATTTTAAGTGCCTTGCTCCAGATAGCTTGAAAACAAATTGGGGTTGGGGAAGCCAAGGCTCTCTCCAGGCCAGAGAAAATCCTGAGCCTTCTCTACTGCATCACAGGCTAGCGGAGGGTGGAGATGGAAGCAAGATCGAGAAGAGTCTTGGGCACCAATGATTCCTAACCGACACATTCTTTCACATTATCGTAAAATTTTTATTAAAATACTTAGAATAACCAGTTTGTTCAAATAGCATGCCAAGAGCAAAGAGAAAAAGTGATTCTAAGCATTACAGATTAGAAGTCTATTGTTTGTGGCATACTATTTATGGGTTTTTACTATTTTTACTGATTCTTAAGCAAAGTTATGCAACATGATTAAAATATAAAATAAAGCAGCTGAGCTCAATGAAATTCAGCAGTCTATAACCCAGGCCCAATCCCTGGAGGCAAGTGCCCTCAACTCCTCCTCCTGGTTCATTTCCCTTGATTTATTTAAATTATATGTTTATTCACTTTCGCTATTGATTTACTGCATTAGATAAACTCTATTGGTTTCATGCTAAATGCATGGAAATTTATGTCACATAATACTCTACGTCACCCCCCTGTCTCCTCTTAAAATGCTGATAGGTATCTTATAATCTGTTGCCACATGTGTTTCTGCAGTATCATCTGCTCCACATGATATTGATAAGAGGGACAATTTTAGTATTAATATAGGACATGTTCATACTTAGGCTCTAGGACAGTGAAGGCAGAACAGAACTGTAACTAGAGAGATAAAAGGCACTCGCACTCCACTATACAGCAAGAAGCCCTTTCAGCTCTATTTTAAGAAAAGTAACTTGGAACACCTGTATGCGGACGTCTCCCAGCTTCCTGGAATCCTGGCAGGCTGTTGCTTTGACCCAAACTCCATTTCCATTTTAGTGTGTCCTCACCATGAAACAAGGATTTCCAAGCTATTATTTTTGTACATTTTTAATATCCTTTGAGAAAGCCTCCAGAACTTGGGTTAAATGACCATACCCGGGGTATGGTAATCGTTTTTCTTAGTGTTCAAGTTTAGAAAGTTACGTGATTTTGACTTGCCCTGTATTTTTTCCTTCCACCTTATTTTAAAGAGTGCTATCATATGGAACACAAGTTAGGTTGTTTTGTTTTTTAAGAACACAATTTTTTTTTTTAAGAACACATGTTTTGTAGTGAGGCAGAAAGCCCTGCAGTTTTTTACTATGTTTTCCTTGACTCTGTCAACTTGCTATTACACTAAGATTTTATGTTTGTTCCAACAAATAGCACCAGCAGTCTCAGAACGCCCTCTCTCTTTGGCTATTTACCTCCCTTACACTTTCCTCCTCAAACTTTCCTACTTCTTTTCTTCTTTTACTTTATGTTTTACCTTCCTCTCTATAATTTTTTAAATAATTTTTTAATGTTTTACTTGAGAGAAAGAGAGGCAGCACGAGCAGGGGAGGGTCGGAGAGAGAGGGAGATACAGAATCCAAAGCAGGCTCCAGGCTCTGAGCTAGCAGTCAGCACAGAGCCTGGTGCGGGGCTGGTACAGACGAATCAGGAGATCATGACCAGGAGCCAAAGCAGGATGCTCACCCGACTGAGCCACCCAGCCATCCCTATAAGTTAATAGTTTTTACTTCTCCATGTTCCATTTATAGAGAGATCCTAACTTTTGAAAACCTTAGGAGATTTGCCTTATTATGCAAACACCCATTGCTGCAAACTCGGAACCATGTTTAAGCTGTGATTAGTTTTCCTTCTTTCTGGCTCCTAAGACATAACCACTTTGCCACTAAAATGAGAATATTTTCTGGTGTCAACAAACATATTCTTTCTTATATTCTCTGAATTCTTCAGCACTTTTTATAGTTTTACATTTTGAACATGACTTTTTTGGGCAGTTTTTTATGTATTCTGGGCTGCTTTTTATGTATACATTTTCCTCTAATCTCCAAATATTTTAAAATTTTTTTTCCTACCCTTTTAATGGGGGGGGGGGGCAATCCTAATACTTTATTAGATTTTTCTTGGAATCTATTTCATTAGTCTATTCGAGACATTCTAATGGTAGTCCATTTGCTGTCCCTTATTCTGACTGACTGCTTCCTAGGCCTAGGATTGAACAACCACTCTACGTCTCACTCACTCTTACTCTGTGGTCAGTCATGGAATGTGGCTCTTCTGATACAGTGCATTCTCTGAAAAAATACTTGAAAAGCAAATCATCTATGACTTTGTGTAAGGTTTTTTCCCTATTGTTCTCATATTCATTTTTAAATTTTACATGGTATCTTTTTCTCTCATTTGATAAGGATTTTCTCTTAAAAATGTGATATCTCGCTCCATTGCTTTCTAACTTTCATTATGGACTGAAGTCAAATGATACTGCATATGATGATAGCACACCCTTGAAACAACTTTCCTCAATCAGCACTGTTTCGCCCCATACCAGATCCAATGGGTGTGTTTAGTCCTCACTCTGTTAGTGTCCCTGTCAGAATCTGATGTTGATTACAAAACTTGCCTTATGAACTATCACCTTCTGTCAGTGTCTGTGAGACTGCTCCCCTCGATTTCCTCAGAGCCATCTGCTAATTGTGTCTGTGTCTGTTCTGAGACTGACTTGTTCTTTACTACCTACTTACCTATTGCACCGTAGTGTTCAGTCTACTGATACCTAGCCCTTATCCTGAGCTTTCCTGATGGCCAAGGTGAGGTCTTTGCACCTGAAGTTATAATTACCATCTATCTACATCACAATTAGAGCATCTACATAGCTCCAGCGTGAGTCAAGCTCCTAACTCCTCTGCCTACTCTCTGTCTCCCTTATAATCGTCACACAGTCAATATGTCTAACACTTGAAGTCATTTTCTACAAATATGTGCACATACACACAAGCACTCACTATACCACCTATAGTCTGTTTCCACAATTGGGGTATTCTGTGTCAAAGAATGATAGTAACAATCATCCAACTTCTTAAACCAGACACGTAGAAGACATTTTTGACCTCTTTCTCTTCATACCTCTTATATCTAATCCAAGGGACATCCTGTTGATTTTATCTCATAAATTTCACTCAGTCTAAACTTCATCTATACCTACATCACTTTGGTCAAAGCTATCATTGGACAATTATGGTAGCCCCTGACTGTCTCCAGTCTATTCTGTATTTGACAGTTAGAATTTACTTTTTCTGAGAACATAAAATGTCAGGAAAGCTGGTTGCTCAGTCGGTTAGCCATCTGACTTCATTTCAGATCGTGATCTCATGGTTGATGGGTTTAAGTCTTGCATAGGGTAAGCCCTGCTTCTCTCTCTCCCCTTCTCCCTCTGCCCCTCTCTTATTTGTGCCTTTTCTCTCTCAAAAAAAAAAAAAGAAAAAATAGAAAATGTCATTATATTACACATATAGCTTAATATCTATCAATGGCTTCCTGTACTTTGGATAAAGCCAAAGCAGCCAACATGCCTTAGTAAATCCACCATTGTCTGTCTCGGGTCTTGTGGACTCTGCATCCACCCTTCCACACCTGAGTTTTACCCATTCAGTTACCATCACCTTTACTTTCTTTCTCTTATAATTTAGATTTTATTCCTTCCTAATAAGAGACCTTTTAAAATTTTTCATCTGTTTGCAGGCAATGATCTTTGTTCATATTCTATCCTTTATAAGAGTTCATGGTTTACCTTCTCAGAGTGAAATAATCCTTTTTACCCCTACTTCCTAGGCTACATTAGTTTTTTGGTTTTGTTTTGTTTTTATAAAAACTCATAGAATCTTTCTTTTAGGTCACTTAATTTTATTTGTTTCGCGGGCAAAGGCTCTACCCCTGAGCTATACCCCCACCTTAGGTCACTTAATTTTAATTGTGAATGTACTGGCATGACTATATAATTAATTTCTGTCTTTTCTATTAGAATCTAAGATCTGTGAGAGTAGATTATTTGCTTATTAACTGTTTGCTTATTTCTCACATTTACAACATAACCTGGAAACGAGTTGACACCTAACTTAGAGTCTGCAAAAATAATAAGTCAGTGAATGTCTATGTACAACAGGAAACCAACTCTGGGAATTTTGAAAGACAAGGGGATTTTTAATGAATTTTTAACACATTGATTTAAAAGTTTAAAAATTATAGATTAACTAAAAATTTCTGACTTGCAGAAAGGAAACATTAAATTATTACTCAGGCCCTGAGATGGGGGGGGCGGTCAACTTCTCCCTTTGTTATTATTTTTTTAAAAGATTATTTTCCTGTAGCGGACACTTATTATCTTTCACTTTTCTCTCGCAACATTCCTCCTAATTGTTTTCAGAATTTTTATCTAAGTTATGGCCAACTATCCGTAAATCATAGTTAAGATGATTTTTACCTACTTGGACACCTAATTAAAAATATAGCTTTTGTTTGCTTATATTATTATTTCCTATGTGAGACTGGCATAGCCATTAGCCAAAGGGGTTATAATGGTGATCCCCTGGGTTGAACAAGGAAATTATGAGAGATTTTATTTATTTCAAGTCTAAGTCTAAAGTAATAAATTAAGCTGCAATAGTATTTAATATACATATTGATATACATAACAAGTGATGCGATGTTTTATGAACAAATAAGGAAAATAGTTAAACAACATAAATTAAACAAATTTATGAGTGGGGGAGCATGTGATATAAATAACAATGATCTCTTCTACCTGATTGAGATTTTCCATACAATGTTATGGAGATATTTTTAAGTTAACAGGATAGCAGCAAGTAGTATATTTCTTCTTGTTTAGAGAATAATGAGAAAAGCATACATACTGAAAATGGACATATAGTAGATAATTTTATATATATGATGCCTACATATATGTTTATGTAGGGCAAGTAGAATGTATAGTTAATACTATTCAAATGTCTTCCGAATTTGATTAGTCAGGGTTTCTGAAAGAAACTGGTTTTGAGTTTGTTCAAGCTTGTTTTGTTCAAAGGGATATTAAGGTTAAAGAAACTCAAGGGACCATCACTACCTTAATTGTGAGCTCTGCATTTTCATTTTCTATCTTTGTAAGCAAAAAACCATTGCTATATAATAAATAAAATGGATTTTCTAATTTAATTGCTCTATTTATAAAATAATTATGAATTCAATAAAAGAGAAGGAGAGAATAAAGAAAACAGCAAAGATTTAGACTCTAAGTAGGAACTTAAACCCACCATGTCCAATGTAAATCACTATTTCAGTCAAAGTTTAATCAAATTTATACACAAGATTCATTATGGATATGCCACTCCACATAATCATTAGGAATATTATTTGAAAACACATGAAGACAAGACCAACTAATCAAAAATTGCTTTACTTTCAGTATTAATCAATGTGCTAAACTAAGTTGTTTGGGGTGCCTGGGTGGCTCAGTTGGTTGAGCGACTGACTTTGGCTCAAGTCATGATCTCACAGTTTGCAGGTTCAGGCCCCGTGTTAGGCTCTTTGCTGACAGCTCGGAGCCTGGAGCCTGCTTTGGATTCTGTATCTCCTTCTCTCTCTGCCCCTCCCCTGTTCAAGCTCTGTCTCTCTCTGTCTCACAATAATAAATAAATATAAAAAAAATTAAACTAAGTTGTTTGGAAATTTTTAGGATATTCTTCCTACCCTTAGCTGAACTGACCAAATTTTATTTTATAGATTGAATAATCAAGATGGATAAGGCTTAGGTAGAATGAACAGAGAAAAATTTTTTTCTTTTTATAATCTTTACTAGCCTAATATGTAGGTACTAGTTGAAATGTCAGTGCTCCATTCTCCAAGATAGACCACATGCTGGGACATAAAGCAGCCCTCCATAAGTATAAACAAATAGAGATCATACCATGTACACTTTCAGATCACAATGCTATGAAACTTGAAATTAACCACAGGAAAAAGTCTGGAAAACTTCCAAAAATGTGGAGGTTAAAAACCACCCTATTAAAGAATGATTGTGTTAACCAGGCAATTAGAGAAGAAATTAAAAAATATATGGAAACCAATGAAAATGAAAATACAACAATCCAAAATCTCTGGGATGCAGCAAAGGCAGTCCTAAGAGGAAAGTATATTGCAACCCAGGCCAATCTCAACAAACTAGAAAGAGCACAAATTCAAAAATTAACAGAGAACCTACTGGAACTAGAAAGGAAGCAGCAAGAGCACCCCAAACCCAGCAGAAGAAAAGAAATAATAAAGATCAGGGCAGAAATAAACAATATAGAATCCAAAAGAACAATCGAGCAGATTAATGAAACCAAGAGTTGGTTCTTCGAAAAAATAAACAAAATCGATAAACCTCTAGCCAGGCTCCTCAGAAAAAAAAGAGAGAGCACTCAGATAGACAAAA
>PJEM01000307.1:0-186171 GCA_004023845.1 Helogale parvula
CCTAACTCTTCCCCCCCTTCCCCTTCCCATGGTCCCCTGTTAGGTTTCTCCTGTTAGACCAAGAGTGAAAACATATGGTGTCTGTCCTTCTCTGCCTGACTTATTTCGCTTAGCATGACAGCCTCAGGTCCATCCACTTTGCTACAAATGGCCAGATTTCATTCTTTCTCATTGCCATGTAGTATTCCATTGTATATATAAACCACATCTTTTTGATCCATTCGGCAGTTGATGGGCAGTTAGGCTCTTTCCATGATTTGGCTGTTGTGGAAAGTGCCGCTATGAATATGGGGGTACATGTGCCCCTATGTATCAGCACTTCTGTATCCCTTGGGTAGATTTCTAGCAGTGCTACTAGGGTCATAGGGGAGTTCCACTGATAGTTTTTTGAGGAACCTCCACACTGTTTTCCAGAGCGGTTGTACCAGTTTACGTTCCCACCAACAGTGTAGGAGGGTGCCCGTTTCTCCACATACTTGTCAGCATCTATAGTCTCTTGATTTGTTCATTTTAGCCACTCTGACCAGTGTGAGGTGGTATCTCAGTGTGGTTTTGATTTGTATTTCCCTGATGATGAGTGATGCTGAGCATCGTTTCATGTGCCTGTTGGCCATCTGGATGTCCTCTTTGGAGAAGTGTCTGTTCATGTCCTCTGCCCATTTCTTCACTGGATTATTTATTTTTTGGGTGTGGAGTTTGGTGAGTTCCTTATAGATTTTAGATACTAGCCCTTAATCTGATATGTCATTTGCAACTATCTTTTCCCATTCTGTCGGTAGCCCATTAGTTTTTTTGATTGTTTCCTTTGCTGTGCAGAAGCTTTTGATCTTGATAAGGTCCCAATAGTTCATTTTTGCTCTTGATTCCCTTGCCTTTATGGATGTGTTGAGCAAGAAATTGCTGCATGGATTTACCTATTCTAATATGGTTTAAAAATAAAACTCTTTTTACAAGGAAAAGCTTGTAGAGTAGAACACAAGTAACATAATTGAAGGCATAAATTCAGCTTCTGGGTAGTTTAAATATTTGTTGCACATGGTTGCAAAATTCTTGGAGAAAGGACTGTGTGAGAATCCGGCACATTTCACACCATGGTGAGATGAGAGCTTGCCAGAATTTCTCAGTAATGATGAGCCAGGCAGGCGTCAGTCAGAGCAATTCTGGCAGGTCCTCCCATGATGCCCTGCAGGGAGCAGCGCCCTTTAGGTGCCTCCTTAGCCACACCTTGGTCTCCAGTCAAGTCGGTGGGTTCAGCATGGAACCCACTTGCTCTCCAGGTTTTTGGCTTTGTTTAGTACAGCCTGCAGATGCTCATAGTGGGTTCCATGTGAGGACTGCTCTCTGTTTCTGACAGAGTCTTCCCATAGCCATCAGCTATCATAGCTGAGGTTTTAGTCAACTATCAGCCTCTCATTTCTCAGTTTTAAATATTATATTCAAAACAATCAGAGATTGGCAGAAAGTCGTAGGCCTTTGAATATATGTGGAAGCTTGGATACGATGAGGTCATTGTTCTGTTTCCCAAGCTGAGGTGGCTGGGATTAGCTGGCAGTGCCTTTTGTCTGCCCCATTTCACAGCACAGGACTTAGGGGAAATTTGTGGTGAGGAGCAACCTTCAAAGAACAAGAAGAGGTTCTTGGGAAATAAGAAGTGCCCCACTCTAGAAAATTGTTTCTTGGGACGCCCAGGCGGCTCAGTCGGTTAATCATCCGACTTCAGCTCAGGTCATGAACTCTCAGTCCATGAGTTCAAGCCCCACGTCGGGCTCTGTGCTGGCAGCTCGGAGCCTGCTTCCGTTCTGTATATCCCTCTATCTCTGTCCCTCTCCTGCTTGCACCCTGTCTCTCTCTCTCTCTCTCAAAAATAAATAAACATTAAAAAAATAAAAAAAGAAAATTGTTTCTTGAAGATTAGGGAGGGAAGCAAGAGTTCTTGCACAGGCCTGGGCGGTGGCCACTGAAGGGATGGGCTTTGTAACTCTTAACTGTTCTCTTCACAGATTTCTGTACATGAAAACCCATCCTCCTCACGGTGGGGGAAAGGGATTCCTGCTTGGTCTGGTTGTGTGTGTTGTACACTTTGCGTCTCAACTTTCTGCTTTTCACAAAGAGAATTGTCAGGGCTTTCTTCTCCAAATCACTTGCTTCTTTCTTTTCCCATATCTAGAACTTTAGGAAATTAGGTTTGAAAACTACTGTAGGTATTTATAGTCAGTTTCTAACCAACTGAAATCTCACTCCTTGTAATTTCTATTTGGCTGTTTTAGTTCCATTCTTGACAAAGACTAAGGCAAATGATCCTTCTTCATTTAGACATAGGAAGATGGAAATCATTTCCTTTAAGATCTCTTACTAGTGTAACCTAACCAGTAAGGATGCAAACAGTGTTTTTTGCTCACTGCTCTTTTGTTAAGACCGCTCAGGTGTTGGCTCACTCCTATCAGGAAGTCAACTGTAACTTTAAAAATCTTCTTTCATGTCTATTGATGATAATATCTTTGGATTGTCCATTGTGTTTTACAGTTCACAAAGTATTTTCATATATATCCTTGGATATCCACAGTAATCCTGAGGCAAGAAGTGCGGATGTTATATCCATCGTACCAACAGGGAAACAAAGAAATCAGACTTGGTCAGCATCACTAGCACATCCAAGGCGAGGACACAGACTTTCTGACACTCCCCTCCCCCTTTTTGTGTATTATAAATCCATCTTGGGAAACGATAGTCCAAATGAGAATCCCCCCTCCCAGCTTGTGCATTTAATTTTCTAGAACTAAATGAAATTTTATTGGGTTTTAATGGCAATCATTTTGCAAGAAGATAACATTGAGAAAACAAGGTCCATATTTTCCAGAATCCATCTTAAAATATACCGGAGGAAGAACAACATTTGTCCATCTCCAGGCTTCTTTCTGATGCTGTCTTTGATTTTTATAAGAGTGCAATAAAGTGCCCTCCTTCTAGAAGTCCTTCCTTTTTTTTTTTTAATTACTGATGTACTCATTTTAATTTCCCTCCTTTTTTTGTGTTTGCTTTCTGCCTGAAAGCGATTTCTTCCACCTCCCTGAGGGTAAAGGCATAATCTGTGCTGAAAGGAGTCGCCATGATGTGCCTCTTTCCAAATGCCTCGTGTACCTTCAGAGCTTCACTCTTCTCCTTTCCCCTTCATTCCTGACCTCAACACACTCCCACCATCACATCCATGGCTTTTCACACACACGTGTACCTTCTTCCCATTCAGCATCTAGTTCTAACACCTATCTTTGTTCAAATGAGGCAATGTACAAGGTGTCAGGTTGTGATAAAAGAATCATATAGGAAAAAGTTTAAAAAATCTTAGGGGCATGATAGGATCACACATTTCTGTTATTAGATGAAACACTAGGTGGAGTCTCATTTTAAAAATTGCTTGATGTAGGGGTGCCTAGATGGCTCAGTCAGTTAGGTGCCCATCTACTGATTTTGGCTCAGTTCATGATCCCAGGGTTATGGGGTTAAGCCCTGCAGTAAGCTCCAAGCTGAGCATGGAGCCTGCTTAAGGTTCTTTCTCTTTTTCCCTCTGCTCCCTCCCTTGCTCATGCTTTCTTATTCACTCTCTAAAATAAAAATAAAAAAAATAGTAATAATAAAAAATTACTTGTATTTTGGACAAAAAATGAAACATGAAAATAATCTAACATGTTTGTTAAATTTTTTAATGTTTAATTCATTTTTTCAGAGAGACAGAGAGCAAGTGAGCATGAGCATGCAGTATGGTCAGAGAGGATCCAAAGCAGGCTCTGCACTGTCAGCAGAATGCCCACTGTGGGGCTTGAACCCGTGAACAGTGATGTCATGACCTGAGCCCAAGCTGGCCGCTTAACCCACTGAACCATTCAGACACCTCCATAACCTCTTATCTTTAAGAGGTCATATGTGGGAAAAACATTCGCTGGATTTAGAGGCTGAAAATGGATCTGGGAGAACAAAAAGATAAAGTATCAGGCATTTGGATTTAAACTCTGGATTCTAAATTTGTGGCAAACTGAAGGCTTTCAGGTTTGTCTCTAGAAAGACTCAGTTTTACAAAGTCGATGCTTTTGTATTTTCTTTTCCTAAATACTACACCCATTACAGTGAGAGAGGCGAGGAGAATTTTATTACATTCCTACCTTGGCAGCCAAATGACTTAGGGAAAAATGTAAATTCCTCCAAGAACAATTAATGCATATGAGTTAGGGTATTTTGCACATGTCTCTACCAAAAATTGAGGAAGCTAAACTTTACGTGGATAAATGTTTGCGTACCAACAGTCAAGAATTGGGGTTACATAAAATACCTTGACTAACTTATGTGAAATATCGCATTCCTTTCCTGTGTGATTAGCGGGAGTAGTTTCTTCACGTTTTGTTTCATGTGGCTGGTAAATGGCGGAAACATCTTAAAACCAAACCGTATACCATTTGAAAATTATTTTTTATTGTCAATGTACTCCATGACACATCTACTTTACAAGGTAGGTGTGGTTTGATTGACCAACTTAAATGCTTCTCATATTCCCGAGAGTGATCAGAGCAACTGTTGGGACAGGGTTTCCATTTGGGTCCTTTTTTTTTTAGAGTTCAGGCGGCTGCCTGCTAACACTGTGACAGATTTAGTTTTCCCAAGCACTGGTGCCATGCATCTTTACCCAGAGCTCACAACGAAATTGACATCTCTCTTAACAAAGGAAGTCAAAGCGTTAACAAACTGAAGACAAATGATAATGATAGAGCATGAGAATAGTGAAGAAAACAAGGCTATATTTTGACTTCCTCTAAAAAATTGTTCTTTTAAAACAAATTTGGAGAATATGCATTTGATTCAATCCTGGAAGGCTTGGTGGCTGTCCCCACCTCCCATGTCCCAGGTGAAGAGTGCAGGCTCTTGGAAGACGGGGAGGAACGGGAATGGTGCACACAGCCTTGGTAACGGGCCGTGGTGCGCACTCGGACTTTTGCTTGAAGAATGCATGTAATATGTACTTTTTCTCTCAGGATTTTTTTTTTCCTGAGAGAAGTCAAAATGCCACAGTGATGTAAAGATAGTAAAAAACAAAACAAAAACAAAAACAAAAACAAAAAACACGGGCTCAATAAAACTCCTACTTCTGGGGAAGCTGGTGTCCATTTGTCTTGGTTTAGACCCCTTGACTGCATCTCCATAATTCCAGGCATGCTTCAGGCTTCCTCCAGCCTCTGTCCCCCTCACCTCTGCTTCTGCCTGCCCCCGATGCCCTCCTCCTGGGACACAGAGCAGCAGCGTCCAGCACTGTTGAATTCCATGTGCCATGTGCAGTCTGAGGAGGCAGGCTTCAAGTCCTCCCATCTCTGGTCCCTCTGCCCCCCTCTTGCCTTGGATTTGTGCCTACGGAGCGCACAGACTGTTTGTTCTGCAAGCTGTCGGCTGCCTCCCCCTTTATCACAGAGACTGGCGCTCGGCTCCTTCCAACCGATGCTTGGAAGCCAGTTTGCTGGAGTGCGCCGTCAGTGGAATTACCACCGCCTCCTGCTGTTCCCGTGATAGATGGCACCATAAAATGGATGTGATGTGGTTATTAGGCTGCGATTCGGTTCATACTGAGCTGTATTGATTGGTGTTGGTTCAGTGCTTGCTACACATTTTATCAATTGACCTTCCAGATTATATCCTGCCTTTGCCGCTTTTACCTCTAATTCTACTTTATCTCCAGTTTTGTGGCTCCTAATTTTCTTCAGCTTGATTTCTCCTAGTATTTCTTTACTTTTCGATTACCCAGAAAGGCTTCTCTAATGAAACTGTATTTTCCCCACAACTAGCCCGTGCTTTATTTACTTACTTATTTATTTAGCCAGACTAGCCTTTGTCATTCTGGCACATGACTTTGTGTCCTTTAAGTGTCCGACTTCTACCCTATTTTTGACTGCATACGGAAGAACTTTTCCAGAACTTTCTGGTCCCGGGCTGTCAGAGCTCAGCAGGAGAGGAATTGCTTGCATGGATCTATGGCTGAGAACAACAGGGCCGTGGGTGCTAGTTTTAGTCTTTCTCTGTAAGAGGCACTTGGGTTCTTCTGGAAGGAATGTAGTCTTTTCACTTCTGAAGTCTTTTTTTTTTCCTTTCCTTTCCTTTCCTTTTTTTTTTTTTTTTTTGCCTAGCGAATGTTCTGGCATGTTCTTTTCCTTCACATGTTTACATAAAAACATTAGATAATTAAAGATGGATGTGGAAAGTTGGAACTTGGGTTGCATAGGATAGGAGAGGGGAGAAAGGGGGTAGAGGATGGGACTTGGAAAAGGAGGGAAGATGTCCAGGGGAAAAGGACAAAGCTGTGTGAGAGGCGAAGAGCAGAGACACATGTGCTTCCTGGGTGGAAGGTTGATAGGTTTGTTTTATGAATGGTGAGGTAGAGACCCAGAGAAGGTAACAGGGCAGAGCAAGAGGGGAAGGACTGGTGATGTTGAAGAAGTTAGGTTCACATATATTTGTATAGACTGTAAACCTGTCAGGGAGTGTGCATGTTTCATAGACTGCTGGGCACCTTGTCTGGTACCCTCTTAATAATTATTGTAACAAATCACAGAAAAATCTGTGTACCTTGAGTGGTGATATTGTGACACTGCATTAGCTTTGATCAGCAATTTTTCAAGGGTTTGATTCTTTTTTTTATGTTTATGTATTTATTTTGATAGAGTGAAAGCATGCACATGCACAAGAGGTAGAGGAGCAGAGTGAGGACGAGAAGGGTGGGGGAGGATCCCAAGCAGGCTCCATGCTGTCAGCCCAGAGCCTCATGAACTCGGAGATCATGACCTAAGCAGAAATTAAGAGTCTGATGCTTAACCAACTGGGCCACCAGGCACACCCCCACCTACTATGAAGGGTTTGATTCTTACGTGTATTGCATTTATTTCTAGGAGTAGCAGGACTGAATAAAATTTATGAACATTTGTTTCCTCTGACATGAAGTGGACCTTGTTGGACCATTTTGTGTGAAAGGACCTAATATTGTTAATCGGTACTTTTGTTCACTAAGAATCACTTTGGTTGTGCAAAGGAATTACTATCTGAATGCTTTTTTGCTGGCGCAAATATATCTTTTGAAGTCCCATATCTGCTTCTCTGAAAGTAATTTCCAAGTCAGTGTTGCTGAGCCTAACCTCAATGGAATTGGTGAGGAGAGTATGTCTTGCTGTTGAGGTGTGTTTTCTTCCCAAGGAAGCTCCTCTTTATCAGACTGAAAGTCCTCTAGGAACAAGGCGATGTCTCCTGTGTCTCTGTCACAATCCCATACGTGCATGGAGCTTTATTTTCTTTTTCAACGACAAGTCCAAACCCAAGTGTAAAAACATATATGACTTCATATTCTTTCATAATTCCCTGTGATGTGATTAAAAGAGAGCGCCCGTCTTATCGAGAGACTTTTAACTTCCTGTCACGCTGAGGATCCCATGACAGGAGACCCAAAAGGGGAGCTGGGACACCCATGGATGGCACAGACATTTTCTAGGGTTAGGGGAGATTTAGGGTTATCATTGGGCTCTGTAGGCCCAGAAAACCCTCTCAGCACTCTCCTGTATGAGACAGCTGTGTCTTGAGGTCTGCTGCAAGGGGCTTTCTGGACCTGGGCCCTTGAGTACCTGCTTATTTGGGACTTTCCTTTTATTCCATGGACATGGAGGTAATGATTCATTCTCTCTACCACCTTCTGCCAGCTAATACCTTGTGGAAGTTACGGGGTGGTGTCAACTTTCTTCCTATTTGCTTATGACTTCACTTAGTTATTATCTCCTTTTGTTGGTTTGAGGAACTTTGCGTGCCTTGAAAGTCATTCCCCTTGAGCATGGGCCATAAAGACAATAATAACCTCTTTTGCCCTTGAAACCACAGGAAAACAATCTTTCCTAATGTGTGAGTACAGATGCCAGATTGCTTTTTCTCCATTGTATTGAGATATAATCTATACAAGAACGTATTAGTCCAATGTGTACAACAAGATGATTTGGTATATGTATTACTGCAGATTTCATATCATTGAACTTGATGACTCATCCTTGGATCTAGTTTTTAGAGGGCTGAGACTTTAGTAAAAAACAGTGTGGGGCATCCAGGCTGTGCCCCCTTCTAGAAAAAGCCCCCTGGAAAGGACACAATCATAGAAAAGCTGTAGCTTGAGAAGGTACCTACGGACTTACCAAAATGCTCAACAGGGAACTTCAGACTTAAAAGAACGGCTTGTTTTCACTCAGTCTTGGAGGAGGGGACTTGGGGATGTAAGCCATGGAGGAGAGTCAGAGCATATTCTTTAATCAGCACCACTAGGTTTTTTCTTTCTTAAACTACCACTCCATGTTCAACAATGAAAGTCACTTCTGCTAACTAGCACGTGAGTGGTAGGTAGTTCAGCAGTATTCCCTCTGTTCCAACTTATCTGAGGACGTACAGGCAAGCCTTCTGAGGGCCCCTCTCTACTCATTTCAATGACAAAAAAGTCCGTCTTGCTGGGAATTCTGGAACTAGACCACCACATGGCTCTTCCTTGCCTTTACAACCCAGGTTCTTAGGCGAATGCGTGAGCAAAATAGTGTTAGAAATGACCAGGGAGTGCTATGTTCTCAAACTGGGGCTTATTTCCCTTACATTTTCCTGCTGGGCACTGCATTGAGTAAAATTAGATGTGTTCAGAGTTAATTTGTGTTAACAAGAGAATACCATTAGTAGCGGGACTGTTGCTTGCTTTAAAGCTGGTCCCATACCCCAAGATAATAGAATCCTTGGAAGAATAGTGGTCCAAAGGCAAATAAAAAAGGTATTTTATTTTGGTAATATTACTATAATATTGCTATTATTCTTTTACTTCAAAAGTATATTTATTTTTTTTAAGGAATCTTTTTAAATGTTTGTTTATTTTTGAGAGAGAGACAGTGTGAGTGGGAGAGGAACAGAGAAAGAGGAAGGCACAGAATCTGAAGCAGGCTCCAGGCTCTGAGCTCTTAGCACAGAGTGCCATGTGAGGCTCCAACTCATGAACTGTGAGATCATGACCTGAGCTCATGTCAGACACTTAACTGACTGAGCCACCCAGATGCCCCGAAAAGTATCATTATTTTTAAATAGGTGATACCGTGATTACTAGTTAATGCATTTTTATTGCTGAGATAAATAACATGACAGGGGGACTGTTCCGTTACTCCAGATATGGTGTCACAACACTGATGTGATGAGCTGGAATCCATACTAAGGAAGCCTATGTGCACAATTCCGTAAAGGAAGGACACATAGGCCTCTGAATTCTGTTCAAACTTGCCTTCCGAGACTCAGGCAGGAACCATCTTTAGTAGATAAGAGGTGGATTCCATAGTTGGATTCAGCCATCTTTTCTTGAGGTTGCTGTATTTTGACATCATATGCCATGTCCTGCTGGTACCTGAAAATGCTATTTACAAGCTAATTTCACTCCAGGCCTTGGCTCAATCACAGTGATAAAGAGCATCTTAGTTGTTTAAAAACGACAGTATTTTCCAAGGAGTTGTGGTGGAGTTTCTTAAGCTTCTCTGTGAGAAAAATGTGACCGTGCTTCTCATTGGTTTTTACTTAAACTTTTCAAGTAATTATAAAGTATTGTGATAGTCCATTTTATGTGTAACTTGGCTGGGCCACAATGGCCAGATTTTTGACAAACATTATTCTGGATGTGTCTGTGCAGGTGTTTTGTTTTTTGTTTTTTTTTTTTTGTTTTGGGGGATGAGATAACCATTTAAGTTGGTGGCCTCTGAGGGAGGCAGATTGCCCTCCATAATGTGGGTGGGACACATGCAATCAGTTGAAGGCATTAATAGAAGTTAGACTGAGGGGTGCCTGGCTGGCTCAGCTGGTAGAGCATACGATTCTTGATCTCAGGGTTGTGACTTTAAGCCCCATGTTGGGCATGGAGTCTATTTAAAAGAAAAAAGAAAAAAATACAATGCAAGTAAGACTAAACCACTCCAACCAAGAAGAGATTCTGCCAGCAGATTGCCTATGGATTCAGGCTGCCGCTCTTTCTTGGGTCCCCAGATGGCCAACTGACTGCAGATTTTAGACATGCACTTCCATGATCGTGTGAGCTAATTTCTTAAAAATCAGTCACTATCTCTTTGTCTCACATTCTTCCCTTCTCCCCACCCTCTCCTGTAGTTCTGTTTCTGTGGGGAACCCTGACTCATACAAATATTCTTAGAGCTGAGAAGGGACTTGAAGATAGGTAATCTGATGCTTTTCTTTTTAATCATAAGGAAAAATGACACCCGCAGAAACAAATTGACTTACCCAAATTACCCAGCTAAGTAATTGCCTTTCCCACACATCACAGTTATTGCACATATGAAGCAGAGGCAGGTTGATGTGATGGAGTATATGCTCATAGGTGATGAAACTTCCAAATACAAAGACTTCAGTTTTCAGCAGGTAGATATGAGGGGCAATTAGACAGAGCTTGCTATCCAGCACTGTTTGCTGTGCCTTATTAAATTTAATCCTAATATTCAGCTAATGAGTGATGGGCATTAAGGAGAACACTTTTTGGGATGAACGCTGGGTGTCATGTGTAGGAAATGAATCACTGGGTTCTACTCCTGAAGCCAAGACTACACTGTGTGTTAATTAACTTGAATTTAAATTAAAAAAATAGAATCAATATCCTTGAAGAAGAATGAAATATTAGAAAATGTTACCCCACACAAAACTCTGACCTGCTTCAGAAAGGCCTTCAATAAAGTTTGAGAAACAATTACATCAAGTATGTATCTAGGGAAACTGGCTCCATTTCAATTTATTCAGGGCTTTGAAGCACCTAAAAAAAAGTCTGCTTTAAGATTCCATTTCAATTATCTTTAATAAGATCAACTTGTCTGATACAGATGCAATATGGGAGGCAGAGCAAAAAGTATTTTCCTTTCCAAATAATTCTTCCTAAAACAATTATGGTGCATTTTCTTGAAACCACTTTAGGGTGGCGAAGATTATTTGTCATTTTAACTTCCTTCTGTCTTGGGAAGAACACAGACATAACATCTCTTGGCTCCTAAAAGATGTCTGTAATGAGTCTGTGATGGTGGGACCTTCCTAGTAACACGGTGACAACAAGACGGTATTTTTGTTTCACTCTCAGGCATGTATTGCTGGGAGTGGCATGAGTTTGTTTGTGTATGGTTCAATTATTTTTTTTTCCTTTTCTTTCAAAATGACTTTAGATGTAGTAAAACATTGAAAAAGTAGCACAAAGAATTCCCTTAAACTCTTCATCCAGATCCTCTCAAGTGTTACATTGGCTTTATTTTTCTCTCTGTGTTGGTTTGTGCGCGCGCACACACACACATATTTACCTCAGTTGACTGAAAGTTGCAGCTATAAAGCTCGTTTTATTCCAAGATATTTCTCTAAAAAAATTTTTTTAATGTTTATTTATTTTTGAGAGACAAGGCGTGAACAGGGGAGGGGCAGAGACAGGGAGACACTGAATCCAGAGCAGGCTCCAGGCTCCAAGCTGTCATGAGCCCTAGGCGGGGCTCGAACTCATGAGCTGTGAGATCATGACCCAGTCTGAAGTCACCTGCTTAACTGACTGGGCCACCCAGGTGCCCCTTTTTCCAAAATAGTTCTTAAAGTGGGAACATTCTCTTAGAGCACAATGGCACAATTATCGAAATCGAGAATTTAACCTTGACATAGTACTTTAATCTTCTCGATTTATTCAAATTTCACCAACTGTCCCACTAATGTCCTCTATAGTGAGAGGAAAAAAAACTTACCTGGTTTAGGATCCAGATGATTGAATTTTTAATTTTAACATTTGTAACAGGTCAGAGGTTAAAGTTTTACATGGAAATTAATAATATCTCTTACCCCACTCCACCTCTACTGCCCCCTCATAAATCAGAATCAACATGTGTCTACTTTTCAACATTGTCTATACTCTCTTGCTTACACACATATAAAGTATATTTCTTTCTTTCTGATTCTATGAAAATTAGGAAATTACCACATACTTTCAGATGCATTTTGGCTTTTTTCGTTTGTTTAATTGTAGATTAGGAATATCCTTTAAGAGAAATAGATTTGTGTAATTTTTTTATTTTTAAACCAGTTTTAAATTAAAGTAATATATGCATTTTGTTATACTCAAATGGACTTCAAAAATTTTTTTTGTTTATTATTTTGAGAGAGAGAGAGAGAAAGGGAGGGACGGAGGGAGAGGCAGGCAGTTCGCATGCACAAGCAGGGGAGGGGCAGAGAAGGAGAGACAGAATCCAAGCAGGCTCTGTGGTGTCAGTGCAGAGCCCAATGTGGGGCTCGAACTAAAGGAACCAACAACAAGTCAGATGCTTAACTGTTAAGGTGCTGTGCAGGCGCCCCCACATGGAAAGACTCATAATAAAGAGTCTTTCCTTCTCAGAGAAAAGCACTTTAAGTTACTTTCTGTATCTCACAGACTCTTGTATTCCATAGTATAGATGACTTTCACCTACTACCATTGCTTGGTTCATCATTTTTAGTGGTGTAACATCAAATTCCTTTTATGACATGTACGATTTCTCTCTGTTACACCTCTGTCCCTCACTGTATTTCCTTTCTAATAGAATTACATTTCAACTTGATTAAAAATACTTTCAGAATGTACATTTTGTGATTATAAAATAGCATATTTCATGAAATAGTCACTGCAGAGTCATATTGTATTCTATGGTTAAGATCTTCTTGTAAAATTTTTTGTGCACTTAAAAATGATCTCAAACTTTCAATTTGCTGAACTTCTGTGAAACTAATTCTAATTCTTCTCATACACCCAACAAACTTTTCTCATATCTCCCCCAGCTGTTCAATGCCCTTATCAGGGGAACTTATAGAGTGCTCTCCCTCTTGGGAGCCCTCAGTCCACTTTTCTAACCCAGGCAGAATTCCTTCCAGACTTGCAAGGTGGTATTGTCTTGGCACTTTGTTTGTTTGTTTTCCTTCTGAAGGTTGTCTTCTCTTTTTTTCCATATTGGGTTTCTTCTTCATATCTGGATCCTTTTCTCTCTATGGATTTATTCCCTCAGGTGCACCATTTTAAAAAAGTTTTTCTGCTGATGTATGGTTGACACACAGTGTTCCATTCATTTCACGTGTACGACATAGTGATTCCACAGTTGTGCTGTGTTCCCCACAAGGGTGGCGCCACTCCCCTTCACCCATTTTGCCCATTCCCCAGCCCCCTCCCTCTGGTAAGCACCACCAGCTCTCTGTATTTATGGGTCCGGTTCTGCTTTTTGTTTCTTTTATTTGGTACACCACTTTCGATAGCTTCCGGTATAAAGGTCCTTTGTACGCATCTTTTTTAGCCTTTCCCATCAGTTTCTAATCTGCTCTCATGGTCAGTTGGCTAAGAATTGACTCTTGGTTAAGAATTAGTTTCCCACTAACTTTTGAAGTGACGATTCTCTTGCCTTTGGTTTCTGATGTTGTTTTTGAAAAATCCAAGACTTTTTCCCCAGTTATTTGCAAATGATCTAGATCTATTCTCTCAGGAAGCTGTCAGGTTCTTTGTTACATCTCTGAAATTTCATGACTATATCCCTTCCTGTGGCTTATTACCATTTTTCTGAGCCTTCTGTGGGGCCTCTTTCTACCTGGCAAAGCATGTGTTCTAGTCTGGGAAAGTTTAATTTTTTATTACTTTTTTTTTTTTTTTTAATGAATCCTTCCTTCTATATCTCTGTTTGGTGCTCCTGTTAGTCAGATACTAAACTACCTGGACTGTCTATTCTTTTACCTTATCATCCTTTTCTTTCCCTTCTGTTTTGTAGTTTGAGATTTTTCTTCAGGTTTTTTTTTTTTTTTTGTTCTACTGAGGTTTGCATTTCAGCGGTTATTTTACTTTTCCAAGAAACGGTTTTTGTTTCCTTCCCTTCCCACTTCACTGTTTTCCTTCTTCTCTCCCTTCCCCCTTCTTTTTCTTGTCTTCTAGAATGCTCTCTGTTGCCTACATGTGGTATCTTTCAGAGGACAGTAATTTTAATTCATTTGTAGCTTAACTTGTTGCTTTTTTTTTTTTTTTTTTGGTGAATTGCTTCTATTTCCTTGAAGTTCCTCTTGTAGATTGGTTTAGCCTGCCTTCCAGGTTGGAGTTTTCACCTTCTGGTGGTCCTTGGCTGCCCATCCATAGGGAAGAGTTATGTGGTAGATCTGCATTGCTGGGCAGAAGTTACTGGCTTGCAGACTTTACTGCAGGATGGTGTGGCTTTTGTTGTCTTTGTTGAGAACACAGCAACTGTCCACTTCTATAGGTCTTTTAGTTTGATTCCTCAAGTGTTTGATAGAAGGATATGCCAGAATGCCTTTATTAATTACCTATTTCAGCATCAAAGTGATCCCCAAATGTGGCTTGAAACAGCATTTGATATCGTACCATTTCTTCATGTAAAGGATCTGGGCATGGCTTGCTGGCCTCTGTTTCAAGGGGGTGGGTGCGGGGTGGGTGCAGCTAGAGCTCTGCTTGTTAGGAGACTCAGCTGGGGAAGGATCTGATTCCAAGCCAAGTTATAAGATTGTTGGCAGGATGCAGTCCCTCGCGGCCTGTTGGACTGAGCACCTCCGTTCCTTTCTGTATGTTAGTTGCCTTGTTTTTTGCTACTTGAGTGTCTCCAACTCCTCTTCAATGATGAGTTGTTACTTCGTGAAAGTAAGCAGGCCAAGAAGCCAAGAGGGAGAATGTCAGGAGATGAGGCAGTCTTCAATTACCTAATCTTTCCATCACTTTTTCCATATTTTATTTGTTAGAAGTGAGTCACTAGGTCCAGCCCACGTACAAGGGAAGTCTATTACCTAAGGGTGTGAGTGCCAGCAGACAGGGATTCTGTGGAAGCGGCTTGGAAGCCTGTCAACCACAACGCCCGAGGGGCTAGGATCCAGTCTGTAGGCATCTGGCAATGGGATGAGGAAGAGATGGTAAGCCTTATGGCACCTTTCAGTAAACAGATTTCATCTTTTTTTTTTTCCCCCATCCAGCATCTTATCCTTGCTTTCAGCCATGCCTGATGTCTTCAAGGTGGAGCCTTTCTGTTTGTTTCATTAGGAAAGAGACCCTTATTCTCCTACAAGAATAGGAAATAGGTAGTTACCTCCAAGGGGAAGGCAGAAGAGAGAAACTGAGACTTTAATTGCATTTACGTGTATGTTAAGTCAGTTTCCCTTTCTCCCCTCCAAATTTGACCTTCGTGTTGTGTAATACCTTATTTTCCAATTCCCACACCTTTTTAAGTTTCTTCAGGGTTGAACCAATTTGCTTCTCATTGGTAGTACCCTCCGGGGGCCCATTGGTTTGTCCTTGCTTTGCTCTGATTTTAGTGAATGTCACTCATATATTCCCTTTCCACCTTCATAAAATTAGCTGACATGTCTAGTTTGCTGTTGCCCCCCTTTTTTTTTATCCAGAAGGGTTTTAAAAATCGTTTGTCATATTTGTGAAGTTTGGGAGAAAGTGGTGGTAAATGCAGTCTATACTCTCAACTAACCATAATTCTCTCCACAAGTGAGTGTTGAAGGAGAGTTAGTCTTTTTTCTTTTCTTTTCTCTCTTTCACCTTTGTTTCCTTCTTTCTCTCTCTCCTTCCCTTCTTTCCCCTCCCCTCCCTTCCCTCCTTTGTCATAAAATGATACACATATCTTAAGGAAAATCTCAGGCATTAATCAGAACAAAGAAGCTCCTACCATGCCAGTACTGGCTGCCACATAAATGTGGAGTGATTCCTACCCATCTTTGTGCCACTAGTATGATTCAGTGCTCCTTATCCCCTCCAATGTATAGGCTTCTATCATACCCTTAATATTCTCTTCATTTGGTCGCTCCCTTCCAAAGTTACCATTCTTAACTTTCTTCTCTACCTCAAATTAATTGTCTGAATCATTTAAGTAGTTATTAGAAAGAGAAAAGCCTGTTGGCTCACTAGAATAATTCACTTTACAGTCTCCATGGGGGCAGTGAAGACCTCCGATTTGTAGCCTCAACATGTGCTAGTAATGTGACCACTGAAAAATCCTTTCACCTCTTTATAATCTTTACTTTCCTCATCTTTGAAATGGAAACAAAAGATAACACCTTCATGGGCAACGTAGGTAAGCTTCTTAGCGTCATACCTGGAAGATAGAGAGCATATAAATACTAATGAAAGTTATTGCTGTTGCTATCATTATCATCATTATATGAAGGATGGATGAGGTACCTTCCCAGGGATATTTCATGTTAAGATACATGTTAAGACTCATAACATTTTCTGGAGAGAGAAATTGCTACACTGAGTATTCTGTATCCCCTAACAGAAAAATTCCGTGTCGGAAAACTGGCTTCTGACCATCTGGTCGGCAGTATTTTGAAGTTATGGTGAAATATTTGAAGTAATCCACACCTTGAAATATTATGTCCTCTTGACTTTGACTTTGGCTTTGAGTAATATTTCATGTTCTTGAGGTTTCCTTGGCCTGACAATAATATAGCCAAACTTTATGATTATTGATTGCCTTTTCTCTTCTTTAACAGTCAGCCTGTGTGTCATGCCTGGGATATATTTAGTAATGTGGCTTTTGTAAAGAGAATGTTGTTGGGTCATTGTTTACAATTCAGTCTGACAATCTCCGTCTTTACTTTGACTGTTTATTCCATTTATATATAATGCAAATATTGTTGAGTTTAAGTCTACCATTTTGTTATTTCTTCCACCTATTCTTTGGTACTTTGTTTCTCCTTCCTTCTTTCCAGTTTTGGTGAAGGAGAAATTTTTCATGATGACTTTCTATATAACATAACTGGATTCTTGGTGCTCTTGGTATTTTAATTCTTCAAAAAAACTTTTTAATTTTTTCAATGATATATTTGCCTTTAACATGATTCAATGAAGCTCTTTTTTCAAGCACTATCATTTTTATTTTTTAACCAGAGAAAGTTATTTTTGGTTTTCTTTTGACCAAATCTTTCACAGTTGTTGACTAGGAAGAAATTTTCCTATTCTTTCTGGCATCTATTTAAAACCAATTACTTTATTCTGAGATTTCAACTTCAAACCATTCACTTATTTGAAGCTTGTTTTCTTCCCTCCCTTCATTCCTTCCTTTCTTTCTGTCTAGCTGTCTCACCTTCCTCCTTTTGTCCTTTCCAACTTTCTCTCTCTCTCCTTCCTTCCTTCCTCCCTTCTCTCCCTTCTTTCTTTCCTTCTCTCTCTTCCCTCTTTCGCTTTTTTTCTCTTTCTCCCTTCCTCTTTCCTTCCCTCTTAATCTCTATCTTCCTTCCCTCTTCCCTCCATACCTTCCTCCAACCCACTTCCCTCCCTTCCTTTTCTCTCTCCCAATATTCTCTCTCTCCATCTCTCATTTCTTCTTTCTTTCCTTTCTCCAGAAGGAAGTCGTGTGGAGAGGTCATGTCTTAGTTAATGAACATCCATTCAAGTCCACCAAATTGAAAAAGAAACACTATGTCAGCAAAGTGTTTTTTTTAAAAATGTGGATTTATTTATTTTTGAGAAAGAGAGAGAATGAAAGAATGAATGAAAGAAACAGGGGGGAGGGGCAGAGATGGAGACAGAATCCCAAGCAGGCTCTGCGCTGTTAGTGCAGAGCCCTGTGTGGGACTTAAAATTACAGACCATGAGATCATGACCTGAGCCAAAACGAAGAGTTGGGTGCTTAATCATCTGAACCACCCAGGTGCCCCTCAACAGAGTATTTTAGGATATTTTTATGGAGCATATGGAGAAATGCGAGATGGAGAGTAATAAAATGAGGTGATTTTTACAACTCAGCAACTGAGTATATACTTTTGTCATAGAGCTGGATATCTGGATGAGGGGTCTTTTGCTGAATGCCCCTGAGTTTATATCCAGGCATGTTCTGTTCACCGTATTTTAAAATAAGGATTAAATCAGTACTTAAAGAACAAATTTTTCCTTTTTTTAATGTTTTTTAAAAATTATTTTTGAGAGAGGGAGACAGCATGAGCAGGGGAGGGTCAGAGAGAGAGAGAGGGAGACACAAAATCCTAAGACAGGCTCCAGGCTCTGAGCTAGCTGGCAGCACAGAGCCTGACTCGGGGCTCGAACCCATGAACTGTGAGATCATGACCCGAGCCAAAGTCAGACGCTCAACTGACTGAGCTACCCAGGTGCCCCCAAAACCATTTTTTCTAATCTCTGGGAAACCTATATGCATTGTAGGGGCAATCCATAATGCTGGTTTAAAGAAATATATATATTTTTAAGTATCTTGGGTAGCCTTAGCCCTTATACTCAAAAAAATCCAAGTACATTTCCCCCTAATCACCCTTATCCCTATACCCATCTATATCCCTGGCTTTTAAGATTCAAGATTCAAAATTATCTCAATAGTTGGAAAAGGAACTGAAATTGACAAGGTAAAATGTAAGTGGACAAATATGATATGTAGTATTACAACTATTAGAAATTAGCTGCATAGGAATTTTTATGTATATATGTAAATCTGTTTAAATTATGTAGATACACCTATTTATACACATATGTCCACACAGAGCAATGTATATCAGAACTACCTAGAAGTTCCAAATGCAATAAGAACCAAACGTAGGATTCAAGAATTAAAAAACAATCCTAATTAAATGTTAGATGGCATGGGGCGTCTGGGTGGCTCAGTTGGTTAAGCCTCCGACTTTGTCTCAGGTCAGATCTCACGTTCGTGGGTTCGAGCCCCGCATCAGGCTCTGTGCTGACACCTAGCTCAGAGTCTGGAGCCTGCTTCCAGTTCTGTGTCTCCTTCTCTCTCTGACCCTCCCCCTCTCATGCTCTGTCTCTCTCTGTATCAAAAATAAATAAAACGTTAAAAAAATTTAAATGTTAGATAGCACATATAAAAGAATACCTAAAGTTCGGGTCACGTAAGAATATCTGGTGATACCTGGAGTGTTGTAACTCTTCTAGAAATTTCATTTTAGTGCAGATAGAAAGTAAATAGACTGGGATAGTTGAGCTTGTGAAAACTATGTCCCATAGAGAACAATCGGAGACCATAAGAATGCTGATTCTGAGCAGTAAATTCACAGGGACGTGAAAACATGGAGGCCATATGTATGGCCTCTCTGTACAAGAGACACAATTTATTTCTGTTACTCTGGATGAGAAGTGCTTCTCAGATTTTCCACTAAAGTGTCCTTAATAACACTTGTCAAGTTCTTGGAGAACTCACATTTCATTTAAAAATTATCCAAATATTGCATTCTACTTCATAATATAAGTTGTGTTGGCATAATGCAAAATAATGGCTTTTCTTTCTTCCCTTCATATCTTCAGGGAAGAGCATTTATTCTGTGCCATCCTGTGTTCTCTGGAGCACACAAGTATGCTTGTGTGTTCACACCGCAGGCTGAGATGGAGAGCAGTGGGCAGAAATTCCTAGGACTATATTTTTTACTCAAAAAACTCTCTAAAAGGGCACCTGAGTGGCTCAGTTGGTTGAGCATCTGACTCTTGATTTCAGCTCAAGATCCCAGGGTTGTGGGATCAATCTCAGCATGGGGTCTGCTTGAGATATTCCTTCTCCCTCTCCCTCTCTCTCCTTCATCTTCCCCTCTCTCCCTCTTTCCTTCTGTCTCCCCTCCTCTAGAAAAACAAACAAACAAACAAAAAACCTCTCTAGAACAAGAAGCCAAAATATATAGCTCTAAGTATTGCATTTGTTGTCTGGAAAATTTAAAAAATAAGAAAACAGAGCTTTCATAGCTATCCCCACCCCACCCTTTTTTTTGGATCAGTTGTGGAAATGATACCTGTAGTAGTTTTAGGCTGGATGAGATAATTCATGAATTTCCTTGAGCTGTAAGTTTGGACATTACATTTTGTATCCAGGGAAAAGAAAAAGGAGAAACAAGAAACTTAAAAGATATTCAGATCAATTAAACGTTAAATATTTAAAATTTTGGATTGAAGGAATGAAACTTTCGATCAAAGGAATGAAAAGCGATGGTGGAGACTTCCAGGCAGCCATAGAAAATGGCTGTTGCTAAATTTAAATCTTCCCCAAAAACTGTACACATCAACAAGAGAAACAAATGCAACTCACCTAACCCATAATGTCAGCCTAGCTGGAAGAAAAATAACACTGCCAATTTTAAATTACTTTCAGGTAGGAAATATACAGATGGCCTCCATGTCTGTGGTTTTGCTTTCTCAGGTTTCAGTGGTCTTTGGCCAATGGCAGTGGGGATGCAGGTGATCTTCCCTGTGAGACATGGCCAGAAGGTCAGTGCTGATGGTCAGCTCTGTCACAACACCTACATCGTTTGCTGCACTGCATCTCATCACGTAGGCATTTCATCATCTCACGGGATCATAAGGTGAGTACCATATAATAAGCCATTCTGAGAGAGAGACCATGTTCAGATACCTTTGATTAGAGAATATGGTTATAATTTTTCTTCTTATTGGTTATTGTTAATATCTTTCTCTGTTTAATTTATAAATTAAACTTTATTATAGGCATGTGTATATAGAAAAAACCCAGTACATGCAGAGTTTGGTACACTCATGTTTTCAGGTACGCTGAGGTCTTGGAACACATTGCCCACAGATAAGGGGAGGTCCGTTGTATACCAACTGTCAGCAGAGTGATAAAATTAAGCCCCTCCCACAAGCCTTTTAGGACTCTGAGCAGTTTCCCAATTCCTGCCCCTTCCCCTTCCAGCCAGGTACATAAGAGTAGAGGAAACAGAAGGACTAAGATTAAATCTGAAAATTATAAAACCTTCTGTAAAACCTCTTGGGTGAAATGAAAAATACAAACAGAAATTATGAAATCTGTAAGGAGTAATGATCTTTAGAATATTACATATTAAAATTTATGGGATACATTTAAAGCAGGAGAAACTTCATAGAGCTAACACTTTTATCAGTAAAAGTGAAATAGCGAAAATAAATGAATGAACTTCTTAGCTGAAAAAGTTAGGAAAAAACCAACAAAGTTAAAAAAAAAAGCTAACAAAGATAAAAGCCAAATTTAGTGATGTAAGTGATTGAGACTGTTTTTCATACTTTTATGACGAACTAGATGGATAAGTTTCAAGGATAACACAATTTATCAAAATTAGACTCAGAAGACAGTTTAGAGAGACAAATTTTTTACAAAAAATAAAGTTATCAAGAGATGACCTCACATAAAATAGCAATACTAAGATAGTTTCACCAAACTCACATAGTCTCGATGTGATATTTTTTCCGGTCATAAAAATTGATGAAAAACTTCCAAATTCTTCTTCTAAAGCATTGGTATCTAAATCTAATATAGTACATACACACATATAAAGACGTTTATAAGTCAAAATCACTAATGAATAATGCAAAAAACTAAACGTTAGCAAACATAATCTAATATTATATTACGATGACAATACTATTTTAGAAAATAATGGCATGCTTATATCATTTAGTATTTGGAAACCCATCAACATCATATACCATGTTAATAGATCACTAATAGAAAAAAATCACTTATCCTGATCCATTATGTAATAGCTATCTGAAATTTGCTACTTATTTTTCCTTGCTCCAAAATAGATTAACTGTATTTATATGTATGTATCGTTCAGTTTTGCTTTTTTAAAAATTATGAGCAATACCATACTCTACATATTTCTCTGCAACTTGCTTTTTAATTCAGTGCTATATGTATGATAATATTCTGTGTTCCATTGTATAGTGTCGAATAATGTTATATTAATATCTCATTCATTCATTTACAGTGTCGAATAATAATGTTATATTAATATCTCACAATTTATGCATTTCCTCTTGATTGGTATTTGAATAATTTCTATTTTCTTGCTACGAATATATTTCTACTTATTTTTTTATGTACAAATAAGGAATTTTTATAAGGTATATACAAGGAGTGAATTGTTGGGTGTCAGAGTCAATGCATCTTACTTTGTACTAGACATGGTCCAAATCCTTCTAAAGTGAGAATAGCAATTTTCTCTTCCATCACAAGTGTTCAAAGGAGCAACTTGCTCATATCTTTTCCAGCGCTTGATTTTCGTCAGACTTTTCATATTTTGAATGTAATCTGTGTACAATGCCATTGTGGGCAGGTGCTTGGTCCGGTCTGAAGAATCTGGTACCCACTGTCCTGGTGGAAATGGCTGGAAAAGCTGCGACTGCTGATCAGCGTACCAATATGTGACTCTCCAGCCTGGGCATTTATACTTACATGGGTCCCTAGAATGATTGGTCCAAAGAACAGGAAGTGGAAGCTACCAGTTTCTTAAGGCTTTGGGAAGGTTTTGTCTGTTGTTTCTCTTAGTCAAAACAGAGAGACTACCCAGATTCAAAGAGAGGGGCGTGCTTTTTTATGGGAAGAGAATTAAGGAATTTGCTGCTATCTTTAATCTGCCCTAATAAATTTGGTTGCTGGGCAGTCAAAATTCAAGTGTCCTCGAAAATAAGGTCAGTTTTCTCTTTCACTCAAAAATAGACCTTGTTGTATTTTCTTTAAAATGCCGTATCTTAGGTAAACCTTATCTTATAGGGCCAATGTATCAAGAATCAAACCTGTTTATAAGGGGTCTGATACAAGAGTGAGTTGAATGAGCAGCTACAACCACGTTTGGAGAAAGAGGAGTTAATTTATACTATTTGAAATCATTAAAAGTTGAGTAAATACTCTGGGTCTTACCACCCTTAATTATGTGACTCGTTTCTGTCCTGGCTTTGCCACTGGCTGACAGTAGAAATCATATGTAAGTTGTCTCTGGTCATAGGCTTCTGATCTAAAAACGTGCTTCTGATTATGTATCCTGTCAACCAGATGATGATGTCATGCTGTTGTGAAAATCACTGTGGTAAAAGATGTTAAAAGCCCTTTGAAAATTAAAAGAATACTAATTCAATTCATTAAATCCTATCAGTAAATTTTACATCATGTATGAAGAGTTTAACTCTTGTAGGGGTGAACTTCAGTTGACCCTTGAAAAACACAGGTTTCAAACTGTGTAGTCTGCCTGTCATGGGGTTTTACAGTCTGGTACTGTAAATGTATTTTCTCTTCCATGTGATTTTCTTAATTTTGTCCTCTAGCTTTATAGTAAGAATACTGCATATAATACATATAATGCATGTATATAATGTACAAAATATGTTTTCATAGAACTGTGTTATCAGTGAGGCTTCTGGCCAATAGCAGGCTATCAGTAGTTAAGTTCTAGGGGAGTCAAAAGTTATATGTAGATTTCTTATGGGGAGGTGGGGGTAATCAGTGGTCCTAAACATCCATTGTTCGATGGACAGCTGTGCAGTTTCCTAAACTTTTTGGCAAACAATACTGCAAGTTTTGCTATTAGACTGTTAACCGCTCAGGCAAAGGATTTGGAGATTGAATGAAGCAAATTATTTTTATTATAGTTACACATATTCCTGGTGTATTTCCCATACACAAAAAAATAAAATGATCTGTGGACTAAAAAAAAATGTTATTTTGGTAAGATCATACTGGTGATCAAATTCCTGTCTTAAGTTTCTAGTAGAACTGACATATACATAATTTTATATATATATGTATACACACACACACACACACGTGTGTGTGTGTGTATATGTATATATGTGTGTGTGTGTATATGTGTATATATAAAAGGGGGTAAAAATTTCTACCTCAGCATGAAAACTAGAAAGAGTTTAATGCATGTTTCAGTTATTTAGAGAATTCTCATTCTTCCTGTGAGATCACTGGGCTTCTGCAAGCATATCAGATGAGGGACAATGTAATTACAGTCTGCTCCCGCTCTGCAATGTGCAGGTGTGAGGACAGACCCATCACGGGCACACAGGAAGCAACCTTGCTAAACCTTTCTCAAAACACGGTGCACCGGTGAATTCAGACACTGGAAAGCATCTTCAATGGGCATCATACCAGGTCACAAGCTGGCTTTTTCTTTAGTAAACAAAGGCAGAAAGCCACAAAAGAGAAACTGCTGTTAAAAAAAAAAAAAGGTGAGGGGAGTCTGCTGTAAAAAATACACACAGACACACACATACACACACTATCACAAAAGCGCCTATTGCTGAAATAGATCTACCACAAGAAACGAGAGACTTTAGAACATTTTATGTTTTCAAACAGGAGGGATGTCTACTTAAATTTAGAACACAGACATAAAGGAGGGAAAATGTAAGATGAGGATATCATAGTTAAAACTGTGAAGCGTGATTGCTATTTCAAAAGCAGAAATGCAAGTGGCAAATAGATTATACACTGCATAACACATTGAATTAAGGAAGTAGGATGAAAAGTCTGAGATATTTACCTGATAGTCAAAGGAAAGGGATAAACATATGAAAATGAGTTGGACCAACACAAGATGAAGATGTTGCAATTTGGGTATAACAGCAAATCCTCAAGAACTGGGAAAGTAATAAAAGCTAATAGAAGATAACTTTGTGGGAATGTAGAAAGCTTTGTATCTGCCAGTTGATGGGCCCATTGGTGGATGATTTTTATACATATATATATGTATATTTTAAAAAAGCTAAGACCTCATCCATCTAATATTTTTTGAAACATAAAGGAAAAAAATCTTATCAGTTTTCAGATGATTCCAATGAATGGTGAACGGGCCTAAATGTACATATCTCTAGGGCCATACCCCATGTCCAAATACTAGCAAAATAATTTGAATAAGGGAATTAGTAAAAAAAAATGTCAGAAATAATTCTTGAAAGAGAAGATACTTATTATAAATAATACATCATGAACAAAAAGTCAGCCGTTTGTGGTATGGAAGTCTTTGTTGGCCGGGAGTAAATGTATGGTGAACTTTGTATCTTTCCAGTAGATTGGCAAAAGACAGTGTCCTTCTTGATAACGCAAGAACAGAGTTTTAGATATGATTTTAACATCCTTCATTAACCTCTAGGAAAATTAAGATGGATAGAATCATCAAGGGAAAAACAGAACACAAGACAGCTGAAATCAAAAGTAAACAAATAACATTTTTTTTATAATTTACTGCCAGGTTGGTTTCCATATAACACCCAGTGCTCTTCCCCACAAGTGCCCTCCTCCATGACCATCACCTCCCTATCCCTTTACCCCTTCCTCTTCAGCCCTCAGTTTGTTTTCAGTATTCAAGAGTCTCTCATGGTTTGCCTCCCTCCCTCTCTCCAACTATGTTTTTCCCCTCTCCCTCCCCGTGGTCCTCTATTAAGTTTCTCCTGTTAGACCTATGAGTGAAAACATATGGTATCTGTCCTTCTCTGCCTGACTTATTTCACTTAGCATGACACCCTCAAGGTCCATCCACGTTGCTACAAATGGCCATATTTCATTTGTTCTCATTGCCATGTAGTATTGCATTGTATATAAATGACATCTTCTTGATCTGTTCATCAGTTGATGGACATTTAGGCTCTTTCCATAATTTGGCTATTGTTGAAAGTGTTGCTATGAACATTGGAGCACATGTGCCTTTATGCATCAGCACTCCTGTACCCCTTGGGTAAATTTCTAGCAGTGCTACTGCTGGGTCATAGGGGAGATTTATTGTTAATTTTTTGAGGAACCTCCATACTGTCTTCCAGAGTGGCTGCACCCATTTACATTCCTGCCAACAGTGTAGGAGGGTGCCCGTTTCTCCACATCCTCACTGGCATCTATGGTCTCCTGATTTGTTCATTTTAGCCACTGACTGGCATGAGGTGGTATCTCAGTGTGGTTTTGACACCCCCTTTTTTTTCTTACCGAGAAGCAAAGCTTTATTTAGCACTGAGATTAAAAAATACTCACTTGAGGACTCTCTATAGTGAATGCTGATTCATGTAATAAACAATGTCCTTGACAAGTTTTACAATAAACATGGAGATACTATTTTTATGGTTACTTTTCAAAACAACATTTTGATGAAAGCTAGCACATCAATGTTAGCACTTGGTGGAGTCAGTTCTGAAAGGAGCTAGATTTCACCAAGTGCTTAATTATGTAATGTTTTGGAGGGCCTACATGATTCAAAAATAGTATTCAGTTTTCCTTAGTTTCCTGATCTATTCATTTTAGCCACTCTGACCAGTGTGAGGTGGTAAATCAGTGTGGTTTTGATTTGTATTTCCCTGATGATAAGTGACACTGAGCATCGTTTCATGTGCCTTAGGCCATCTGGATGTCCTCTTTGGAAAAGTGTCTGTTCATGTCTTCTGCCCATTACTTCACTGGGCTATTTGTTTTGTGGGTGTGAAGTTTGATGAGTTCCTTGTAGATTTTAGATACTAGCCCTTTATCTGATATGTCATTTGCCACTCTCTTTTCCCATTCGGTTGGTTGCCTATTAGTTTTCTTGATTGTTTCCTTTGCAGTGCAGAAACTTTTTATCTTGATGAGGTCCCAAGAGTTCATTTTTGCTCTTGATTCCCTTGCCTTTGGGGATGTGTTGAGTAGAAAATTGTTGTGGCTGGGGGTCAAGGAGGTTTTTTCCTGCTTTCTCCTCTAGGGTTTTGTTGATTTCCTGTCTCACATTCAAGTCCTTCATCCATTTTGAGTTTAATTTTGTGTTTGGTGTAAGAAAGTGGTCTAGTTGCATTCTTCTGCATGTTGCTGTCCAGTTCTCCCAGCACCATCTGTTAAAGAGGCTATCTTTTTTTCCATTGGATACTCTTTCCTGCTTTGTCAAACATTAATTGGCCATACATTTGTGGGCCCAGTTCTGGGTTCTCTATTCTATTCCATTAGTCTATGTGTCTGTTTTTGTGCCAATACCATACTGCCTTGATGATGACAGCTTTGTAATAGAGGCTGAAGTCTGGGATTGTGATCCCTCCCATTTTGGTTTTCTTCTTCAATATTACTTTGGCTATTCGGGGTCCTTTGTGGTTCCATACAAATTTTAGGATAGTTTGTTCTAGCTTTGTGAAGAATGCTGGTGCAATTTTGATTGAGATTGCATTGAATGTGTAAATTGCTTTGGGTAATAATGGCATTTTAACAATGTTTATTCTTCCAATCCATGAGCATGGAATGTTTTTCCATTTCTTGGTGTCTTCTTCAATTTCTTTCATGAGTTTTCTATAGTTTACATTGTACAGGTCTTTTACATCTTTGGTTAGGTTTATTCCTAGGTATTTTATGGTTTTTTGTGCAATTGTGAATGGGATCAGTTTCTTGAATTCTCTTTCTGTTGCTTCATTATTGGTGTATTAAAATGCAACCAATTTCTGTATGTTGATTTTGTACCCTGCAACTTTACTGAATTCATTGATCAGTTCTAGAAGGCTTCTGGTGGAGTCAATCAGGTTTTCCATGTAGAGTATCATGTCTTCTGCAAAAAGTGAAAGTTTGACTTCATCTTTGCCAATTCTGAGGTCTTTTACTTCCTTATTGTCTGATTGCTAATGCTAGGACTTTGAGCACTATGTGAAACAACAGTGGTGAGAGTGGACATCCCTGTCATATTCCTGATCTCAAGGGGAAGCTCTCAGTTTTTCCCTGTTGAGGATGATATTAGCTGTGGGCTTTTCATAAATGGCTTTGATGATGTTTAAGTAAGTTCCTTCTATCTTGACTTTCTCGAGGGTTTTTATTAAGAAAGGATGCTGTATTTTGTCAATGCCTTATCTGCATCTATTGACAGGATCATATGGTTTTTATCTCTTCTTTTGTTAACGTGATGTGTCACATTGATGGATTTGTGAATACTGAACCAGTCCTGTAACCCAGGAATGAATCCCACTTGATCATGATGGGTAATTCTTTTCATGTGCTGTTGAATTCGATTTGCTAGTATCTGGTTAAGTATTTTTGCATCTGTATTCATTAAGGATATTGGTTTTTAGTTCTCTTTTTTTGTTGGGTCTCTGTCTGGTTTGGGAATCAAAGCAATTCTGGCTTCGTAGAATGAATCCAGAAGTTTTCCTTCTATTTCTATTTTTGGAATAGTTTGAGAAGCCTGGGTATTAACTGTGCTTTAAATATCTGGTAGAATTCTCCAGGGAAGCCATCTGGGCCCAGGCCCTTATTTATTGGGAGATTTTTGATAAAGGATTCGATTTCTTCACTGGTTATGGGTCTGTTTAGATTTTGTATCTCTTCCTGTTTGAATTTTGGTAGTGCATGTGTGTTTAGGAATTTGTCCATTTCTTCTAGATTGTCCAATGTGTTGGCATATAATTTTTCATAGTAATCCATGATGATTGCTTGTATTTCTGAGGAATTGGTTGTAATAGATCCATTTTCATTCATGAATTTGTCTATTTGGGTGTTCTCCCTTTTCTTTCTAAGAAACCTGGCTAGAGGTTTATCAATTTTGTTTATTTTTTTCAGAAAGCCAATTCTTGGTTCATTGATCTGTTCAACTGTTTTTCTTTTATTCTATATTGTTTATTTCTGCCTTGATCTTTATTATTTCACTTTTTCTGGTGGGTTTGAGGCGCTCTTGCTGCTTCCTTTCTAGTTTTCTGTTAGATTTTGAATTTGCACTTTTTCTAGTTTCTTGAAATAGGCCTGGATTGCAATACACTTTTCTCTTGGACTGCCTTTGCCACATCCCAGAGAGTTTGGATTGTTGTATTTTCTTTTTCATTTGTTTCTATATATTTTTAAATTTCTTCTCTAGTTGCCTGATTGACCCAAGCATTCTTTAGTAGGGTGGAGTTTATCCTCTATGTTTTTGGAGGTTTTCCCTACTTTATCCTGTGATTGATTTCAAGTTTCAGTGCATTGTGATCTGAAAGTGTGCATGGTATGATCTCAATTCATTTATATTTATGGAGGGCTCCTTTGTGACCCAGTATGTGATCTACCTTGGAGAACGTGCCATGTGCACTCAAGAAGAAAGTGAATTCCCTAGCCTCAGGATGTAGAGTTCTGAATATATCTATAAATTCCATTTGTTCATATGTGTCATTCAGGTCCATTGTTTTTTTAGTGATTTTCTGTCTGGTTGATCTTCCCATTGCTGTAAGTGGAGTATTAGAGTCCCCTGTAATTAGCACATTCTTATCAATAAGATTGTTTGTTTGTGATTGTTTTGTGTATTTGGGTGCTCCTGAATTTGGCATGTGGATGTTTATAATTGTTAGCTCTTCCTGATGGAAAGACCGTGTAATTATTATATAATCCCCTTCTTCATCTTTTGTTACTGCCTTTAATTTGAAGTCCAGTTTGTCTGATATAAGTATGGCTACTCCAGCTTTCTTTTGACTTCCAGTCACATGATAAATATTTCTCCATCCCCTTACTTTCAATCTGAAGGTGTCTTCAGGTCTAAGGTGAGTCTCTTGTAGACATCAAATAGATGGATTTTGTTTTCTTATCCATTTTGCTACCCTGTGCCGTTTGATTGGAGCATCAGTCCATTTACATTCAGTGTTATTGAAATATGTGGGTTTAGATTCATTGTGTTCTCTGTAGCGTTCATGCTTGTAGTTGTGTCTGTGGTACCTTGTTTTCCTTGCAACATTTCTCTCATAGGGTCCCTCTTAGGATTTCTTATAGGGCTGGTTTTGTGGTGATGAATTCTCTCAACTTTTGTTTATTTGGAAAAACCTTTATCTCTCCTTCTATTTTGTTGGGGTTTTTTAATGTTTTTTTTAAATTTAGTTTTGAGAGAGAGGGAGAGAGAGACAGTGTGAGCAGGGAAGGGTCAGAGAGAGAGGGAGACCCAGAATCTGAAGACAGGCTCCAGGCTCTGAGCTAGCTGTCAGCACAGAGCTCAACACGGGGCTCGAACCCAGGAACCATGAGATCATGACCTGAGCTGAAGCTAGACACTCAACCGACTGAGCCACCCAGGTGCCCCTCTCCTTCTATTTTGAATGACAGTCTTGCTGGATAAAGGATTCTTGGCTGCATATTTTTTCTGCTCATCACATTGAAGACTTCCTGCCATTTGCTTCTGGCCTGCCAAGTTTCACTCTGATATTTTCCCTTTGTATGTTAGGGTCCTTTTATCCCTAGCTGCTTTCAGAATTCTCTCTTTATCCTTATATTTTGCCAGTTTCGCTATGATATGTCATGCTGAAGGTCAGTTCAAGTTACATCTGAAGGGAGTTCTCTGTGCCTCTTGGATTTCAGTGTCTATTTCCTTCCCCAAATTGGGGACGTTCTTGGCTATAATAAGATCAAGCACCCCTTCAGGACCTTTTTCTCTTTCTTCATCTTCAGAAATTTTTATGATATGGATATTGTTCTGTTTGATTGTATCGCTCAGGTCTCAAATTCTCCTTTCAATATTCTGGATGAATGTCTCTTTTTCTCAGCTTCCTCTTTTTCTATAACTGTGTCTTCTAATTCACCTATTCTCTTCTCTGCCTCTTCAATCTGTGCAGTGGCCGTCTCCATTTTATTATGCACCTTATTTATAGCCTTTTTTTTTAACGCATCACAGCTATTTTTTAGGTCCCTAGTCTTTGTATCAGTAGCTTTTCTGATGGCTTCCATGCTTTTCTCAAGCCCAGCAATTTTATGACAATTGTTCTAAATTCTTGCTCAGTTATGTTGCTTCTATCTGTTTTGAACAGTTCTGTGTCTGTGACTTCTTCCTGGAATTTCTTTAGAGGAGAGTTCTTCTTTTTCATCATTTTGGCTAGCTTTCTGTCTCTTTTCAGTTTTAAAAGCTCCTTATACACTCTGCATCTGTTAGTATTGCTCTATTAAAGGAGGCTCTTTGACTGTCCAGGGCCTGTCCATTCAGGAAGTGTTCTTTTAATGGTGCATCTCAGTTTCTCTTGTTGTGCCTTTAGTTATTTTATTTCCCTACTCAGTGATATTTGGGACTCTCCACCATGTGTACTTTGGCTTGTTTCCTGAGGTAGTCCTGAAAAAGAAAACAGACATACAAACACACAGGGAACAAAAGCACACAAACGCACAGACACATCAAACAAACAAACAAAAGGTGGAAAGGAAGAAAAGAAAAGAATGGAGAGGAAAGAGAAAAGAGAAGAAAAAAATAAAGAGGGGCAGAGACAACAAAGGACAAATGAATTGGGGAAAGCTGCTTCTTTATAAGACTTCACTGCATTTCACTCCATCCATTAAAATTTTCTGTCATTTGGTAAACTTTGGTTTTAGCTCCCTTTTGTAGCTATTTTTATAGATTTGCATTCTTTGGAATATGATGATCAGGAAGTTTATAGGAAGGTTACTAACCTGTGTGTGTTTTTAATCAGGCCCTGTATCTGAGCTATCTTTTAACTTGGTTAGCAGTTTTTGTTTTCTGGAGACTCCTAGCTCTACCTCCTTTAATTGTGAGAAACTCTGTATTTTCCTTTCCCCTAAATATTTGGATCCTTGTGGTTTTCTGCCTCAGTGCATTAAGGAGAACTCCCAGACACTGTAAAATAATAATGACAATGGCAGGCATCTATGTGTCAGTTACTGGACTCTGAAAGATTATCATTACTATGTATTGCCTGGACTTCTAGTTTAAAATGGATATCAAGGTACTAATTTGCTAAGATATTTTTTAAAATAAGGAATGTAAGGGACGTCGGGGTGGCTCAGTTGATTAAGCATCCAACTTTGGCTCAGGTCATGATCTCGCAGCTGGTGAGTTCCAGCCCCCCATCAGGCTCTATACTGACAGCTCAGAGCCTGGGGTCTGCTTCAGATTCTGTGTCTCCCTCTCTCTCTGTCCATCACCCATTGAGGCCATCTCCCACCCACCTCCCCTCTAGCAACCCTCAATTTGTTCTCTGTAGTTGAGTCTTATGGTTTGCCTCCTCTCTTTTATTTTTTCTTTCCTCTGTGTTCATGTGTTTTGTTTCTAAATTCCACATATTTGTTAAATTATGTGGTATTTGTCTTTGACTGACTGACTTCACTTAGCATAATATGCTCCAGCTCCATCCAGGTTGTTGCAAATGGCAAGATTTCATTCTTTTAGATCACCGAGTAGTATTCTGTGTGTGTGTGTGTGTGTGTGTGTGTGTGTGTGTGTGTGTGTGTTTCTTTATCCATTCATTAGTCCATGGATAAAAAAAAAACAACTCCCTTTTATTTTTGTACTTTTTAAAGACTTTACTTTTAAATGTATATTTATGTATTTTGAGAGAGAGAGAGAACGTGCACATGTGTGGGAGGGGCAGAGAAAGAGAAAGAATCCTAAGCAGGCTCTGTGCAGACGGCTCAAACTGTGAGATTATGAACTGAGCTGAAATCAAGAGTAGGTAGGACACTTAACCACCTGAGCTACCCAGATGCCCCAATAACTTCCTTTTGAAAAGAAAATATTCATTTCATCATTTTATGCTCATAAGAATAAAAATGGTTAAAGAGATCAGTTTTATAAATAATCAGGTCAAATCAAAACAAATGTAGATGTTTATAATTTCTTTTTAGAATATGAAAATAATCATGTCCAGTTTGGCAAAATTATGAAGAAATAGACACTTTTCTTTGTATATTGCTTGGGGCAGCCCATATGGTTTTATTTGATATGGATAGATAGATATGATATGATATAGATATATATAGAGAGAAGGCGAGAGAATATATGTATCTCCTTACTATATTTATGCCTTTTTTTTTTTACTTAGTAAATCCTTTCTACGAATTTGTTGAAAGGAAAAATGAGAAATGAACATAAAATATTTTTTAAAATGTCTTTGCTGCATATTTAAAAATTATAATAATACAGTCTCGTTTTAATACATAAAATGATATAATATAAAAATATAGAAGCAAAGTCATTTGTCTTCTCTTGTCTGCCTTCTGCTTAAGCCTGTCATTTCTCTCTGGAAACCAATCTTATGATCTGGGTATATATTCTTCCATACATTTTTATTCAAATGAATGTACATAGCATATGGTTGATTGTGCTTATGCAATTTTATTATACACGTAAGTTATTATACAGTGTCATTTCACTTGTCAATATATTGTAGAGTTTTCTAGAAATCAGTAAAAACAAATCCAACTTGCTTTTCCAATTTCCTTACATAGACAAAAGCACACAAATATTATGATGATATCTTATTGTTGATTATATCATATGCATATATAATGTAACTTCTATATATTTGTATGTATAGCATTTACATAAGTTAGTTGATATATTTTCTTTTTTGTTTTCTCTGTTCACTGTAGAATTATTTAAAATACCAAACAACTATAAAATAACCATATAATAATTGCAGAATTTCTATATACATTTCAGGGTATTTCTGTGATGAATTGCTAGGCAGCCATGGGGAAACCATACCTTTTGTTCTGTGTTTTCTTAAATTCTGTATTATTCTGGCTCCCCGCCATCACTAGACCAAATAACTGTATTTTCTTTCTGTATTCTTGATGCTCTGGCATTTGTGGCCTTGCTGATGAGGGAGAGACTGCCTACCCCCAGGGCAACCTAAGAGCCAATGCTTAGAGATAAAGTAAAGGACTAGGTTGGGAGTACACTAACCAGCCAGCCCCACGCTCCTGCCTCCCAGGGGCATCCTTAGCAGACTCTCCCCCACCCTGAACCAACACAGGCTCAGGTACTGGGTGACTACAGACCACGTTTATGCCCAGAGCTCTCAAGAGTTACTTGAAAAATTCAATTCTAGCTGTTTGCTCTGCTCAGCGTGCTTTTCCTGTGGAAACCCCAACAAGGGTTCTGGCCAAGGCTTTCCCTTCATTCCTGTTTTCTGCTGCCCGACCTTCCCCTCAGTCTCTGCCTGGCACACAGTGACCCCCCTCTCTGGAAATGATACAAAACCGTATAAAAACAACACACTTCAGTGTCTAACACATATTGATGTGCTTGCACAGTTGGTAAAAGGAAATTAGAATGAATTTCACCAAAATGTTAATAGGGATTATTATGAATGTTATGGTACTGGATAATATCAGTGTTTTTCTTTACATTTTTCAATATTTTCGGTATATTTTTCAATATTTTCCTAAGTTTCAGAAAGTTTTATTATGAATGTAAGTCTGACCGTCTACATCTTTGTCTCTATCTACCTGTTATTTTATATTCACAAAACTCAATTAAAACTAGCTTTCGGAATTCAAGAGCCTAATTCATAATAAGTGTCCAAACCTAAGGCTTTTAGAATAGCTTATATATCATGCCATTTGCCATTCTCTTCTCCCTTTTAAATCTGATTTATTTTTTTTTTTTTGGTACCGTGACTCTGATATCTCAAATAAATAAAAGGGCAAAGAATGACACATATCTCCTGGCCTCCATGATATAGAAAAGCTATCATTGTGAACATGATTGGTGTCTGATGCAGTCAGTAAGTTTCCCAAAGAGAAACTGAGAGGCAGGATACAATGGAAGGCTCTAATCTAAGCGATGATGACTCAGTCCTTGCCCTCCCTGCAAAACGAACTCTTTGTAAACTATGACCCATGAATGTTCTTGTATATGGGAAAGATTTTCATTTGACTTCTGATTTAGTTTTAAATCAAGCTTAGTGATTCTCAGTTTGGGATGGGGCAGAGTGCAGGGGTGAATGGATGCCATAGGGGGTTTATCGTTTTAATTTAGACCAACTGAAATAGATACTGATTGGCTCTCAAACTATCCCATACCAAAAGTAAAGACAATCAAAGATTTAATGCTACATCAATAATTGAAATGAAGAATTAAAGAAAAAATGTGCTGAGCTAACAAACTGTGCCAGACAAAAAAATCTGGGGAAGAGGGACAGGATGTCCTTGTGGTCTCCTGAATTCTAGAAACCGATTCCTTTAAAACCAGAGACCAGGACATTTGTTAAAGCATTTAAAGTGTTAACATAATGCTGGACAGTGAGAAATAAAGGCATGCAAGAAATATTAAAGACACGTCAATATCAGTCTAGATGTGAGATTATATTTACTGAATTTCCAAGAGACATTTATGCTTCTTAATAAATTTGCTTTTCCATACAGGAATCTAGGGGCGTGTGTGTGTGTGTCTGTGTGTGTGTGTTTCAATATTCAGTGGTAAAACTAAAGAATAGAGGTAGGAGGAAAATTTTGGTGATGAATAAAACTTTTACAAGAATTTTTCATTTTATTTGAAAAAAACCTTATCCTATGGGGAAAATGGAGTCTATCTCAAGTAATCTGTAAACTGCTTATAGGGCAATGGTTTCTTACATGCCTAAGGTTCCATGTTTCATTAAAAGTATGATCTGTGATAACGAGTGTTCTGAATTTGTAAAAAAAAAAAAAAAGGGGGGGATAATTTGAATTACAATATTTATAAGATTACAAGCCAATTATACAGAAGGATTAAAGAAAAATCTGTTTAAATTTTTTATACAAATATAGATGATATGATCTGTATTAGTAGCACCAAAGAAGAGAAACATGAGCACATATTGAAAATATTCATATAAGATGCATAAGATTTTCCTTATTCAAAATCAGACCATCTAAATTGCTCAAGTCTTCTATCAATCTAGATATTTTTAAGTGCATCCTTCCAGATGTTTATCTCCTAAAGGGAAAAATATATGTGTATAAATCTTTACAGAAAAACGCAGTCAGCTTTTTTCCTTTGGATACAAGTTTTATCTTCACTGTCCATTCCTTAAATTCTTTCAAAATATTGAATATTGTTAAGAACTATGAAAAGTCTAAGATTTTACTGTCCTCCCCAGCTAATAGAATAGCCTGCCATAATTTTGTGGATGCTGGCAGAAGATACAAGACTTCTGGGTCAGAGATAAATGACTATGTATTACTCATTGCAGTCAGTCACCAGACTGTTTGGTCAGTTTCCTTCTGCTTCCATGTTCCATGGGGATGAAGCAGATGGACCCAGATGGAGGTCTCCTAAACAGTGAACTGTGTTCCAGGGGAGGAAACTTGACTTGGGAAATGAATCTCTTATATTAGGCATGTATGTCCTTTGCTTTGGAAGGAGGTCTTATACAGGATAGTAAGTGAACATGCCCTTTGGTCTGGGGAGACACAGTTTCTAAATTCCAAGGTTACTTGTGCTATAAATATCCTTTAAAAGATTCTCTGGAACAAAGGGCAGAATTTGCCTCTGCTTGTAAGATGTGCAGAAAAGCAGGACACTTGGAGAACTGTCTTATAACATATATGTGAAGAGTTCCTTTAGAAATGGGTTTCTTCTCCTTCCAAAGAGTCAGATTGTTTGTTCGAGGAATCCTATGCTAGTTGGCACTAGAGAGTGTGTGTTATATACCATAGATGCCTACTACTCTCTGCCTCCATGAAGCAGTGTAATTAGAGATCTTGCTGTGCACAACATGTAAGAATTGCGAAGGGATGTGGTAGGCAGAATTCTAAGATGATTGGCAGTGGCCCTCACCTTTGTAGAGTCTTCTCCCATTAAGTGTGGGTAGGACCTCTGAGTATGATGTGATGTTATTTGGCAGAGGGGAGATGATCTGGGGTGGCTATGAGGTAATGAGATGATTCTTTTAAAAGCAAGAGTAAGCATAAGAGTTTTCTCTGATCATAGAGGAAGAAGTCCTAGAAAAAGTGACCTTGAAGAAAGCAAACATCATGTTAGGAACTACCTTCAGGGGCTATGTGACACGGAACAAGTGGCTAGTTTCTGAGAGAAGCTCCTGACCAACAGGTAGCAACCTCCATCCCATAGCAGGTGGACATGGAATTCTGCAGTAGCCACTAAGACTGGAGGAAAACCCTGAGCTCCAAGTGAGAAAGTAGTTTGGGCAATGCTATGAGTTCATTCTGGGAAAAACTAATCAGAGGACCCAGTTGAACTCTGCCGGACTTTGACCTCCAAAACCATGAACTTAATGCATGGGAACAGTTTAAAGTCACTATGAGTGTGGTAATTTATTATGCAGCAGTAAAAAAAACTAATACAAGAGGCGCCCAGGTGGCTCAGTTGGTTGAACGTCTGACTCTTGATTTTGGCTCAAATCATAATCCTGTGGTCATGGGATCATGCCCTGCATTAGGCTCCTTACTGAGCATGGAGCCTACTTAAGATTCTTTCTCCCTCTCTCTCTTCCCCTCTACCTCCCTGTGTGTGTGAGCTCTTTCTCTCTCTTTTTCAAAAAAGAAAAAACTAATACAAGAGAGAAAAAAAGGTAGAGAATCGCCCGTTTAGGTCATATGAACTCTATTTTCCTGCAGCTTCTCTGAATATTTCCTTATATAAACTAAGATAGCCATTCTAATCAACTATTATATTACAATCCTTTTTGTAAATCTGCTCTTAACATATCCTAAATTGCAGATTCTTAACCAATTTAAAATAAAACCACCATTTATTGAGCTTCTACCATGTTCTAAGCTCTTACATTATTGAGGGTTAAGTCTCTTAATCAAAATAAAATGAACTACTGAGCTGTGATGTTGGGATTCCAACCTGGTGATGTCTGACTTCAAGTCTTATTTTCGTGTGCTGCATGCTATTACCTCTCAACACTGGAAACAAAAAAACCAACCCCAAACCATGGTATGTATTGCTCATAATTAACAATATACAGTACTACTCAACAGTACAAGGGGAGTTGAACTTCTGCACTCTTGAAGTTAAGTGTAGTCACGGAACTCGCGTTGGACAGTGAAATGTGAGTTTCTACCTCACAGCATTGCCCAAATGTAGAAATGTGAGTGAAAGTGATAGACATCACTTCATTTGTATGGGCTTGGCTCTGCAGTTCTCTCATTTCCTGCCAGAATAGTCCTGGGAGTCAGGAGGTCAGAGGGAGCCCACGTGGGCCTTATGAGTGGCTCACATAAGCAGAGTTTGTCATACTGGACATGTCATATGAGCAAGAAATTAACATTGTTGTTTGAAGCTACTGAGATTTTGAAGCTATATTGTTACCACAGTACAACCTAGATTTTTTTCTCCCTAGTATAATCATCTGAATCAAGGCTATCGCCAACGGTGCCTACCACTCTTGTTGGTAAATTTAGATTGATTTTAGGCACTGATACCCATCTTATGCTCTTTGCTTTAACTAAACCGGTCTGCTTGCTCATCTCCAAATGTTTGCTGCTTTCCCAAGACCTCAGGACCTTTGAACCTGTTGTTCTCTCTGCTTGACATCAGAAGGAGTTCACGGTGGGTGGTTAAGAACGGGATTTGGATTCGGGTTGGTCTCGATTGGTATCTGGAAACCTCCAAGTCCTCTCTATACTGCCCTAGGCAAGCGACGTAATGTCTTTTTCTCCCATCTCATTTTCTGTAAAACAAGATGATGAAAATGCATCTATCATGGAGCAGCAGTGAACATTAAATGAAAAATGAAGGTGAAACATTTAGAATAGCATCGTTATTACTATTATGATTAAAAATTCCATTTATATGTTATCTCTTCCAGGAAGGCTTCCTGATTCTTCCAGGGTTGGTTAGGTAGCCCTTTATTGTGCTGCTGTAACAGAGTGCCCAGACATTTATGTAACTGTGTCACATACTTGCCTGTCTCCTCTTCTCTAATGTCAGCACCTGAAAAATATCAATTAAAAATAAAACAATGTGTTACTAGCACCCAGTAGTCAATAAACGTTTCCTGAATGACTAAGGGACTTTAGAATCAATAGCTATGGGCCTAACCTAGTAATTACTAAGAAAATAATTATAGGTCTCAAGTAAAGCTGATCTGATAATCACATGAATTAATCCAGTTACAGAAATGTTCTCTTAACTAACTTGATGATTGAAGCTTCATTTTCCTAAGGTTATGTTAAATTGGATATGATTTTCCAAAATTGAGCTCTATTTTGGGGTGCCTGGGTAGCTCATTGGATTAACTGTCCAACTCTTGGTATCCATTCAGGGATGCTGGCTGTGGAGCCCTCTGTCTCCCTCAACTTGCACATGCTCCTTCTCTCTCTCAAGAAACAAAAAAAACAACTTGAGCTCATTTTCCATTTTCTTAAATTCCTGAAGGAATGAGGGTTATATTTTAAATATAAATAGTTTGAAATACAGCTGCCATCCCAGCATTTGCAAACCTGACTTACTTTCAGAGAGGGACCCTACCCATCATACTGAATAATAAACATCAAACAGTTGGCGTTACTATTAGTGAAACCCCCAAATTGCTGTAAAGCAGAAATAAGGCTTAAATGCATCATCTTTATTCTCTAAAGTAATTCCTATTTTTGCTAACGTCCAGTTTGCCCTCATGGATCAATGTAGACATTTAGTAAAACTGACCCCTTTAGCTTAATGAGAAAGAAAATCTCCCATTTTTGGTATGGATAGGTTGCAATTTCTCAAAGTATCTGAAATTTTTTGGTTGTATTGTCTGGCTCTAAAGCCTGTGACTTACCTTCTGGTGTAAACATATTTTAGTCAACGTTGCCTCCCCCGCAAAGCTAAATTTCCAGCAATAACCTTCCAAGCTAAAAGTTTTTTAGTATGGGAAGTGGATTTCACCCTGGAAATGAAACCTCTATCATGCTAAATTTGGGACATTTTTTTCTTTAATGGATTTACTGGTGGAACTATCTTGCCTTATGGTCTGATCCCTGCATATAATACATCCTGATCTTCAAGAGGAAGAGATTTTTTTTTTCTTTTTCTTTTTGGATCAGGGACTGCTACTGGGGAGAGTGTGAAGCTCATTTTTTTTTTCATGCTTGAGCAAATTGAAGGTCCTTAGTGAAGATAATTAGGTTTTACATTTCAGTATGGAAAGACATGATAGAAGTGAGTAAATTGGAAGAGAGACAGAGAGGAGGAATAGAGGTTCATATCATTACATAACTTGTACAGACCAAGAGACGATGACATAGCTCCCTAGAAACTTAAACTTTGAAAAAAAATGGGTGTTTCTTACCAGCACCTTTAGTTCAGTGCCTAATGGGAATATGGTAAACTAGGGAGGGTGCTTTGTGTTTCAAAGTAACTTAATGTCTGAGCATTAAAGCCAAAGGTGGGTGCATCTGGGTGGCTCCGTTAAGCCTCTGACTTCGGCTCAGGTCATGATCTCACAGTTTGTGGGTTTGAGCCCCATGTTGAGCTCTCTGCTGATGGCTCAGAGCCTGGAACCTGCTTCAGATTCTGTATCTCCTTCTCTTTCTGCCCCTCCCCCCTCTCAAAAATAAACAAACGAAAAAAAGCCAAAGATGGATGGAAGGTCAGTCTTCATAATTATGCACTTGAATCTGAATACTCTTTGAATTTTCCTTCAGTCCCATGTACAGAAGCTCAGCCAAGAATGAGACCAGGAGATGCCATCATACCCAGGTGCACTTGTGAGGAGGAGGCACACATGGTCACATCCTCATCTTACCTTTGGGCATGGAGGCATGTATGCTCAGTGTAGCCTCTTTGGCTGCCCTTTCTGAGGTGGAAGGAAAAGATCGGGCATGAAAACTACCTCGGATATTTGGTTTTCTTTTCCTTCTGTTACACCTTTGCCTGCGATTTTTGGCACAGAATCAGGTACAACTGGCCATTTGTTACTTGGTTCCATGCCCCAAGATGTCGTAAAGGCTAATGAACCTAATTAATTTTGCCCCTTTTCAAACTATCCCCTTGGCTAACTGGTTAAGGGGGTTTCTGTCCCTGTAGCAGAAAGCCATCCTTGGCTGATTTGACCAGATGGAGGCCAGTGAGTGTGTTCTAGTGGCAAGAAGTGGGAGATCATCAGTGCCTGGAAGGGACTGAGCTCCACATTTGGTGCAGCTGGAGAAGAGGTTAGGGACTGGGCACCTGCGCTGCTCTCCTGGATCTTTGAATACCTCGCACAACGGCGGACAGTGGAGGTTTCATGCCTATCCGGGCACAGAGACACGATGGCTCCGGTTGGTGGTATTTTGGGGAAATGTAGGGTTGAAAGCATGAGGATGGAAGTTCTATCTCTCTCTGAATTTCTCTTACCTGACGGTCATGATACGCATGCCAAGAGTTGACATGAGGGACAGAATGCATGACGGACACTGGCAGTTCCAATAAGGCTTTAGCTCCTACTATATAGTCTTTACATTATAATCACATTTTAAAAATCAAGTTCAAACGATAAAAAAGCGAATTCATCCTCAATTTTATATATTAACCCTGAATTGTTTTCCTTTCCCAAGCACCTAAATAGCTAGAAAATCTGTGAGCAAATCATTGGATCTCTGGACGAAACAGTAGAAACTACCCCCAACCCCACCCCGTTTGGGTTAAGTGGCAGTGCACCCAGCACCGTACGTCTGTGTTTTCTATGCTCTATCAGGATTTATATGCCATGTATCAAAGCACAAGGAAAAGCAATTTTCCACTTCTAAGTCTTTTTGGTAAAGTTAAGAAAGTTAAGTTCCACAAAATGTTTCCTTAATGTTTATGTCTAAGAGTTTCTTTTGAAACACAGTTTACATGAACAAAGCAGATCTATTGAAAAAATATTAATATGCCATATCTATTTAGCATTTATAATTTTAAAGTTGTTCTGTAAATAATTCTGGGATTGATCAAATGGTGAGGTGGGACTAGACATTGTGTGGTCTTTGTTTTTGCTCATAAGCCTGTGTTGTCATTTTCTTAACCTAATTACTATTTTTTCCCCCTGATTTCCCTTCTGCAGTATTTTTGGTTTCCTTTTTTCTTTTGACTTTCTTGTCTATATGCTTTCCTTTCTCCCCTTTTATTTCTTCTTTTTCATTTTCTAAAATCTCCTTCCCCTGTTTTTTTCCTTGTTGCTTTTCTTTCTCCTTTGTTAGATCTTAAAAGAATAAAGAAATAAATTATGTCCACCAGAGGGCACTCTGATCTCACAACACACACACACACACACACACACACACACACACTCACACACTTCTTTTTTTCTGTTTTCTTCTTTTACAACTCCCTTTCTGGAGGAATATAATACTTCACACAGTAGGTGTTAAAAAAAAAAAGCACCCTTTCATTTATAAACTCCTTTCTTTATTGCTTGTGTGTGAGTATGTAGTGTTAATAATTTGATCTGTGAAAATTGGAACCGTCTCCCTTAGGTGTATATAAGGTGTATATAGACCCTTCCTCGACAGCCTGAAGGAAACTATAAAATTACTTCTGCTTGTCTCAGAAGCTACCAAAAAACTTGGTGAAAAGGAAACCTTGGGCTGTATGAGATTTTGGATGTCCAAGACAGGAAAAGTCAACAGACTCATTTCTAGAAGGAAATATATGTGACTGTAGCATTCAAGATTTTTTTATACTCTATTAGAATTTGCATCAGGTTTATTTTTCTGTATCTAAGCTGAAAATATATAGGACTTAATACAACTTTGAACAGCCATTTTGTGGTCATCTTTATACAGAGAGCACAGAGAGAGTCGAATCCTGATTAATGCAACAAGCTTTGGAAGCATGGATTCCCGAGAAGCTGCCGAGCAGCCTAATAGGAAGTGATTGACAACACCGTCCAGGGCTGGCTCTGCTTTCACAGCAGTCAGTTGACTCAGTTTACTCCTTTATAAATGAAAATCCTTTTGACCATAGTCCTCTGAGTTCTCTGTACATTCTCTATGTAGGTGGAAGGTCATTATCAGAAAAGAAAGCACTTGAACTTTTCTTCTTTCCCACCTTCCTTATCTGCACATAGGTTGTCACCTGAAAGTGCCACTCTGGCCCTTTCTAAGATTTGGGTGAAGAAAAGGAATTTTTTACATAGAAGCTTAGTGATTTTTGATCTGCGGTGCCCAGAGGTATAGGAGAAAGTCTGTTTTAACCATATTGTCAAAGGTAATGAGAGGTAAAATGGGAGACACTGTGAATATTCTAAAAATGAGGAGTAATCCACTAACATACTATAACGTTAAGGGCAGAAAGGAGAAGAAAGATTCACGGTTAGACTTTCAGTTTCCGAAATCTTGAGCTGTGCCTTATGTGGACAAGGACCCAAACTAATGGGTCTAGGTCAGCAGATTTAAATATTTATCATCTCAGTGTTGTTAGAAGCAGTTGAAACGTTTATGAAAACTTTGAACAGGGACTCCAATTTTTTCTAACGTTTCTGCTTCTCATTATCTGGTTTCATATGGGCTAGTTGTGTCTAACAAAGAAAAATGTGATTGGAAGAAACCTTATTGCCTTCAAATAAACATTCCTAGAAATAGGATCAGACCTAAACCAACTAGTTAGAACCATTTCCTTACATGCACTGTTTTGCCACGGCTGGTTCAAGATACGTGCTGTGGGCGCCCCGTCACCAGGCAGCCACACTTGGGCCAACGGTCTGTTACATAATCAGTGTGAACTGGGAAATGGATTGGAAGCTCTTGACAAATTTGATGTTCCAGGAGGGTCTCAGAATTCATCAGTTTCAGAATACTAGGCTATTGAGTCAGTAGCCCTAGACATTCTAATTTAGGTCAAATAAAGCGGATGGACAAAGTGTGAATTTCAAGTGATTTTTCAGTTGAATTCAAATGTAATGATCTCCCGGCACTCTTTTCAAGGATTTCAGTTTCTGCCATGGAAATAATTCCTCAAAAGGCTTGATCTTTCTGTACTTGAGAATGTGACCTTTTTAATACATTACTTATCCTGGAGTATCAACGGTAGTTTGGAATGGGCAGTGTAGTTCTGAAGTTTTGCCTCCATGAAACTGAAGAAATATTTTCAATTTGGTGCTAAGCCAGAAGAAACGAAAGTTCCCTAAGAGCACAAACTCAGAATTTAAAAAGTTTATTTCTAACCTGAATGTCACACCAGGCAGTAAACATGCTGACTCAGCAGAAAATAGAAAATTGGAAAATAGAAGTAGAAATAGAATAGAGAATTAGCAAAGAATAGAAGGAATAGAATGAGAGAATAGAAAATCCCATGTCATGAAATCTTTAAAAAATTTTTTAATTGTTTGTTTATTTTTGGGGGAGAGAGTGAGCAAGCAAGCAGGATAGGGAGAGAGAGAGGGAGACACAGAATCTAAAGCAGGCTCTAGGCTCTGAGCTGTCAGCACAGAGCCTGATATGGGACTTGAACTCACAAAATGTGAGATCATGACCTAAGCCAAAGTCAGATGCTTAACCAACTGAGCCACCCAGGTGCCCCTGTCATAAAATCTTAAAGTAAAAAGGAACCAAGATTTTTAAGTGACTTTGCATATCTTACAGATGTGTAACTGAAGTCTATGTATGTTAAAATTAGTTGTTCCATAGTCAAAATGACAATGTATAATATTTAGCTTTGTATGCTTCTTTTGATAGAACAAGGGCTAGAATACATAACTAAACTATAACATAACCACACATACACACTCCACTACTTCAAATACTTACCAGGTCACTGTTTCATGTAGTTTAGTCTACAGTGAATTATCCTTTATCATACATGGATAAAGATAACGTTTCTCAGGTACAGAGGAAGACATCACAAGCATGCTCTAAGCAAAGAGACTCCCTTTTTACCCTACAATGCAATTTTTTAAAAATTCTTGCATGAAAGAATTTCACTAAAACTATTTCAGTTTAGGCAATTAAATAAAATAATGTTTATATAAAATCTCATGCTAGTGTTCTAAGAACGAACTTAGGTGATCACCTAGAAACTCGCTAGAAATACAAATTCTCCACTCCACCCAGACCTACCCAGTCAGAAATTTGAAGGAGGGGAGGTGGGAGCCCACGGTGCCTGTTTTCCCAGTGCTCTAGGTGATGGTGAAGTTTGCTGAAGTTTGCTCACCCCCGCTTTGGGAGAACGTGGCATTGGTTTATGAGAGTAAGAGTCTGCTGCCTCTAATAAACTCTTCTCCTGAATGTATCTGGGTAGAATGATTTTGTGAAGGTTCAGACCATTCTCTTCTTTATGAGAGGGGAATATGAGATGTAGGAAGACATTTTTCTTTTCAGATTTTTTAATCCTTTCCTTTTATTCCTTTATTGGCTCCAATTCCTTGTTTATAGCTTCTTTTCTTTGTCAGAGCACCGACTCCTCTATGGACAGGCTGGTCTGTGTAGCCACCAGCACACATTTATTTGTGTCTCTCCTGGCTGCATCCCCCTGGCTTCTCTACCAGAGACAGTTCATCTCTCCCCCTGGTTCTCTGACGGGTCCTGCTACACACAGCTCCAAGTGAGTCACGACTGTCTTGTGCTGAGGAGCTTCGCATAGCCTTTGCCCAGAGCCCAGTGTATCAAACCCTATTACCAGGACGTTCAACCTTTCTTCCAATTAATGATGTGAAATGTACAAAGCCTTCACTGGGCTTCTGGGAGACGGCAATAATGAAGCACTGAAGAAATAGCCAAGGGACCGGGACTAATTAAAATGCAGCAGGTTACAGAAGTAAAGGTAACTGCGGCTCGCTCCGCCACGGCTCCGGTAATCAGCAGTCCCCGGTTTCCCCGCGCTAATTGACAGGAGATGCCGTGCTCCTGAGTGTGCACGCAGCGCACGTTAATGGAGTCGGCACGCGCCGCGCTTCCTGCCTGACTTGTCTCGTTATAGACCTTGAACCAGCAAAGGTCAGAGGACGGTGCTGCTTTCATCAACATGACAGGTGTCTGAGGAGCTCCTCTCTGTAGTCTAATAATTTGGCAGTCGTCTTATCCTGTACATGAATTAGTGTTCTGATGCTCGAGGCAGGATGGATACAAAGAACCTCGGCTCTGGGTAGGGGATGCGGCTCTGGGCATCTGTGTTAGTCCCCTTGCTCACCGAGTCCGGGGGTGTGTGTTGCAGGGGTGCTTTTCCTTCCCCAGAGAGAAGAATGAGCCTGTACGCAGTCATGACATCAAAAGGACATTTCCCTAGAAAACTGTTGTCTATAGAAAAATATTCCACCGAGGTATTAGCATTCACGAGTCAACTTCTCTCTACCAGGTAGACATTGACATCTGACACTTTTCTAGTGTGGGCTTAATGATAATGATAATGAATGTTCTTTGAGAAAACTTAAAATCAATTAGTAGCTATCTCCTGAGAATCCCTCACGTACTGAAAATGATTACAGACGCAGTGGGGTGGGGGGGGGTGCAAAAGAGACAGGAGATGGTACGCCACAGCACCTATGATACATACCAAGATTTTCCCAGCGTAAATACATTTAAAAATCCCATAGTCAAAGGCACATAGCTTTACGTTAGCATCTGTTCATATGAAAGGAACAGTGACATCAGAATCCTCAATTTGCAGAGCTCTGAGAACACTTATGAGCAGCATGAAAATGGGATGCATTCTTGTGAGCAAGCCGTAGGCCAGAGTGAATTAGAAGGATGTGTGAATGAGGAAAGATCTCTTCATGAGAGAAAGAACGGTGCACTGCTGAAGGGTTTTTTTGGACCCCAAAGCAATAAATTTCATTTACTTTTTATTATTTGATTAAAAATTTTTATTATTGAAGTATTGTTGACATACAGCGTTATACTAGCTTAACGAATCTAGACACAGGGATTCGACACTTACACATACTACGCAGGGCTCACCATGGTAAGCGTAGTTTGTCACCACAAAGTTATTACAGTATTATTGACTGTATTTCCTATGCTGTACTTTTCATCCCTGTGACTTACTTATTGTACAACTGGAAGTTGGGACCTGGTCATCCCCTTCATTCATTTTGCCCATTTGCCCGCCCCTCTCCCCTCTGGGAACCACCAATTTGTTCTCTGTATTGGAGTCTGTTTCTGTTTTGTTTGTTTTGGTTTTAGATTCCACAGATAAGTGAAATCAAACGGTAGTTGTCTTTCTGTCTGATCTCATTAGCATAATGGCTGCTAGGTCTGTCCATGTTGCAAATGGCAAGATCTCACTCCTGTGGCTAATACTCCATTGTATTTATATACATGGTCTTCTTTTAATTTATCCATGTTTATCTATGGACACTTGAGTTGCTTCCGTATCTGGCTGCTGTAAATAATGCTGCAAAAGCAAAGGGGTGCCATGTATCTTTTCAAATTCTTGTCTTCACTGCACTGATGGGTTGTGATCCAATTTTTCCAGGAGAGGAATAAGAGAGATGGGGAAAGAATAAGGAGGATAATTTCTACCAGAGGCAAAATCCTGATACTGAAGAAAAACGAAAATATTTTTAATTTTCTCTTGTCATCAAATATTCTTTCCTCTCTTGTCATTTGCAAAATTCCTACATAATCTCAAATCCCACCATATGATTAGTCACTTTGTGGTCGTGCTTTTTAGCCTAACCCAAGGGGCTAAGTTGAGTGTTCCTTTTCTGCCAGTTTTCTACCTTGTGAGTACTTTTACTATCACCTGTATTGTAGTGAATTGTACTTATCTATTCTAATGTCTATATTGTATGATCAAGCTTGGTATAACATAACATCATGGTAAAGTTGGAGACAAAGGATAGATTTTGGAAAAAGGTGAATTGATACAGAAATTAGATCTCTACTTTTCATTAATAGTTATCCTTGAGTAATTTATTGAGTGTCCCTCAGCCTCAGTTTCTTCATCTGAAAAATGGGAATAATATCTAACTCAGGGAGGTTGTGAGGATTACCCAAACCAATGTATCCAGATTTTGAGTAGATGTCAGTTCTGTTCTTATCTTCTATCTCCCCCCCCTAGAATATTTAAAACCCCAAAAAATAGAAATTAGGTCATATTCATCTCTATAGTCTAATTATTCAATACTGTATGTATTTGGCATAAATGGCATTCAATGAAAGTTTGTTGAATTAATCATGTTGCCTAAAACCTTCATATGGATTGATTGCATTATTCAAATTGACTCCAATATATAATTTATGGACTTGAAAGGACTTATTTTCAGCATCATCTGCGGTTTCTCGTAACATTTCTTTTTCCTTATGTATGGTTGAGGGAGTTTTATGAATTTTCAGATGTGTTTAGCTGATAATATCCTGAAAATACATGTTTTAATTATTATTTATTTAATTTTTAATTTATTTTTGAGAAAGAGAAGGAGAGAGAGAGATCGACAGAGTGCAAGTGGAGGAGGGGCAGAGAGAAAGGGAGACACAGAATCCAAATCAGGCTCTAGGCTCCTGAGCTGTCAGCACAGACCCCTACGTGGGGCTCAAACTCACAAAAAGTGATATCACTACCTGAGCCGAAGTTGATCGTTCAACCAACTGAGCTGCCCAGATGTCCCTGAAAACACATGTTTTTTAAAAAAGAAAAGTATGGATAAATCAAATTCATACTAACGTATCCAAGACCAAAACAGAATACTTGCTCCAAGATTTTCTGTTCTTAGGTTTAAAGATATCTAACTATTATGATTACTAAAATACATGTGCATTTCTGTGAGATATTTTAGAAATATGGGGATTGTTTATCAGCATTGCCATTATGCAGGAACCATTGACTTGCTCCATTGCTATTTTTATGCTTGGGACATTTTTTTAATAGTTTTTTTAAATATTTATTTTTATTTATTTTGAGAGAGAGATAGAAAACAAGGGGTGGGGGAAGAGAGAGGAGGAGACAGGATTCCCGGAAGCTTCTGCACAGTCAGTGCAGAGTCCGATGTGGAGCTCAAACTCATGAACTGTGAATCATGACCAGAGTTGAAGCCAAGACTTGGACACTTAACTGACTGAGCCACCCAGGCGCCACATGGGACATTTCTAAAACATTTTTTCTGAAATAATATTCAAAGTTTGTATAATATTTACAAATTTTTATTGTAAAATATACATGCCATAGCCTAAATATTTGTGCCCCCCCCCCAGCCCTCAATTCATATGTTTAAATTTAATCCTCAGTGTGATGGAATTTGGAGATGGGGTCTTTGAGTGGTGCTTAGGTCATGAAAGTGGAGTTCTCATGAATGGGATTACTGCCCTTCAAGACCTCACAGCTCCCTCAACCCTCCCTCCCTGTGAAAACACAGCCAGAAGACGCACTCTGCCTTGATTTTGGACTTCCCAACCTCCAGAATTGTGCAAATAAATTTATGTTGTTTATAAGCCATTTAGTTCATGGCATTCTATAGCAGCCAGAACGAAGAAAATAAATAACATAAAATTTACCATCTTAACCATTTTTAAGCATACAGTTCAGTGGTGTTAATAATATTCACATTGCTTTACAACCATCATGACTATCCATCCCTGGAACTTTTCCCATCTTGCAAAGCTAACAGTCTGTACCATTCAACAATAATCCCTGTCCTCCTTCCTCTCCGCATCTGATGACCTTTAATCTGCTTTCTAGCTCTGTGAATTGTTATTACTCTAGGTATTTCATAGAAATGGAATCATACAGAGTCTTCATGACTGGCTTATTTCACTTAGCATAATGTCCTCAAGTTTCATCCATATTAAAATATATGTCAGAACTTCTTCCCTTTCTAAGGATGAATATTGCTGTATTGTATGTATGCATCACATTTTGTTTATTCATTTATCCATCGATGGACACTTGGGTTACATGTACCTTTTGGTTATTTTGATTAATGCTACTATGAACATGTATTTACAAATATTCTGGAGTCTCTGCTGTCACATTTTTGAGGTATATGTCTAGAAGTGGAATTGCTGGAACATAGAGTAGTTCTGCTTTTCCTTTGTTGAGGAACCTGCATGCTGTTTACCATGATGGTTAGCCATTTTACATTTCTACAGCAGTGCACATGCGTTCTGAGCAATGTTTCTACATCCTTGCCAACACTTGTTATTTTCTGTTGTTTTTTTTTTTATAGTAGTCTTCCTAATGAATGAGGCAGAGATTGCATTAATATTCTTTGATTATCTTTTGTGATCTTTATCCTTTGAAGGGAGATGTGATGATTGAAACAAGTGGTTGATAATTTGTAGCCAATTCTCTGGATAATAGCATGGCAGGATATGACTATGAAGTAATGAGACCCTTAAAAGATACAATGAATAGCCTCTTAAGAAGAGTCCAAGCTACTTCACATCATGCTTCCTTCTTGCCCACCTTTTCTCCATTCCTGCTCTTCCTCCTGATTAGTTCCTGCTCACAGTCATTAGGTAGGGCTGAACAAGGCAGACATCCATGTCTGGGGGCATTGGGGTGTGGTGTCCCGGCATGAGTGTCAGAGCCTGAGTGTGGTGAGGAGTGTAACAGAAGTGGCAGCCCAGTGCGGGGCAGTGTTCTCTAAGCAGAGTGGGGAAGGTGTCTGCTTGGTGGCAGCCAAGAACAGGAATGGAGGTGGTTGTCTCTGTGAGTGGGCAGTGGCAGCAGTGATGGGAGATTGGCCACATTTAAAGGGAATTGATCCAGTAAGTGAATATGTTGGGGATAATGGGAGTCAGTTACTCACTGTCAGAGAAAGGAGTTACAAATTTAAAAAGAGAGAAAATGAAAAAGAACCCATAAGTGTGGATATTAATGAGAGGTATTAGTGTGAACTCACAGCCTTTTAACGTATGCAACTAGTGATAGAAATAAATATAGATGTGAATGTGTGTGTGAGGCTCCATCCACAGAGGGGGCCTGTGGATAGTGATACCCTAGCGATGAAGGCACCCAGCATCCATATCACAACTTGTGAATTCCTCTTTCCACTCTGAGGAACCAGAACTCTCTAAAGAAATGACTGATTTCAGGATTCAGGCAGGGAAAGTTTAAGATGATTCTGGAATATTTTGTTGTGCCATAAAGTAGTGTTTAAAGAATGATAGAGCTATATCAGGAATTAATGGAAACCATCTGGAAAGGACACAGTCACTAGTTAAAGCTAGGATAATTTGAGCAAAAACAACAACAACAACAGCAAAAGATTGTGATAGATTATAACCAATGGAATAAAATAAAAATCTCAAAGTGTCTACCCATTCCTAGAAATAAATTAGAGAATAATCAATGGGAAGAAGAGAAAGCCTTTTTTTTATTTTTGCAGTAGAATGCCAATTAATTAGTGGAGGAAAAAAGGATGGCATTACAAAATCGCCACTTGGCAACAATCACAGTGATAATTGAATCAACCGAGAATGTCAATGGATGCTAAAACTAATGGCTGGAAATCTAATGAAAAACTAGACATTCACAAAGTACCTCTCCACACATACTTACGACTTAAAGGGGAAAAATAGAAACTTTGTAATGGAGACACCTGGCAGATAAAAATTGGAATCAAGTGATCAAAATTAACATGACTAGTAATAAAACAGCAGCGAGATATACTACATATTAAGATGCATCCAGAAGAATCTAGCTTTACTTCCTTGCTGTCCTTGCCCTGAATCTAATCATGAGGAAACTTCTGATGAACTTAAAGACAGTCCACAAATTAACTGGCCTATAAGTTACAAATGTCAAGGATTTAAAAGTCAAAGAAAGACTGAGATTATTCTGAACTGAAGGTATTTAAAGAGTTATGGCAGCTAAATACACTTGGCTAATCTGGGTGGATTCTTTTTGTAGAAGGAGCTTTATTGGGACTCTGGCTACTTGATGGGAGTCTGTGGATTAGGTGTTAGTAACATAACAATGTTAACCTCTATTTGCTGGTTGTATTGTGGTTTTATAGGAGAATATCTTTATTTGGATTCTGGGTGATGGAGCATTCTACCATCAACTTACTTTCAAATAGTTCTGGAAAAAAGCGTTTTGTAATATTTTTGCAAAATTATTTTAAAAATTAAAAAATAAGTATATACAAATGGAAAAGTACATGGTGGTAGCTTCATTGGAAATTAGTTTCTTATAGTAACAGTTTGAAGGAAATAGTATTTAGGATGCAACTGCTCATATGTCCCTAAAAATTATTATTTGAATTTAAATGTCTCTCTTCTTTCTTTTATTATTTTTGAGAAAAATGGAGTTAAACTGTGGATTCAATAAACCAAAGACACACTCGATGAAAATGCAACCAAGATGGTTGATTGTAGGTTATATTGATTTTGGACATTGAGAATGGCATTCATCTCTGTCATATTCTTCCCCCAAACCCATAACACCAGTGTAATCATGGGAAAGCATTAGAAAACACAAATTAAGGCACTTCTATAAAGTGCCTGACCAGCATGTGCTCGGGAAGTGTCGAGGTCATGAGAGACGAGGAAGAACTGGGAAACTGTTACAGAGGACCCAGGGGACATGATCAAAGCATGTGACATGGAATTCAGGAACAGAAAATGGACCTGAAGGGTTAAGAACAGGTGAAATTCAAGTTGAGTCTGTAGTTCAGTTAATAGTATTGTATTGATGTTAAATACTTAGTTTAGAAAAATTTGCCATGGTTATATGAAAGGTGAACATCAGGGAAGCTAGGTCAAGTGTATATGAGAATTCTCAGAATTCCTTCTGCAACTCTTCTTAAGTTTAAAATTATTTCCAAAGAAAAAGGAAAAATAGACATAAACCAGAAATAAAGTTATGGAAAATATTTAATTTTTGTTTTTCTTAGAAATACAAATAAAACACCAATGGAATATGTTTGTATTATTTAATTAGCCCAAAATACAAGTGGTCCTACTATTTTGACTCACAATGACAAGAAAGGTGTACAGACAGTCTATAACCAGAAACAACACAAACTTGGGCTTTCTTATCTCTTAAAACCTAGAAGATATTATAGATACTTCTTTCGAGTTGACCTCAGCTGGCCTTTCTTTTAGAATTGAATCCACCTACTTTGAATGTACAGAATCTTCTCTCTTCTTCCACTGTTTTCTCTCCTTTCTTTGAAGGCTAGCTTCATCCTGCTGCTACGTTTTGCATTCATATGGGCAGGCCCAATTACCCTGGGTTCTCACATTGTTTACACTTCTAAAGCAAATAAACCATTTAAATATATCTCAGGCTAATTAATTTTTTTGTCTCTTGTGGCACAACCATGAGGCATATTTAGATCTTCTCCCAAGAGTGAAAACAGGAGAAAGAACTGAGTTGGAGATGATAGGAAAATCCCACCCTGCTTTGAATCTGCATTGTCTTGTTAGGTAGAAGTTGGCCCAATAAGTGAGGAGACACTTTGTGAGTACCAGTGTGGAATTAGAACTGGAATTACTTTAACATAATAACAATAAAACCAGTGTATACCTTCAATCAAGGAAGGCAAACAAAACCAAAGAAACCAAATTAGCAAAACCAAACAGAATAACAAAAGACCAGCTCTGGAAAGCTAATGGCCAAGAAGCCTGGAAGGCAGGCAGGAAGGATGTGGCCAGCAAGGCCATCCAGGGTGTGCTCAGTGAAACTGGCTTGTGCGTATTGCTAGAGGCAGGGCAAAATCACCTCGCATTTTTGGAAGGCCACTTCAAAATGTGTACCAAATGCCATTACCGTGTTTGAACCTTTTACCTCCATCATTCCATACCTGTGAGAGTGGTCTAATTAAATACTAATTCAAAATGTGGAAAAATAAATCCATTACTCTGTGATTTATAACTGCAAATAAAATGGAGCTAATAATAAAGTTTCAATAAAATGAGAACAATTACATCAACCCAATGACATATCACGAAGACCTGACAAATGATAATTTGGATGATGAAAACTTAGAAACCCGGAAAAGTGACCTATTGTACTGCAATTGCCCTGCCCAGCATGGTAGCTACTGGCTTTATATGGCCTTTGAACACTGGAAATTGGGTTTGTCCAAATTGAGATGTGCTGCAACAGGAAAATAATAGACCCCCGAATTTGAAGATTTGGTATGAAAAAAAATAGAATACTTCATTAACAATTTTATATTCTTTCTCTTTTTTTATTTAAGTAACTTCTACACCCAACATGGGACTTGAACTTAAGACCCCAAGATCAAGAGTTGAGTGCTCTTCCAACTGAGCCAGCCAGGCACCCCAACAATTTTATACTGATTACATGTTAAATGATAATAGTTTAGGTACATTGGGGCTCACTCAAATATGTCAGTAAAGTGAATTTTACCCATTTATTTGAAAATTTGGGCTTGTGTATGTGGTTTACATTATATTTCTGTTGGATAATGCTAGTCTAGACACCCCCCCCCCACTTTAGGACAGGGTTTAATTCTTGGTTATATAAGCCATATGTCTAGAACACATGGTTCACAATGTGTCCTTATTAAATTTTTGTTAACCGAATTATATTTGTTTTCACAAAGACATGCAATTGCATGTACATTGAGCCTACAATTTGTTGGAGGTCATTGGAAAGAGGTGATCACCAGTTGATCTGCAAGCTGGACCTGTGTGGTCATAGGCTTGTCTCCCCATCCCTGTCCTTGGAATGCATGTCCTGTCCACCCTTCCCACACAGAAGCCCTTCAAAGATACAGCCCTGAGATAGTAAGGTGGTGTGGAGACCATCTGGATGATGTATGGGACAGAACCTAGTTGAGGCCTCTGTATTAATTTTCAAGATTCTGGTGGGCAGGTATGGAGATCTCTTGTCAGTAGTTACCCAAGACAGGGCTTGTAAATAAGTACCCTTGCTTACGAAAACCACCACCTACCAATCTGAGTGGTCTGCCTCTTTCTGTAGTCTCTCCTTGCCCTCCATGCAGGGCCCAGTTTGAGAACCAACACAAATGTAAAATAGTCATAAGAAAAAAGACAGATGATACACAAAATTGAAGAAGTTGGTTGTCTTGGGATGTTGTGATTATGGGCAACTTGTTCTGTTTTTGAAACTTCTACGCAGAATATTTTCTCATAATTTAAAGGACATTTTGACCTTTAAAAAGCAAGAATTGTGTTTTTGCTTGCTTGCTTATTATTTGTTTTTTGTCTTTTATTTGTTTTAGGGAGAGAAAGACACATGTGAATTAAACCTTCAGGGATACCTGGTGGTGGCAGGCTCATGGTCTTTCTAATGGGCTCGAGGGTGGGTCTCCCATGAACCTTGGGGGTGATTCTTGAGAGCTGTTGCCACACTCTGCAGCTAACAACAGCCTGCTCTTGGTGCTGGGCAGAAATCTCCATGGCCCAGAGCAAGTATAGAAGATTTTATTATCTCCGGCTTCTGCAAGGAGCTGCCGTCATTCTCAAGGTCAGGTCAGGGAGCATCGTGAGGATGAGTAATAACAGTCCTCTGAGGGGTTTCCATCCTGGCAACGGTTTATAACCATGTAGAGCTGATAATAAAATAATTCCAAAATAAATAAACAGTGGGTACCTAAGTGCCCTTAGAGATCAGTAAATCTGAGCATGTGAGCTGCCGGTGTGATGAGGAGATAAAACTTTTTCCTTCTAATGTCCTGATGCATTAAGGTGGATAGCAGCGCTAGGGTTTTAGGGGGAAAGAAAAGTGGTTCTCACAAGAAGGCTGAGTGAAGGTCCCAACCATTAAAAAAATTGGAGCCTATGACAAATTTCCTTGATTCAACAGGTATTTGTTAAGCTCCTACTATGTGCTAGGTATGGTTTTGGAGGCCGAACAAAGGCAAACAATGATTACAAAATCTCATGCCTTTAAGGCATTCACATTCTTGTGGGATAAATCAAGGCAGTTTACAAATGCATAATATATAGCATGTTCAATGGCCTTTAGTAGCAAGGAGAAAATGAATGGGGAAGGAGGCAAGAGAGATGTTGGTGGGGGAGGCGAAGGTGATTTAGATAGGGTGGCAGGGAGGGCCTCTGGGGAGGTGGTAATTGAGGAAAGAAAGGCCTTAAGGGGGTGAGGGAATAAAACATGCAGATTTCTGGTAGAAAAACATTTCAAGAAAAGGGAACAATTGCAGGAGCCCTGAAGCAGGGGCTGCTTGGCATATTTGAGGAACAACATAGAAAGAAGTCAGAGTAGCCGCTCAGCAGAGAGGAGTAGAGGGGAAATGGTAGAAGGCGAAGTCAGACTTGCATTGTGGGCCAATCTTCCAGGTCACTAAGAGGACTTTGGCTTTTGCTCTGAGAGAAATGGGAAGGCATGTCAGGGTTTGAGACAGTGATGAGATGTTGCTTACACTTTACCAGGGCCTAACTTTAGAAAGTTGAGTAGGGAGAGCAGCTTAGAGGCTTAAGATAGAAATGATGGTGGCTTCTATCACATTGTCGTCCTGGAAGATATGAAGTGGTCTTCTGACTGGACCTTGAAGACAGATCTGATGAGTTGGTTGACTTACTGGTTGTGGGTTATGAAAGAAATAGAGGAATTGAGAATGATGCAAACATATTTGGCCCAAGTGTATGGATATTGCCAGTTGTTGAGATGGGGAAAATTGGAGGAGCAGTGTTATGGGGGCAGATGAGATCCTCAGTTTGGCTTATGTTGCTTTGGAAATGCCTTTGAGAAATCCAAAGTAATGGAAATATTGAGTAGGAGGTAATATACATGCCAGTCTGGAGGTCAGAGGAGAATTCTAGAATATAAGTTCAGAGAAGTAAACCTGGGGCCATCCTGTGTGGATGATATATAAAGACCTGAAACTGATGAGATCAAAGGAATGAATGGAGGTAGAGGAATGAAGCCCCAGGAACCAAGCCCACCAGAACTCTTACAGATGGAAAGGTCAGGAGGCTCCTTAGCAAAGAAAACTGTGAAGGGATACCCACCGAGTGAGATGATGAGCCCAGAGAGAGTGTGATGTCCTGGAGGCAAATAAGAAACTATCTCAAGGGGATGGGAGAGGCTGGCTGTGTCTAGAATTAATGACACGTCAAGGACGATGAGGGCTAAATATCAACACTGGGATTGTCAACATGCAGGTCATTGCTAATTTTACAGTTTATAAATTTTCATACGTGGTAGGGCCAAAAACATAAACATGGGAGAGAGAAATTGAAGACTATGAGAATACGCAATTCCTTTGTGGGATTTTGTTGTAAAAAAGAAAGAAATTCAGTGATAACTGAAAGCGGCGGGGGAGGGGGGGCGGAATTTCTGGCTTCCATTTAGGATGGAGAAAGCTAGAAAGAGAACCCTTTCCCCAAAAAGAACAAAAAGCCGGGTAATCAGCAAATTCGCATCTTTTCTGGAACCATCAAAAAGGTGGGGTCTTGGGGCAAACAAATATAAGAGATAAGGAAAGACTGTGCCTTCGAAGAGAGATGGAACACAGCAATCGCTTATATGGAGCGGGTGCTGGACATCATACACTTGTGTAAAAGGGCTTCAGCTAAAATGCTTACTAAATTCTAAAGGCCAGTGTTGGCCAGCGTGAGAGTATGGAAAACTCTGAGAGCCATAGACCTAAGGTTTCATCCTCCTCTCCCCGTGACCCTACCAGGTACTGATGAGGAAGACTGGAGGGCAAGCCTTCCTCAGTGCAGGCCCTGGGGAGGGGATTGGCAGCCTCACAGGAAGCCTTCTTTCCTATCTGCTCTACACAGCAAAAGTCTCCAGCTTCTAGGGGAAGGGTACAGGCAAAAACCCTTGTAATAGGGAAAAGGAAACAACAAAGTATTTTATTATTTAGTGGGGGTAGAAAAATGCCTTGGGTCTCCACCATTAGAAATCTACTAGGGGAGAGGCAGGAACGTTAAAGAGTCTCCACCTCAAGGCCCAGCGACACAGCATCTGCCGAAGACTGAAACTGAAGGAGAGCGATGGAAGTTGTTCTCTCTGCCCCAGCTACCTGGCTAGCAAGAACCGAGTCATGGTAATTATGATCTACTGCTGGAAAGGCATGTGGAGAGATCCTTTGTGAGGGGAAAGGGTAAAAAAAGATCTAAAGTCTGGATAAAACAAACACTGAGGAAAAGTGTCTGATGAACCAACCCTGATCCTAAGCATGAAGTAACACTAAACAAATTGCAAGTCTTTCATGCACTAAGGGTAGTAACTACAGCAACAGCCAAATCTCACACCAGCTCCATTCTTGACCAAATTGAGTCACAAACCATGTTAAAGACCTAGAAAAGGAAACAGTGGCCCATTTCCAGGCTTAAATATTATTTACCATAGTCTACATGTTTGGTTTAGTGTACCCACAATGTTTAACTTTCAGACAGAACAATACAACACACAAAAAGCAAAGCACATGTGTGCACACACGTAATCAAGAGTTGAAGTCAGGGGCGCCTGCGTGGCTCAGTCGGTTAAGTGGCCAACTTCGGCTTAGATCACGATCTCATGGTTCGTGGGTTCGAGCCCTGCATCGGGCTCTGTGCTGACAGCTCAGAGCCTGGAGCCTGCTTCCAGTTCTGTGTCTCCCTCTCTCTCTGCCCCTCCCCCACTCATGCTCTGTTTCTCTCTCTCTCAATAATAAACAAACAAACAAAACATTAAAAAAGTTTTAAAAAAAAAGAGTTGAAGAAGTCAACAAAGCCAGACTCAGACTCAGTGATGCCCACTTGTTGAAACTATCCATCAGAGAACTTGAAATATTCATGATGAATATTGTAAAGGCAATAGTGGAAAAGGTGAACAACATGTATGAACAGATGGAGAAGTATAGCTGAGAGACAAGCCAGGAAAAATCAGATGGTTATCCTAGAAAATTTTCTAAAAATATGATAGAGATGAAGAATGTCTTTGATGGATTTGACAAAACTAAGGAAAGAACCTGCAAGCTTGAAATTAGGTAGAAATAAATGAACTGAAACACAAAAGAAAAACAGCAAAACAAAAGAGAAGCTTTAGGGGCTGTGGGATGACATCAGAAGACTGAATATGCAGTGAGAGTCCAGGAAGGAAACAAGAGAGTGCACAAGGCAGGAGAAATATTTAAAGACATAACGGCTAAGAGTTTTCCAAGATCAATGAAGGATGTAAAAATTACAGATCCAGGGGGCCCAGAAAACACCAAACAAAATAAATCCTCCCTCCTCATAATGTTTCTAAATAAATGGCATCCACACTGCTGAAAATCAAGGATATTGAGAAAGCACTCTGAGGAGAAAGGTGAATTTTATATAGAAGAGAGAAAATAAGAATTACTGTAATTCTTTAAAAACCTAGGAACTAGTTGATTGAGTCATATCTTTAACATGCTCAGAGGAAAATGCAAGCAAACAATCAGCCCAGAATGTTAAATCCTGGTAAAATACATTTCAAAAATTAAAGAAAAACTGTTATTTTTCAGATAAACAAAAAATGAGACTATTCACTGCAGCTGACTACTGGAAATGTTCAAGGAAGGGCTTTAGCCACATGAAGCGATCATACAGAAACCTGGCTTTACACAAAGAAATGAAAAGCACAGGAAATGGTATATATGAAGGCAAATGTACATTTTTCCCTTATTTTTAATTGCTGTCTAAGAAAAAAAATGATCAGTGTGTTATCTGTCTACATCACACACAAAGCTCAAATGTATGCCCAGAGTAGCAGAAAAGATGAGGGGAAGAATTTGTGAGGATAATGTTCTAAGTTCCTTACACTGCACACGAAACAGTATAATATCCAAAGATAAAGTTTTAAGTTAAAGGTAGGTGTTGTAACCCCCTGGGAAACCAACAAAAAAAGTATAAATCATAAGCAATAGTGGAGATAAATAGAATAATAAAATTGCCTAATCTAAAAAAGGATGGAAGAAACCATTTTCCCATTATTCCTTCATGCCTTGTGTGTGTGTGTTAGAGAGAGAGAGAGAGATCTAGTCCAAGCCGCAGAGAGAGTGTATTTTAATAAGCATGCCATTTTTGTGCATTCTCTACTTGTAAACTCAACTTGATCATCCCAAGTTCACCCTTGTGACTGTCCAGCCCCATCTCAAGCTCCTGTGTTCTCATTGTCTTTGTGTCAGCTGTGTTGTTTTTCCAGTATTTCCAGTTAGTGCCCAGAGACTTCCTGAATCAGAGACTTCATCATTGATGTTCCCTCTACCAAGAATACTCTCTACTAACCTTTTAATCCGTCATGTTCTCCTCACCCTTCAAGTTTAAATCTACATGTTAATTTCCTCAGGGAAACTTTCCTTGAGCCCAGAGACCTAAGTTAAACTGTGAAATAGTTTCTTGGGACCCAATAGTTATCCTTTCCAAAGAATCATTAAAATTGTAATTGTTTATTGTTTTAAGGTCTCTTGTCGGTGACAGTCGCCCTTATATTTCTATTTCAATTATTCCTTTTTGTTCTATAATCTTTAAAAAAAAGGAAGGACCTGTCCCCCTTGTTTATCACTTATATCCCAGTGCCTTGCAGTGCCTGACACAGAGGAGATGAGTTAATTAAATAAATGAATGGGAAGCAAAGACATAAAGAAGCATTCTATTTAAGATGCATGTGTGTGGGAAACAGGACACCAAGTGAAAAGCATTAGTGTAATTATGGAGTGAAAGAAGCACATAGTAGGCTCTTAAATATTTGTTGGAATGGAATTCAGAAAACAGTCCATCATGTTCAAAGGAGGAAATTGAGTCAGGATTGCTTGTGACTAAATTCTGCTGTGACACAGAACTGGAGGGGGAAATGTCAGCCTGAAAAAGAGCCCATGTGAATGTACCCTGGTTTTCTAGAAACCCAAGCAGTTTCTGCTGTCCGTTTCATAGGTAATGCTATGAGGGCTATGAGGATCCTCTTCCACTAAAGTCTCCCTTACTCAGAAATTTGTCCATCAATTTTGTATTTGCTACCAGGCTGCATTTTTAATTACAGATTATCTACTTAGTGAATGTGTGCTTCCTTTCATTACTTCTAATTTGCACTGCTCAGGGAACAGAGGTTTAGAGAAGTGGTCTATACGTGTGGAAGGAGCCCAAGTCTTGGATCTTGGGTTTAATGCTGATTCTACTCTCAAAACCTCATTCTTCTATCTCTGAAACTTAGGGGTAGTGATATCTACCTCCTAACATAATTGCTGTAAAGTAAAATGAATGAATGTATGTTAAAAGCTTGACACACAGAGAAGTAATCAATTCCCATTAGTTTCATTTCTGGTCTAGTCTTTCTAGATTTAGGGAGACTGATCATTTTGCTAATGCGTCTCTTATGAGTCTAGATTTTGATCATGAATCTTTAAACTCAATCTTTTCGAATGGCAAACAGCAGCAACTCAGTCTCTTTATTGTGTATCTCCATAGTGGCATCTTCTTTCATATTTATGACCATCCTAATTGTTCCTTTTGGGATCTTGTCTACTTCAGATATACCCTTGATAGTATCTTACTAAGGCAGCCACAGGCCACCACAGTTTAATGGAAGATAGGTTAGAATTTCTCAGAGTCTCTGTTGGTAATTCTAAGGAAATTTTCATAAAATTGATATACTAGGGATTTACATGTTCCTTTTCTAGGTATTTACTGATCATCTATTTTATACATAAATTAGAGTTGTCTGATTTAGCAAATGAAAATACAGGATGTGCAGGTAATTGAGTGTCGAGTTTTATTTGGAAACTTTGGTGTAGATTAGCAAAGATCTCTGTATAAGAAAAGAAATTAAGGTATGGTTTGTATGGTTTGTGCCCCAAGGGAAGGTTTTGGTTTTGTTTTTGTTTTTACAAGTTCAGACTATAGTAATGGACTTGAAGACAGTAACCAGGCAGTGCATTGAAAGAAAGGGTAATGAGAGGTGCCTGCGTGGCTCAAAGGGTTAAGCGTCCACCTTCGGTTCAGGTCATGACTTCCTATTCTGGTCTGTGAGTTTGAGCCCTGCATCTGGTTCTGTGCTGACAGCTCAGAGCCTGGACTCTGCTTCAGATTCTATGTCTCCCTTTCTGTCTCCTCCTCCCCTGCTTGTGCTCTGTGTGTGTGTGTGTCTCTCTCTCTCTCTCAAAAATAAATAAACATCAAAAAACTTTTTTAAAGAAAGGGTGATGAATGAGTGGTATATATATTTCTACAGCTGCCGTAACAGGGTACCACAAAACAGGTGGCTTCTCCTAACAGAATTCTGTTCTCTCATAGTTCTGGAGGCTGGAAATCTGAGATCAGTCTCCAGTGTTTATTCTTTCTGAGAGAGGCTATGGGACAGTCTGTTCCATGCTTTTCTTTCCTAGCTTCTGGTGATGGCTAGGATTCCTCTACGTTCCTTGGCTTGTACGTGCATCGCTCCACTTTCTGCCTGTCTTCTCAGGGCAAATTCCTCTGTGTTTCTCCTCCCTTAATCCTGATACCAGTTGGATTAAAGCCCACTCTAATGACCTCAGTTTAGCTTAAGTACATCTGCAAAGACCCTATTTTGAAATAAGGTCACATTCAAAGCTATGGGGGTTAGGATTTCAACGTACTTTTTGAGGACACACTTCAGCCCATAAACAGTGGTATAGGTATTGGCGACTATAGAGATCAGAGAAAGGGCAGGTGTGTGTGTGTGTGTGTGTGTGTGTGTGTGTGTGTGTGTGTGTGATGGAATAGTGAAAAAAGGTCTGTTTCACCCTCAGGAATTAATAGAGCTTGACTTTGAATGGCGGATAGACCTTATTGGAGGGGAGGAAAAGGGCTGGAAGAAGATGATGAACGATAGAATAGAGAAGAAACTGGTCTTCCAGGAATGGAAGGTACTTGCTATAACTTACTAAGGATGACCACAAGCAGGGTGTGAACTCTGAGAAAACCAACAGTGGTTCCCTTTGCTCAGCTTAGGAAAGCAGCAGTATCAATATGAGTCAGGTTTCACTGGTGTCCAAGTTTCCTTTCATCTCTCAAATTTGAATTGTTTGGTGTTTATTTGGTTTTGGCACCAACCCCAGGGATGATACTAGAGGGAAAATCCTGGGAAGCTAATACAGACAAGCTCTGTATCCCTGAAGAAGGCGCTAAGCTAATATTGGAACCTGACTTGGGGGTTATATTTAAAATCAAACATCTATGTAAAACAAGGCATAAATTATAAGCAGTTGGTATAGTTAGAATGTTTATTTACTCAACAGAGTAGATTAGTTTCCAACTTTTTAGGAAGCATCCCCATACCAAAGTTTGGGTGAAACAAAGATCATAAAAAAGTTACTAGCTTTGTTTATTGCCTAAGAAGCCTGTATAGAAAATGTGCTAAACTGGGTCTCTAATTTTGTGAGTGTGTACCATACTATGACACGTCATAGAATGTACCGTGTTTGTGTTTGGACTAAAGATTTTAGACCTGGTTTCCGAATTCTTCAAGGAAACTAACGAAACTCGGTTTAAATAACGACTCAGAGAAGAAATCAAAGGTTAAAGGAACGAGTCGCAGGAAATACGAGCAGTGAGCTGTTCTCTCTGCTTATGTTCCGTTGTTGGGGCCTCCCCTGGATATGTGGATATTTTCTCGCATTTCTCCCTCTGTAATTAGTCAATTAAATCTTAAGTTTATGTGAATCTTATTTTATGTGAGTTTACCTTAGAATTTAGTAAGTTATCAAAGTTCTACAAGACTAGGGTTTTCTTTTGGTTGATGTTTGGAAAAAGATCTTTTGGAAAGAAAAGGAAAATCTAACGGTTGGGATGAGCGCTTGCCTATTTGTTTTGGAGCTAACTCCTCCCCCTGGTAGTCGCCAGAGGAGAGTGTGCACATCCAAAGACAGTGGAGGGAACTTCTCACCTCGTTATGTTCCTTACAGCTCTGTGACATCTGCTGCCTTTAGGGATTTGAGTTGATAATGTCCACAGACCTATTTATTTCCTACTCATTACCTTGTCAGTTGTTCAGATAAACTACCGCAAGGTTGGGGTCTTCAAGACTCAGAAGGTCAGCTGCAGTCAATGAGACAATAAGGACTTGCCCACTTTCCAGTCAATGTATCATTATTTAGAAAATGATTGTTTATGAAGCAGTGAAGATAAATACTTTAATCAATTATATCATTGACACCGATGTATTGCTTAGTGCAAGAATCAAATAACAGGATTGCTAAGGAAGCTAGTTCCAGTTGCGTCGCTCGTCTGTGATAGGCAACCTTGCTTGGTTCTTTCTAGGCATTGAAAAGTCCAGCGCAGTGGAACCCTAGGGAACTCCTTGATTCCCACTGCGCTTTGACCATTGGCAGAGTCCAGTCAGCCCTTCCTTCTGTCAGGTACCTTTCCTTAAACCGTCCTCACTTTGCAAAAAATGTTTTCCTTGCTTAGCACTTATCAAGTGAAAGCTGGCATTTGTTTTTCTAACTTTCCAAGAGCTCTCCAGATTCCTTTCTTAAATTCCAACTTTACTATCTTGTGTTAAAATTCTACACCCCCGGGGTTATTTATGATAGATATGCGCATAGCTGGGATCCTTATCTGCACAAAAAGAAATAGCAGATCAGGATTAAAAAAAAATCCTCGTTTCCCCCAAGGGAGTAAAAAAACCTTTTTTTTTTATTCTAGAACATCTTAAAAACATAGAAAGGAGAAGAGAAAGAATCCAGTTAGTCACCATTTAAAGGCAATTGTTATCAGTAATTTAGTTTATATCCTTCCAAGCTTTCTGTTTCCTGTATATTTAATTTTGTAAACTAGTTGCATTTGTGTTTTCTTTAAAATGGTATGTGTGCACATGAGTGTGTGCGTGTGTCTTTTTTTTTTTAATGCTGTAATCAGAAGTAGTATAAACAACATGGTTATGAATGTGGGAATGTGAAGGCAGACTGTATTGATTCAAATCCTGATTTCCTTATTTTTTGCAAACTTGAGGAAGTGATTCAGCTCCTTTAAAGCTTAGTTCTTTTATCCATAAAATGAACATAATCCTATGTACTTTTTGGAGCTAGTAGGAGAATCAAATAACATAATGTATATGAGCATTCATATACTATATGTACCTGGTGTCCAGCGAATGCTCAAAAGTTAACTATTTCTACCATCATTATAATGTAATCAGGAACATAATTTTACTTGAATGCATAAAATTTTATCCTTGCTATATACTGTACCAAACAGAGTTAATTGTTCTCTTATGTATAGACATTTAGGTTGCTTATAGATTTTTACCTTTATAAGTAACCTATAAACATCTTTGAAAAGATTTTTCTGTGGTTCAACATATTTTCTGAATTCTCTCTCCAAAAATTAGAATGACTTGGGTTAAGGAAGATGAACATATTATCTATTTCTTTCAAAAGAGGTTTGGCTTTTCTGTTTCCATCAGCATGGTGTGAATGTGACCGTTTCACCATACTTTGGCCCGCAGATTGTGTGTGTGTATGTGTGTGTGTGTGTACATATATTTGATAAACAAATTAATATCTCTTCCTTTGTCACTAAAGAATTGTGACAGTTGACATGATTATTTTTTAAGAAACTTGGACCCCTCTGCAATTTATTTGAGCGCTGTGGAGTGAGTGAGTGTCTACATTGATTTATTCTAACATCAGTGGGGCTGGATAATCTGTAGGCTCATACCAGGTGGAAGCTATTTAGACACAATAAATATTTTTATAACTCTCCTGGTAACCTCAGGGATATTTTCACTATGTCACACCCTGCTTTATCATATTCTCTAGATTGTATATCCTGTATTGTCATATATGCAGTGAGCAGGCAGCATATTTGGTAAGTGTGGATCATCCATTTTATCCAAATATGATCCACCAAGGAACCACATCTCCCAGTACTTATACCCTGTCGTGGTCTGTGTGTAACTTACAGAATATGATGAAAGTATTGCTATATTGCATGGCTTCTGACGCTTGGTCATAAGGAGACTGGCAGGTTACACCTTGATCTTTGGGAAGGTATGTGCCCTCTGGCGAGAAGCCACCTTTCACTGTGAAACTGCCACGTGGTGAGGAACTAAGCTAGCAATGTAGGAAGGTGATATGGACAGACACATCCATTTCCTACCTCTTCCAACTCCTCTGGCTGAGGTGCCAGAAATGTTAGTATGGAAGCCATGCTGTACATTAAAGCATAGCTAGATTTTCAGGCAACTTTGGACCCAGCCACTGACCATGAAGTCCAGACCGTGATTGCATGGAAGACTAGAAGTGCTAATGACCCTGGTGAACCCCGTCAACTCACAGAACCGTGACTGGTAATAATAAATCATTGCTTTAAGCCACCAAGCTTTAGGATGGGTGGTTGTGTAGTAATAGAAAACCAGTACAATGAATTAACACAAAGGAAATGCAGGCTCCTTGGTTTGAGATATTCCTTCTCTGTAAATGAGCAGCAAGTAAACATTGGAGTCACTAGTAGCTTTTGTCAAAGTGGAAATACAGTCATAGAAGGTAGCATTCCAAATTAGTTCGTGATGAGAGTGGAGAAGGGAGAGGCAGTTAAGAAATGAGCTGGAGGTAAGGTTTCACAGGGGTGTTGGTGGAGAGAACTGAAAGACACCCAGCATTTGGTCATTGAGAATCAGTGGAGTTCAGTAGGCAAGAGTTGAGGTGTCCCAGGGATTTGTGGAGTCTAAGAGATAAGATGCTTTGAAAGGACAAATTAGGAGCGCATGGGTGGCTCAGTCAGTTAAGTGTGCAACTCTTGATTTCGGCTCAGGTTGATGATTTCACGGTTCGGGAGATAGAACCCCATGATAAGAGTGTGGGGCCTGCTTGGGATTCTCTCTGCCCCTTCCCCACTCATGCATGCACATGAGTTCTCTCCTCTCTCAAATAAATAAAAATAAACGCTTTTTTAAAAGAAAAAATTAATAATCTTTTTTTTTTTTTGCCTTAAATGTCTGTCCTGCTGTAGATTGATAGATCTTTGTTTCTGTCTCATACAGCGTCAGAAGCATCAATCTCAAAGATGAGTGTCAACATATTTCACATATATTGATTTTCTGTCAGGTAATTTAGTACCCTAATGTCTATTTCAACGCCAATGGTGGTTTTAAAAAGTATTATTTTTGTGAGTGTTAGGTGGGTACTAACTCCAACTTTATTTTTTAATTTATTTTGCCTTTTAAATGCATGTGTGTGATTGGCAGTTAAGATTATGTGCTAGAGCTACATAGAATGTGGCATAGTCTTTTAAATTGAGGTGTAGTTGAAATACAATATCATATTAGACTCAGGTGTACAACATAGGAATTTAACATTTATATATATTAGAAAATGATCACCATGCTAAATCTAGCTACCAAATATCACCATATAAAATTGTTACATATTAACTATATTTTCCATGATGTACATTGTATGTCCAACTCTTATTTATTTTATAACTGGAAATTTCTACCTTCCTCTATTTATTCATCCCCTTTGCCCCTCCCCTCTGGTAACCACCCGATTATTCTTTGTATCTAGGGTCTATTTTTGTTTTGTTTTGTTTTGTTTGTTTTTTTAGATTCCACATATAAGTGAAATCATATGGTATTTGTCTTTCTCTGACTTAATTTTCACATGCTTTGAGGTCCATTCACATTGTCAAAAATGTCAAGATTTTATTCTTTTAAGGATGAAAAATATTTCATGGTATGTATATATACTTCTATATACATATGCCACATGTCTATCCATTCACCTATTGATAGCACTTTGGTTGCTTCTGCGTCTTGGCTATTATAAATAATGCTGTAATGAACATAATTTTTTCAAGTTATTGTTTTTATTTTCTTTGGATAAATACCCAGAAGTATAATTTCTGAATTGTATGGTAGTTGTATTTTTAATTTTTTGAGGAACCTCCATATGGTTTCCCATAGTGGCCACACCATTTTGCTTTCCCACCAACACTGCCAGAACTTTCCATTTTCTCCACATCCTCTCCAACACTTGGGATTTCTTGTATCTGTTGGCCATATGTGTGCCTTCTTTGGAGAAATATCTATTTAGGTCTTCTGTGCATTTTATAATTGGATTATTGAGGTTTTATTTTTTTTGATACTGAGTTGAATGAATTCATTATATACTTTATAAAGAATTATATTTTATATAAGGGATATAAATCCCTTATCAGGTATATCTTTGCAAATATCTTCTCCCATTTAATAGGTTGCTTTTTAATCTTATTATTTCCTTTGCTGTGTGAAAGCTTTTTAGTTTAATATTGCCAATATTTAATATTGTTCATTTTTGCTTTTGTTGTCTTTGAGGAGACTAGCCCCCCACCCCAAATATTGCTCAGACTGATGTCCAACAGCTTACTGCCTGTGTTTTTTTTCCCTAGAAGTTTCATGGCTCCTGGGCTTACATTTTAGTCTTTAATACATTTTGAGTTTACTTTTGCATATGATGTGAGAAAGTGGCCCAGTTTCACTTTTTCACATGCATCTGTACTGTTTTCGGAGCACCATTTCTGATACAGTCTTTTTCCCATTATATATTCTTGCCTCCTTTGTCAAAGACTGATTGACCATATAAGTGTGGGTTTATTTCAGGACTCTCTATTCTGTTCCACTGATCTATGTTTCTTTTCTTGATTTGTTTTGTACCATACTGTCTGGAGTATTATTGCTTTGTAGTTTCGTTTGAAATCTGCAAGATCTCCAGCTTTGTTCTTTTTCAAGATTGCCTTTGCATGGCAGAATTTAATTGATTTAAAAATACACAAAATGAAACTATGAAGAGCCTTTATTTAATTTAGTATTTCAGTCACCCTGTATCTTTCTTAGTGACCCCCAAACTACACTGAGTTTATGGAGTGTCTTTGAGGAAGGTTGGTCAGCAGGTTATGGAGAACAGATTCTCTTGAAGTGCAGTGAATAACACCACCAGCCAGGTTCTGAATGGTTGAGAGGCGAGATCCAACTCTCTTGAGCTTTCTTTTGAGGGGTGAGGTCCCAATATAAAAACAAGCATTGAGAATCATTTGCTTTTATTAGATACATCACTGCTTTCTTTTTACTTCCAATTTGTAATCAAAGTTATCTGTTGCCTCAGCGCAGGCTGCTTATTTTTTTAAAGAGTTTTGTTAAGATTTTTTACTACGTGGACTTAATTATGTAATTATATAACAGATCGGGTAACTGCTTCAAAGGAACCCTTCTAATCTATGAGGTACCTAAGACAGTCTTTAAGGAACATCTAATTACATAATTACAATGCCTAGTAGACCAGAATAGCAGGTAGCAGAAGTATCTTTGGAGCCATAAGAAAAACCTCTATTGCCTTTAGAGCATATAATATTAGTTATGAAAATAACCCCACTATTATGTCATTATATAACAGCACATAATGGCAAAGGAGATATTAATGCCAGATATCATAAATATTCTATGCAGTTTTATTTTACAAGAAATGATTTTCTTTAACTATCAAAAAATATGTAGGAAACAATTTGAAATACCTGTGAGGCAGTAAAAACTATGCTATTTTAGATATAGAATGCCTGTGACTTTTGAAAGAAAAATTTCAAAATGAGATTGTAACCATATAGAGTTAATCATAAAAGCATGCACATTAATTTTGAAACTGCAAATGTACTTTTAAGATTTCAAAGATAACTCAAAATGTTATATTCATATATTCAAATCTGGCATTTTATATTTCCTAAGTAGTAATAAAAAAAATCAAGAATAAAACTAAACCATGCCAGTACCTTGAAATGCCATGATTACTTTAGCTATATGTTGGAGAGGTGAAAGTTTTGCTAAAATCTGGGCAGTGCATCAGAAGAGAAAGTGAATTTTAATCAAGGTCTATGTTTTCCAACATTTTGGTGTTGGCAACATTGTTCTTTAATATCTATTGAAGAACATATAAGCAAACACTAACATTTTGACTGTATTCCATAGAACTCATAAAAACCTGTTTTGGTTGTTTTATGAGTAAAGGCCTATTTTTTGGTGTGTTTTAAAGGATACATTTTACGTGTTCGCTTCGGCAGCACATATACTAAAACTGGAAGGACACAGAGAAGATTAGCATGGCCCCTGCGCAAGGATACATTTTACAAAAGGAGCCCAGAATCTGTAAAGTATTGCATGGTTGAATAGTCACTACCCATTAAAAATTTTCATGCCAAAGTTTGTATCCGGTGATGAAACAAACAAACAAAAACAGGATATGATTGGCCATGGGCCCTGGTACATATGCAATCTACTTTCTCTGTGCTTTCTATCGCTTTTATTTGGTTTCTGTGAAAACTTATATATGTATGCAAGATTCTAAAAGTACCTGGCATAGGCACAAGCTTACATTCTCTGAGACCGCTGGTATGTAGAGAATGAACCTTTCAAATGTGTCATAGGGTCCACACTTTGGCAAAAAGGTTTCTCAAAGCCATTTTACAATAAAATTAGGCAAGTTTTAGTCATGACAAATATATAGACAACACATTTCTAAATTCTCTAAGGGACTGTCATAAAAGTATGGTCAAAGTGTTTACATGCCTTTGTATTATATTTTATTTTGAAAAGTCAAGTTTTGCTTGACATGTATAAACTCCTATTCTTACTATATTTTTCTTCCCAGGAAAATTTGAGTAGCACTCAAAACTCACAGTGCTGGATTGAGTTTTGCACATGGGATTATTCATATGAACATCTCAAGCACACATGGTTTCTTTTTATTAGAGGCCTGAAAATCTTTCCTCAGTATCACTCCATTATTCAAGACAAACAGCATGTATGCATTGTATTTCATATGTGCTAGCCACACACTGTGGTGTAATACTTAATACCCCCCTCTGTCATCCGTGTCCTCAAGTAGAACATAAACACCACCACAACCCAAATAACATTCTATGCATACTGTTCAAAATCATTCTTTGACCAAATGAAAGGTAAGAGAATTCTGGATACAATGATGATGGAGTAACAGGGAACGGATTTACTCTCTAAACTTAACCAACTAGGAAATCAAAAATATATATGAAGCAACTCTTCTCAGACATTACGTAACAGCAGATGCTTGCAGTCCCCCATTATCAGGTGAGCTCTTTGATTGTCCCAGTTTACCACATAGAGGTTGAGTCCCTTGCTATGCAGGGATAGAGAAAATCCATTAAAACCAAGGAAACCCTCTGAGTTCTAGAGACATTGATTGGAATTCAGAGAGGCCAAAGTATTGGAGTAAAGGGAACTTCACAAAGAGGTTTGAAGATCTGCAGACATGTCCCGTTGAGTCCTTGGCAGAGTAGTAATCTCCTCATGCATGAGAAAAAACTATCTAAAGCTGGAAAAAGAGCTGCTGGATGCAAGTAGGCTGAATAATTCCTGAAGCTATTATGGGCTGAGATAGTCAGGAATTATTTGTGTTAGTCAGAGTCAAGGTATTTAATAATAAATCATTCCTTGGGCAAAATACTTAATCAGATTTATCTTAGTGATGAGGTTAAATTACCCCTAGAATAAAGGCTGTTCTTCTCTAACCTAAGAGAGATGAAAAGAAATCCTATACAGAAGCAAAGTGAGACCAAGTCATTTTCGTGTGTCCCAGATGAAGAGGTTGACACTATTTAAGGAATACAACACAGTACTCCATCCAAGACGTAAAAGTCACAATTCCCTGCGTCCAAAAGAAAACAGGGAGACATACATAAGTTAGGAAAATACCCATAAACTGGAAGAAAATTAATAGACTCAGACCCAGAAATAATAGAAATGATAAAATGAGCATATAAGCATGTTAAAAATAGCTATTAGAAATGTGTTCCGTATTCAAGAGGTTGAGGAAGGCATGACCATAATATGAGATACTGAAGATATAAAATGGCTCAAATAAAACTTCTAAAAGCCAAAGATAAAATGCTTTAAAGGAAAAGTGCACTGGTTTGGATTAACACCAGATTACATCTTGTAGGAGAAAAGTCAGTGACCTGGAAAATAGCAATAAAATTTTTCCAAAAAAGCAGACAGTGGGAGAAAAAAGAAATTGAAAAAAAAATAGAACACTAGTAACTTTTGGGAAACTCTCAGGTGGTCTCATATATGTTTAATTGGTATCTAAAGGTTAAAAAATAAAAAAATATTTGAAGAAATAATGGCCAACATTTTTCCAAATTTGATAAAAATTAAAAACCCACAGTTTGAAGAAATTCATTGCATTCCAAGTAGAGGACACAAAGAAAAACACACTAAGGAGTATCATAATCAAATTGTTAAAACCTAATGATGAAAAGGAAAAATCATAAAAGTAGCCAGAAAAAAAGCCCAAAGAGGAAGAAAAATAAGAAAGACAGATGACTTATTAGAGGAGACTACAAAATGCCAAAGACAATGGTATGACATTTTTAAAGCGCTAGGAAGAAAAAATGAAAGGCTCTGACAATCTAACAGTGCTGCACTCAGTATCTGGTGATTGGGTGGATAGACTGTAGTGGATTTTATGACAAGTGATCCTTCCCTCTATCTGCTGAAATTACGGCTGGCCATGTGAATGAAGGTCTTGGCAAAAGAAATGTGGTCAATGTGACATGTGTACTTTAGAACAGAAACTATAAGAATAACATACCTTCTTTTTTTCTTGAGCCAGGAAATATTTATTTTATACAGAGTATCCATTGGCTTGGGACCCACAAATGACATGAGGTGCATCTGTTGTCATAAGCCATTATGATTTTGGAATTGTTAACACAGGCTAACCTGAGCCATTCTAGCTGATATGGGCAGCAAGATAGACGTGGAGAAACAAGCAAATTCACAGCATGAAACGCTAAAACAGAATGCTCAACTGTCTTACAAAGCCTTCAAATAACATAGTATCAACTATGCAAATATTTCTAATGTAGGACAAAGGTGATTGAAACCTAAAGAAACCAAAGCAGATAAGGAGGAGCTCTCTTCCAGGGAAAAAATTAATGATTGAAGGAGTGAATGAATGAATGAGAGAAGGATCCAAGACAAGAGGATGGAACCACCATGTGCAGCTTCAGAGAAATTTATTATTTTTTAAATATAATTTATTGTCAAATTGTTATCTATACAACGCCCAGTGCTCATCCCAAGAAGTGCCCTCCTCGATGCCCATCACCCACTTTTCCCTCTCCTCCACTCCCCATCAACCTTCAGTTTGTTCTCAGCACCCGAGAGTCTCTTATGGCTTGCCTCCCTCCCTCTCTGTAGCACTGATAGGAATTTATCCAAGGGATACAGCAGTGCTGATGCTTAAGGGAACATGTACCCCAATATTTATGGAAGCATTTTCAACAACAACCAAATCATGGAAAGAGCCTAAATGTTCATCAACTGACGAATGGATCAAGAAGATGTGGTTTATATACACAATGGAATACTACTTGGCAATGAGAAGAATAAAATATGGCCATTTTTAGCAAAGTGGATGGACCTTGAGGGTGTCATGCTAAGCGAAATAAGTCAGGCAGAGAAGGACAGATACCATATGTTTGTGCTCATAGGTCTAACAGGAGAAAGTGGAAGTCCGCAAGACCCTGGCTCAGAAACTCTCCATCCCAGGGCTCTCAAAGATTACACTCCTGCGATGGGATTACTGAATAGCCACTGGTGATCTGTCTTCTGTTCCTTGCTAGTGTATAGAAGAGTGATCAATGTTTTGTGGATTGATCCCATGATATTGCTTAACTCTTACTAATTCGCATTTGTTAAGATGCTTTTGAGGGGCACCTGGGTAGTTTAGTTGGTGAGTTCAAGCCCCACGTCAGACTCTGTGCTGACAGCTCAGAGCCTGGAGCCTCTTTGGGATTCTGTGTCTTCTTCTCTCTTTGCCCCTCCCTCACTTGTACTCTGTGTCTCAAAAATAAACATTTTAAAAAAAGATGCTTTTGCATTTTGGATTTAAGCCACATGTTGTCAGAAAAAGTGACATTTTGTTGGTTTTTGCAATTCATATATAAAGAAAATATATGCATTATATGTATATATTTATACATAATTATATGTTTATATATCATTTATATATGTAACATTTTATTAAGCATATTGTCTGCTGTAGTTTTTTTTTAATTTTGATAGATACAATTTATAAGATTCTGGATGTTTGTCCTATTTTCAGTTTGCTAAAACTTTGGTTTTGATCACAAATAGGCCTTAGAATATTAGGTTTGCTTTTCTTATATCTCTAGTGATGTCATTTTTTCTTGTTTCAACTGGTAGAAAAATATTCAAAGTTTAATAAATTTTAATATTCTTTGTATAAAGTCAGTTGGGCCATGATGTTGTGGGGACTGTTGGTAACACATTATTAAGTTCAGTTTATTTAGGACTATCAGCTATATTCAAAAGTGAAATTAGCCTGTAGTTTTCCTTAACTCTGTGATGCATTTTCTTTTTTGGTGTTGGAGTAAGATTAACTTCATAAAATGAATTAAGATGGGTTTATTTTTAAATTTCTTATTCCTTGGAACAGTTTACATAAAATTAGAATTTTATCTTTTCTTAATTGATGCACCATAGTAATTATCCGGACCTCCAGTATTTATTTTTATTTTTTGGTATAGGTGGGTTTTTACCTTTTAAATGACCATGTTTAATGATTATGGCTTTATTTAATTTACTTTCTAAAAATAGGCTTTATTAATTAGAGCAATTTCATGTCCACAGCAAAACTGAGCAGAAGGTACAAAGATTTCCCCTTAAGCTCCCTGCCCCCACATACACAAGCCTCTTTGTCAAAATTCCAGACCAATGTGATATTTTTGTTGCAATCAATGAACCCTACATTGACACATCATTATCACCCCAAGTCTGTAGCTTATGTTAAGGTTCATTCTTGATGTTGTATATTCTATGGTTTTCGACAAATGTATACTGATAGGTATGTGCCATTATAGTATCATATAAACTAGTTTTATTGCCTGAAGGTTTCCGGGATAATAGTGTATACTTTGACCCCAAACTTGCATAGTTCAAATTATCAGAGGCTATTTTATCTTACTTGGATTCCATGATGAGACAGAAGAGTTTCTCTTCATCTGTTTTTCTTATGTATTTAAGTTTTAGTTAACATACAGTGCAATATTGGCTTCAGGAATAGAATTCAGTGATTGATCGCTTATATTCAACATCCAGTGCTCATCCCAGCAAGTACCCTCCTTAATACCCATCATCCATCTAGCCCATCCGCCACCCACCTCCCTCATTCAACAAATGGTGCTGGGAATACTGGATGGTGACATGTGGGAGAATGAAACTGGACCACCTTCTTACATCATCTGTTTTTGTTCACAGGAGAATTTTTCTCCAGGCAAATTTGGACTAATGGTATAGCCTTTGGAGATTTAACGTTATTCAAGTTAGAATCAAGGGTTAGTTTCAGGTCACCAATTTGTGTTACCACGAACATACTTTTAAGATCGAAGTCTCCTGACTACTGAGATGAGTAAACACCCCATGGAAGAAGTCAAAGTTTTACACCCTGCTAAACATTCTCATGTTTCGCATTCCGATTCCTAAGTTCAGCTTTGCATTTATAAGGATGTTTGTATTTATCCTCCCAGAGATTCTAGTTTTGTTGTCTGTTTGTCATGGGGAAATTTTTAGTCTGTCATAATCCTGGAAACAGAATGCTTCTGGACCTTGAAAAATGTTAAAGATCAAAAGAAATATTTAATATTGGGGTTACTTGATTCATAAAAAAAAAAAAAACAAACCAAAGTGCGGTGCAGGTTTGTTACAGATTCACATGTGTCAGATCTTCGGAGTATTATAAAGAAACTGTTAAAAGATTGGTAGGAAATACATAAGCAAAAATCACTAGGGTTTAGAACTGAATTATCAAGCCTTAGAAGATGACTATCATGTTTGGTCAAGGCCACTCACGTAATAGGGCACCAGACTATAAGCATTGTGTCCACAGTATTAGCCAATGAAGGGTAGTCAACAGATTCAGGTGAATGAAAGAGTAAGGGTGACAGAATGGCCTGGAGAGAGACTCTTGAAGTCTCCCCCATTTCTACCAGAGGAGTTCAGCACAGCAGACACTGGTGTTCTGTCCCCTCAGCAGTCAGCATTCTGATTCAGCTTTCTGCCGGAGGACTTCTCTGTCCCCAGCGTGTGATTGGCCCACAGACAGGCCAGGAAGTTGGCACTCAGTCAGTGAGAGACCAAAGTCAGTGGCTCCAGTTACCTCATCCCTCTGCCAAGTCCCTTTTATTGGCTTCCTTCCCTCCCTGTCTCACTCACTACTTTCCTCCATCAGCACTTTCTAAAGAAAACCTCCTGGAATAAACTGGACTTCCTGAAATCCTAGTCTTGGGGTCTGCTTCTTGTGGAAACCCACACTAAACCATGGAGGATTCATAGACTACATTCTAAGAGGGATAAATCATCTCATAAACTGATTAGCAACAAGGGATGTATCTAATGATATCCTGTGAAGGTATTTTTGCATTATGTTTCTCAACTTCTAGCACTACTTGAATAAAGATGTAGAAAAATTGTTCATGAATTTGGAGGTGTCATAATGTTGGTGTAGGGTAAGCTGTAGGAATTATATTGGATGACAGAATCAGGATCTGCACAATTTTTTAACAGGATGGAAAATGGATAAAATCTAACAAAATGTTACATTAATGGACTAAGACTTTGTAATGGAGGCTCCTCAAATGTAATCTATTATTATATGATTAGGCCTTGGAGCGATTGGCTAATAGTAAACTTAATGTATGTGGCTGCTGAAAAAGCAGAAGTGATTTTAGGGTTAGATTAATGAAGTAATGCCTAGACTGAACAGGGTGATAATGATGTTGAACTTTGTAATAAACAAAGAGTACTGTTCTGATCATCTTGGTTTTGGTAGGATAGAAATAATTTCTTGGCAGGGGGAGGGGTGTCTGGGTGGCTCAGTCAGCCTCTGACTTCAGCTCCGGTCATGGTCTCTCATTCGTGGGATCAAGTCCCGTGTGGGGCTCTGTGCTGACAGCTTAGAGCCTGGAGCCTACTTCTGATTCTGTGTCTCCCTATCTCTCTGCCCCTCCCCCTCACATGCTCTGTCTCTCTCTGTCTTAAAAATAATTAAAACATTAAAAAAGATTAAAAAAGTAATTTTTTGAATGCTAGAGAAGGGAGTCGAAAGGACTTGGAGATATCTTATGGAAAAAGATACAGTGAATATGGTTAATGTCAAGAAAAGGAGAATGATGGAATTTGATGACTGTCTTCCACTGTTTATAAATCTGGCCTCTGGGAGAGGAATTAGGCATGCCTGAATGAACTTTATAGTCATTCGTGTCTGTATACCCAGTGTCTAATCCAATGCCTTGCATATAGAAGGAGCTCAATAAATGTTTGTTGAATGAATGAGAAATGAATGATGCCATGTATTCACCTCATTGAACTGTGCGAGAGGATACACACTCTTTGTCTGATGTCTGTCCATCTTTTTGTGTCTTATGTTGGAAGCCATTCTTTGGACAGGGAAGTCAGGATGAATGAGAAATTTTTTTTGTGCTCTGCAGTATCTCCCACAGAATTGTGATTCTATAGATCTATAAAAATAGGCTGATGCCTCTTGGCAAAGAAAGTCTCCATTTTCCTAATCTCTTTCCTATAAACTGTCCTTGACTTCATTATCTGTAGCAGGTGGCATATGTTTGTGCTAACGATTGCTTCATCTTCTGTCCTGGCCCTTGAATTTTCCCTCTGCATTGTGTTTGGGTTATATCGGGCTTCAGTGCATTTAAATCTTAATGTATTGATCACATTTATGATGTAAGGAAATTAGCCCATGGCCTTCTGTTATTTCCCACCCCAAGATTTCCCCTATGTCCCAATCCTATTCATTTTTTAAAAGTTTATTCATTTATTATTTCTGAGAGAGAGACCAGAGACACCAGAGAGAGAACGAACAAGCAGGGGAGGGGCAGAGAGAGAAGGAGACACAGAATCTGAAGCAGGCTCCAGGCTCTGAGCTGTCACGACAGAGCCTAATGGGGGGGGGGAGAGGGGGGCTCAAACCCACAAACCGTGAGATCATGACCTTAGCTGAAGTCAGACACTCAACAGACTGAGGCACCCAGGTACCTCTCCTCATATTCATTTTTAACAGTGTATTTCAGGCTTTGAATCATATTAAACTGAACAATATGCATTTCTTTGTTAATGCATTTTGGAGCTCTTCTCTTACCTAGTCCAGTGGGAAAAATGGTTCTTTTAGTTTCTTTTTACAGAGGTAACTGCCTAAAATACACAGGCTCTTATTCACCATGGAGTTGTGAGGAGGCTGGCTGTGCTGGGCATCCTTCACGTCCTGGGTTGGTGGCCCTTCTTCTCAAATGTTCCTGGTGACTCCCCACTTTTGCCTAGGTGGCCTGGCGGCTCCCTCTCCTGCTGTGCCAGTGTCTGAGCCCCGGGTCTTGTAAAGTCTGTGTCCTGGACATCCTGCCTGACAGCCCAAGCTCTGTCCTCAGCACTTAATCCTGCGTCTCGTACATAGTTAGCACTCACGATTATGTGATAAATGATTGTTCAGAAGAATACTTTTCCAAGATAAGTGTCTGCTCAGAATAGTACTTTTCCAAAACATGCTTTGTCTGTAGGGAAGGGCCATTATTCTGTTTCTAATATTCTTTCCCAGTTTCGTTTTCAGTCTCAGCATTGTTGAACCGGGAGAGTCAGTTTTAGCTATCAATGATCATGCCAGTTTCGCACATGATTTTGCACTTCTTTGTGTCTGATCCGCTCCTAATATAAGCCAAGCAGATTTGGGGAAAAGCTGCACTGGAATATGTCCTCATTTTGGTGTGGTTTGTTTTCAGAGGCATAAAGCTGCCCCAAGTCATCTGGCTTCTACGGGCCTTGGTTTCCTCACTGTGAAAAAGGAAAACCAAAAAAGGATATCCCTGGGTAATTCCTAAGGTGTGCTCAAGAGAAAACACTCCTGAATTCTCTGACTGGGGAAGTTTTCAGTAGAAGCTTCTGTCCTCCCCTCCCCAACCCCATGCAAAGGCACCCTGATCGTTTTTCCTTTTCTTTGGGCCTGATTGTCTCTTCTTGTTTGTAGCTGCCACTAATTTGCTCATTTGCTTGCTGGAAAATAGCTAATTAAAACCCACTTCAGCTAACAAGCTGACTGGGACCATGCAAATGTCACTCTCTGCTGTCTGCTACTTCCGTTTATACTTTACATTATTAGTGTTGTTTTTCCTCCCTCCGTTATAATGAATGCGAGGATAGATTTAGCGCCCCCTTCACAGGTGTGCGTTGGTTGAGCCGCCACCAGCCAGGGAAAGCTGTTTTATGGCTCTTCAGCACTTTGAGTGTTATTACCCCTGACAGTTAATGGTTTCAGACTGCATTGCTTGTTAGCGCTAGATTTTTTGAACAGCTTCATCTATCTTTTTGTTTTTACAGTGACTGGCCACATTAAGTATATGTGTCTCAGCTATTAGTCCCGTCTGTTCATTGCATGCGTTTCATTTGGTGTAGGGTTCTTTCTTCTCTCTCTAAAATTAGTATGTATTGTCATCCGTATACTTCAACACATCGACTTTTGTTATAATTATGCTGTCATCATTGTGCTTCCACACATTTGCTAATTTATTGTAACTAAATTAGACCTAATATTAGCAATTTTGCAGCTGTTCCTTTAGAACATACATGGCCATATATTTGGACGTTATTTAGTAATTATATTCCGCAGCGAAAAAAAAAAATGGAGCATGTTCTCAAAGAGGGAGAGGAAAGAGGGGGGAAGGAAAAGGGGGGGTTAGTAAAAACAAACTCACCTGAGGGTGGAAGACAGAGCAAGGAAATGAACCGAAAGCCGTATTACCGCACAGATTTCAGGGGCAGATCCAGAGTAAACAGCAGCGAATGCTCATACGGCATCGTGCGATTCCAAGAGGCTGTGCCTTAGGTCTGAGATATGCAAAGAAGCTAGCATTCTCTGGGAAGGGGTGGTCTGGCTACCTTCTTCTGTTGCTGTGAATGGGCGCCCTGCAGGAAGAGATCAGAAAAGACTAGCAGGAGGAAATGCTGGTCGGGTTTTTCTGTGAGTTACAAAGAGCAGGAGCAGTGCGTGGACTCCATCGGTGCTTCCATGAGAACATGGTATCCATGCACCTAGGGGCAAGGCTTACGTGATTGGTTTAAAAACATGCCTGAAGGGGAGACTCTGAGGATGAGAGGATGAGAGAGTTTGGATCTTTACATTGTTTGGAATAAGAAACAGCTTGCCGTGCAGGGTCCTGCTTTCTTTATATCTGGAGATAATATTTGAAAGAATGTGAAAAATCTGTCGTGTGTGTGTGTGTGTGTGTGTGTGTGTGTGTGTGGTTTGCATTTTAATAAGGCTTTGAGAATTTAACTTGATACAGGCATCTAAAATTATACAACACCAGTTTGGGTATAATATATGACGCTCAATAAATGATCAACAAGGCAGATTCTCCTAGGACACAAACCGCCTGATGTGAATAGTTGGGTATTTTGTAAATCCACCTGGGTACTCTTTGACATATTGAGTTAGTAATCCATTTAATGGGACCCTTGTGGTCTAGAAGAATTCATGAATTGTCCCAGGGGACATGGGTCTATTTTTAGGAGGTAACTCACGAGCAGAATCTAGCTCAACAAGTACTGGTTGTTGTGAATATTACACTGTGTGTTTTAATGGATTCAAAACGTTGTGTACAATGATGTAAAACAAAATCAAACAACATTTATAGTGGCATTGGTGTCTTGATCTTGAGAGTAAATAATGTAGGCAAGTCTTTTCCCCTGTGGGTAATATGCCACCTCATATATTAGAGATGTGGGCAGAATATCACTCTTAGGTACCCATATTTTCATTCCAATCAGGTCATAAGAGATAGATTTTCCTTGCTGACTGTGACCCACTCTGATTTCCCCTCTCTGCTTCTTCCTCCTAGAACTGAATATCTCATTTCTCCTCTCCTTTACAATTGATCAAAGCGTGCTCTTCAACTCTTAGAAAGCAAAGCAAATTGAAATGGCTAAAACATGTTGCTGTGTTACTCCTTACTGGGGTTTTATATTTTATATTTTTACAAGGAGCACTCCATTAAGCTCAAAAACATCATGTTCTGGGAGTAGAATTTGAGGAGACTCTCTAAGTGAGGAAGCAAAACATGTGAAGGTTTTTGCACTCATGAAACCAAAGCATGTGCAGTTATGGATGCATGAAGCTGGCCTTTTTCCTTCAGAAAGATAACAATTTTACGGGAATTTACGAGGCCATCAGTAAACCAAACTCCAGCCTTACTGACAGTGGGACGATCTCAGCTGGGATTTAAGGCAATGTTGATTTAATAAGTAAGGGTTGAAATTCAAAGAGAAAGCAAACATTGAAACACCAATAGCAAATAAAACAACAATAACAACAACAAAACAACCCATGAGGTTCTCTCCATGCCTTTGTGTGGTCGTCCTCAGCTCAGACTGAGCTGAGGCCACGGTGATGTGTCCTCTGCAGGAGGAGATGGCCAGTCAGTCTTCTGACAAACCTTTATGGACTCCAAGCCCTTATCCTACGGGAATTTACTGTTTTATCCCAGCCTTTGCCTACTGGGACAGGTGATGTCAAGCAATGACTCTACCCCCTGTATCAAGAATGTAAAATTGATTATACGAAGTCTCCCCATTCTCCTAATACAGTCCACCATCTTTAGATTCATAGACGCAGGAGAGTGTTCCCATTGGCCTTCTTTGATCTAATCTTTATGGCTCCAGGGCAAGAGAAAGTGGTTGATAAAAGCAGACAGTCGAATTTGAGAATTGCTAAATCTTCTGAAAAATTTGGGGTCTACTTCCTGGGACAGAGCCTGCTCTCTCGATCAATTAGATGCAGAGACAATAGGGGGAAAAAGTTATCCATGAATTTCATTTAAACCCATTTCTGTTTAAACCCTTCTTCTTCCTTGTCTCAAGTTGCGGGACATGTTGTATTGTGTGGTGGCCAGAAACATCTTCAATCATTTCTTTCAGAAGAGATGACTTTAGTTTTTGGCTTAGTTTCTTACTATGTCACCTTTGCCAGTTTTATATACTAGGTATTGCCATTTTTGCCTTTATGTTTATTGGTAGTTAATTATTGCATTTAAATTCTATGAAGCTAGCTGGTAGGATCAATCCACCTCATATCACCTACGAAGTTCCTGGCATTTGTAACTTACAGGCAATTATGAGATATCAAAGGGCTCATTTGACAGAAAATCAGTGTTTGAAATACTCAATATTTTATGAGTTTCATTCACAACCTTTAATTTTCTACCTTCATATTATTACACTCATCAGTAACTTTAATCACTACAACCTCTGTTTCTCAGTAGGGAGTGGAAGTGGAGAATGGGTCAGCATATTCTACCCCATGGTGATTTGGGATCTCTTTACTCCAACAGGATGTGGGCACTGCTTAAGATTTTTGTCCTTCCTACTCTAACTTTTCAATATCATGGCAGAGATTTTGAGTTGTCTGTCTGTGGCATATAGCAGGATGTCCTTTTCTTTCATGTTGAAAATGATGGCACTCTAAAACAAATATGAATCAATGGCATAGTATTTATTAACATCAGCAGGGATTACTATGTTTGATATTTTAAAAACAAGAAAAATAAATAAAACAAAAACAGGCAACATTTTACCATGCATGGTTGCTAGAATGGGGAAAGCAGTGTCTTGTTTGAATGGGTCATCCAATGGATAAATTTTAAACTAGAGGGAAGAGTAAGAACAAAAACCAATTGGAGTTCCGGTGAGCTGCTGCATTAGGGCCTCTGTGAAGCCAGGGAGAGTGAGGCAGCTTCGTGGCTGGGGAGAAGCATCAAAATGTTAAGAAAAAAATTTTTTGAAAGCTTGTAGGGCCTAGTGGTATATGCCCGTGTTTTCACTCTAAGTCACCACTCCTTTTAGCAAGTTATTTTGGGAGGACCTAGCTCTTGAATTTCCACGTTTACTCTGTTGGGCCTATTGTCTCTAGAATTCTCACTCTCTTTGTGTGTGTGTGTGTGTGTGTGTGTGTGTGTGTTACATGTCTAAAATTGTGCATATACATATGTAAATAACTAAAAATTAAGAATTTCCTCATGGAGATCAATGTATAGAAGTTGAAAATGCAAGTTCACTAATGCCCAGTAACTTAGGACTAGTCAAAGGCTAAAAGATAAGCCACTCAGGAACCTCTGGGGTCTTCAGATTTTTAGATGTCTTCCAAATGTCTCAGGTTACAAGGTAAAATTACTATACCCTCATTTACCTGAAGATGTTACTAGAAATGGTGCTTCTTAAACTTTTCTCCCAAGTAATCTGAAAGTGTTCTCAGTGGTAGTGAAAAGAGAGCACAGGATGGGAGGTCATGGTCATGGTGGTTGTCAAATACCAGCTGCTGTAGACGAGAAAAAGTATTTTTAGAGTCCAATCTTTTATCTTAACAATTAAAGTGAATTTTCCATTCTATCTAACAGCATATTCATAGTTGTTCTAATTTTAAGTGTTTTCACCAAAAGAATATTTGGAGATGAGAGGAAGCCCCATATTTGGATGATTTTAATGATTAAGGAATGATCTATCTGAAAAAAACAGCTGGGTAGCCACTTTTCAATCCCATTTTGGGAAGAACCACCTTAATTTATCATTGGCTTTGGGAAGAAAGCCACGGAGAAAAATAAAGAAGGAAGAAAGGAATTTTCTTGAAGATCACTGACTGTTGTGATTGTCTTGTGAAGAGAGAAAATGAGAGCTTTTAACTTTGGCTTCAGAATGTACTCCAACCAAGACAGTTTTTGACTAATCTGTAAGATTTGATTATAAGAGAGTTTTCTTTATTACTCTTTCAAAATTTTCTATTGCCTGGTGAAACACATCAGTTAGACTCCCTCTTCTAATGGTGGCTCTTAGAAAGAAAGAAGCTATGGAGAACTTAAGTCTACTCTTTTTAAAAAAAAAAATTCTTTTAATGTTTTATTTATTTTTGAGAGAGAGAGAGTGAGCATGAGCGGGGGGGGCGGTCAGAGAGAAGGAGACACAGAATCAGAATACAGGCTCTAGGCTCTGAGCTAGCTGTCAGCACAGAGCTCGACACAGGGCTCGAAATCACGGACCGTGAGATCATGACCTAAGCCTAAGTCGGATGCTTAATCGACTGAGACACCCAGGCGCCCCAAGTCTACTGTTTTGACATAGAAACTTTGGGAAGATGAACCAGTGAGGGGTAGAGCCTATTTTTTATAGAAAGGAGCAAGAGGAGGGAAGCTGTGAAATCTGAACATAGCTGTGAAATCTGCCTAATGTACCAGCACTTCCTTCATGCCCTTAAAATGAACTCGTACCCTTTAGCACTTCCTGGATGGGAGCTTTGGTAGGGATTCATCTGCAGAGACCACCTGGACTGTGAACTCCCATTGTCTTGGAGTCTTGGCATGGGGTTGGGAGGACAGAGATGGTTGGTGTCATATTCTCCATTGTCCATGCATTCGACAGTTTTGCTTTGTCTCCCTTTATAGAAATGTCTGCTGCTAAGAAGGCTCAGTTCATTGGTTCATGGGCAAGGGTTGGGATGATTACCTATTTTGAATTCCAAAAAGCCTGTGACCAACTGAAACAAACAAACAAGATCTAACATTTATTGGGTCTCCTGTGTTTAAAGCTCTGTGCTATCCACTTTCAGAGTTCTGCACAAAATAAAACAGATATTTTTTGAGGCATGACTTTCTTCTACAGGGCATATGATGAACTAAAGCCAATTTACTAATCTGACTGACCATGTTCATTTACTCAAGAACATCAGGAACTTGGTGATTTTGATAAATACACTCTTCAGCAGCTAAATTCAATGTTACAATGGAGTCCTAGTTGGCTGGCTACTGTTAGTATCATTTTGCAGGTTGAAAAGCATTGTGAATATATTTTCTCACCAGGCATGGAGATAATGCAAATTTCCTTAAAGCACCAGTTGTAAAGACTAATTCTACAGATTAAGTACTTTGGAAATGAAGGTGACATCATAGTCAAAATATCTCTTTAAAAGGGGGAAAGAAAGAAAGCATTTTCTCACTATTGATAGCAGGTGATGACCTTATGTGCACATGAGTTCACCTGGAGGTGAAGACGATTTTAGCTTTCTGCTAGCTTCCTACTTCAAGACTTCTTTCTTTGCCTGAGGGCCCTATCAGATCCTAAGAAGCCTGTTTTAAGCCCGTGGGGATAAGAGTTGTAGATAAAGCTTCCAGATTCTCCACCTTTATGTAGGACGATCCTAATGTATGTTTCGCACAGTTCTTAGAGGATCAGAAATTCTTTCATGATGCCGACTTTATGGGCTTTTCTCTGTTCTCTGTCTTACTTTGTCCGCTTGCTCACTTGTGGTAACTCCCATTGCTTATAAAATAAACTTACCAGCATCAAGGTGTTTGCTCTGCATCTGCGCTTCATGTAGGCTCTGGTTAATACTCTATTTCTGTTTCAGGATTAAAAAAAAAAAAACCTTATAAGTAAAACTGTTTCTATTATGGTTTATAATTTTTTTCCTCCTGCTGACTACATCACATTTTGTTATCAGGGTAATGCTGGTTTCATATAGTAATTTGGTTGGCTAGTACAGAAGTTACATGTTGTTTTAGGTGATATATTATTGGCCCAGGACACCTCGGCTCAGCATCTGATCCCAGGGTCCTGGGATTGAACCCCGCGTTGGCCTCTACAGCGAGCCTGATTAAGACTCTTTCTCTCCGTTTGCTTTTCTCTCTTCCACTCACTCACTCTCTCTCTCTCTCAAAACAAACAAAACAAGCAAACCAGAAAACTGGCCTATTAAAGCATTTTTCCCTGCTATTGTTTTGGTGGGGATGAAATTGGGTAGAGATTTTGATTGCTGATGCAGTTTATTTAAAGGCTATGTTTTATTTAGATTTTCCATTTCTTCTTGAATCACATTTTATAATCTATATATTTACTAGGAAATTATCTACTTCCTCTAAATTGTCACACTTATCTCTATGAATTTATTTGTTTATTTATTATTTACTTGTTTATTTTAATGTTTATTTAGTGTTTATTTTAGAGAGAGACAGAAACAGAGTGTGAGTGGGAAAGGGACAGAGAGAGAGAGAAAGAGAGAGAGAGAGAAAGAATCTGAAGCAGGCTCCAGGCTCTGAGCTGTCAGTGCAGAGCCTGATGTGGGGCTCACACCCATGAACCACGAGATCATGACCTGAACTAAAGTCAGACACTGAACCGACTGAGCCACCCAGGCACCTTTCTATGAATTTATTTAAAACATTTCTTAAAATATCTATGGTTTTAGCAATTATCTTCACGTGTGCTTTTTTTTTTTTTTTTTTTGTTTCCCTACATCTGGTAAGACAAGACAAATCTTTGAGGGGGCTTAGATGTTAATGAGAACAGAGGAATGGGCAATTATTGAAAAGAACTGGTGGGGAAGTTAGAGTTAAGAATATGTACATTATCTGTCAGTTCAAGTGTGTTTGTTTGGCTGTTCAAATTTCAGGTGACTAAGATCGTGAATTCCGTAGTGTGTCTGCTGCCCAGCTGAGCAGCTTACTAGTTGTGTAAACTTGGGCAATTTACTTATACTCACTTTGCCCCAGTTTCTTCATCTGAAAAGTAGATTCAGTAATGGGGTTGCCTTTATGGCAACTTTATGGGGTTGCCATAGGGAATAAAATGAGTTAATACATGCAAAGCTTTCAGATCAGTGCCTGGCACATAGCAACTGCTATATTAACAGGGGCAGGGAAAATGCAAGGTGAGCCTGGAGTATTCTGTAGTCTAGAGAGTGTGGGAGCATGTAGAGGATTTGGAGGGCATATTGAAAAGACAAAAGGTCAACTTGTGGCAGCTCCCAATGGGGAAATATAGGGCCAGTTTGACCAGTAAAATAAAGAAGATAGTAATGGCTTATAGCCCAAGGAACTAACTATCCATTAATCCATACTGATATAAATGATTAATTAACAAGCAGACAAATGGCAGACAGGGGTGGTATTTTCCTTCCAGTAGAATTCTAATTAATAACTGTATAAAGAGGGGTGTCTGGGTGATTAAGTTAAATATCTGACTCTTGGTTTTTCTCAGGTCATGATCTCACCTTTGTGAGATGGAGCCCTGAAATGTGATCTAAGATCTAAGCTCTTCCTCTCTCTTTTCCTCTATTCCTCCTTCTATCATGTTCAGTCTCTCTCTCGCTCTCGCTCTCTCTCAAAAAATGTATAAGAAATGACAAAAATAGAAAGTTAATATTGGGTAAATACCACCATAATTAAAGCATTCTTGCAGACAAGAATCATTGATAGATACTAAAACTAGTGGGGAAAGTACAGTCAGGAAAAAAAAAAGATTTGAACAGTTTCTCAGTATCTGTTAATAACTATTAACTGCAAAGAGAAAAATGGTCATTTTACAGTTGACAAATGGCAAAGACCACCAAGTGATTAAAGTTAACATCACCAATAATGATTTGATGACATGTACCTTCTGATGTAGTACACTAAAAATTAGGGACAGCTTCACAGCTGTGGCATCCTTGACAACACGACATAATCTCAACCTAATCATGGGGAAACAGACAAATGCCAATTGAGAGCTCTACGAAATATCTGGTCAACATTCTTCAAAAACATTAAGGTCACAAAAAACCAAAAACAATGTCTTCGAAAGATGAAGTACCGTCACAGACTGGAGAAGGAGGCATGACATTAAAGGCAACATGGTATCTTGGATTGGATTTTGCACTGGGAAAGGATCTTTTTGGGAGAAGTGGGGAATTCTAATGAGGTCTATAGATTAGTTAAAATTGTGTCAATATCGATTTCCTGGTTTCAGTAATAGTACTGTGGTTATGTCAGATGTTAACATTACGGGGAACTGAATGGAAGGTACACAGATGTACTATTTTTGCTACCTTTAAAAAGTCCAATATTATTTCAATGTTAAAAGTTAAATGAATTTTAAAAAATCTTCTATCTCTGCCATTGAAAGGTCTAGAAATAATGAGCAATCAAGTTACCATGAACTCATCTAATGTCAAGACTGTGGTTTTTCAAAACTATTTGTGATGAAAAGTTACCAATGCTTCTTGATGAGCTCACTGATTTCGAGTCTTTGAAAATATGTAAGATGATGGGCACCTGGGTGGCTCAGTCAGTTGAAAATCTGACTCTTGATTCTGTGCAGATCATGATCTTACAGTTGATGGGATCAAGCCCTGCATCAGACTCTGTGCTAGTGGCTTGGGATTGCCTCTCCCTCTCTCTCTCCCCTCCCCTGTTCACATGCATACTCTTTCTCTTTCTCAAAAATAAACAAACATTAAAGCATATGTAAGATGAACCTGAGGGTTCACAACAGGATATCAAAGACTAGCTGGGATGAGTCAGACTTTTGAGTCAACTTGAAGTCTCCCACTGGCCAAAGATGGGACAATTTGAACTTGAATCGGGATAATAACTGCCAAGGGTTTAAATATAGATCATGTTTAAATTTATAAGTTTATAATGATGCCAAGAGGGAACCTAACTTTGGAGGAGCCAGGGAGCTTATTTAAATTTTGAAAGCCAGAGCAAGTATTTTCCTGCCTTTCCTATACAACTGAGTCTCAAAGTAACTGATAGCTGATAAAGGAAAGTTTCTTTTTATAGAAGTATTTTAGTTACTAGGTGAAGAGAAGTGATGATTAGAATTTTGTGATTTTTTTCTTTCTCTCTCTCTCTCTCTTTTTTTTTTTAGAGAGAGAAAGTGCAAGTTGGGGAGAGGTCTAGAGGGAGAGAGAGAGAAAATCTTAAGCAGGCTCCATGCCAAGTGTGGAACCTGACATGGGCTTGATCCGACAGCCCTGGGATCATGACCTGAGCTGAAATCAAGAGTCAGATGCTCAGTCTGCTCAGCCACCAGATGTTCCAATATTGTGATTTCTAATAAGAAATATATATTTGATTTTCTCTCCATTTCTGGTGCAGAGCTCCTAAAACCCCTGGAATTTCCTAGGTGCTGAGAGTGATAAAGGTGTCTTCTGTTATGTTAAAGAGGTAACTTTTGGAAACCACCTAAGGATGGGGGCTGGGTGCTAGGGGTACCAATCATAGAGGATTGAGACTTTCAGACCCATCCCCCTAATCTCCCAGGACAGGAGGGGAGAGGAGTTGGAGGTTGGATCAATTGCCAATGGCCGATGACTTAATCAGTTGTGTCTAGGTGATGAAGCCTAACCCCAAAAGGACGGGGTTCCAGGAACTTCTAGGCTGATGAACACATGTAGGTACAGGGAAAGTAGGGGCCCCGGTAGAGCATGGAATCTCCCTGCCCTGTGCACATGCCCTGCCCTGTGCGTCTCTTCCATCTAGATATCCATCTGTATCCTTTATCATTTAATCATATCCTTTTATACCTTTTATATCCTTTTATATGTATCATATCCTTTTATACTTTATAAACCAGTATCTCTAAGTAAACTGTTTTCCTGAGTTCCATGAGCCACTCTAGCAAGATAATCAAACATGAAGAGGGGCTCATGGGGACCTCTAACTTATAGCTAGATGATCAGGAGTACAGGTAACAACCTGGATTTTGAGATTGGCATCCTGAGTTAGAGGGGTTTGTTAGAACCCCCAGTTGGTAGCTGGTAGGTCAGAGGCACAGTTAATAGCCTGGTCTTGTGACTGGTGGCTAAAGTAGATGGGAGGGAGGGGACAGTCTTGTGGGGTTGAGCCCTTGACACGCGGAATCTGCTCATTTTAAATAGGTAGCGTCAGAATTGAGTTGTAGGACACCCAACTGGTATACTGAGAATTGCTTGTTGGTGTGGAACCCCCTACACACACACACACACACGAATTGGTGATCAGAACTTAAATATCATAAAAGAGAGGCAGCCAATCATTATGTTTCTCTAGATGGCGGTGCACAGCACCACCTGTGAAATAGTCTTGTTACAGTTTTTGATCCCGAACTGATTAAACCTTCTATAGATCCAACTATCTATCATTTTAAAAGAAAGAAACATGTTTAAACGATACCAGTGGGATGTGAAATCAAAACTGTGAGACATACTACCACCAAAGCTACTGAATTTCTTCAACAAAAAAGTGTAAGGGGAAAAACATTTAGGGGGAACCTCTAAATGAAAAAAGGCGTAGGAGGCATATCAACTTACTGTAATATAGGCAGTTCTTTGGATCCCAATTCAAACATATTATTAAAAAGAAAAACTCTGGGGCACCTTCGTGGCTCTGTTGAGCCTTTGACTTTGCCTCAGGTCATGATTTCATGGTTCATGGGTTCAAGCCTCACATTAGGCTCTGTGCTGACAGCTCAGAGCCTGGACCCTCCTTTGTATTCTGTATTGTATTTTGTATTTTCTCTCTCTCTCTGCCCCTTGCTTGCAAGCGCTCTCACTCTCTCGCTCGCTCTCTCTCTCAGAAAAATGAATAAACATCAGAAAAAAAAACTTAAGAAAAACTATGAAAAAATAAGAAATGAGAAAGGATAACTATTAGAGTTGAGAAAACATGAATACTAATTGGTTATTTGATGACATTAAAGAATTCTTATTAATTTTTAGATGCGATGATCTGTGATGAAGAAAAACAATCCCTTTCCTTGTGCTTAGCAATGCACACTGAAATATTTTAAGGTGGAATAATGTATTGTTTGAGGTTTACTTTAAAGGTTTGAGATTTATGTGAGAATAAATCCATCAACTGATAATTGCTGAAGCCTGGTGATGCGTACAGGAATTCATCATATTATTCTTTCTAGTTTTGTATATGTGTGAAACTTGTAAAAGCATTTAAATATTATCAATCAGATTTTTCTTGAGAGAGATCTGGTGAACCGTGGCTTGATAACAGCCTTATACTCCATATGCCAATAATTCCCATGTTCTTCCCCAATTTCTGGCGTATAGAAAACAAGCCAGAAGCTGGAGGTGGAGAGTGTATTTGCTCTGCACATTCAACAAAGTCACAAATTCGTTTTCAAATATTTTGCAATAAGAGAAAGCGAGATGTGTTTTTCTAGCACTTTACCCCCGCGAACCACATTTTTTTCCCAAACTATATTGGTTTGTTTTCCACAGCACTCATCAAAATGTTTATGAGTAAAATCTGTTTGTTAAAAAAAAAATTCTTAATTTTTTTTTTTAAACAAAACCTTTTACTCTCCCTTATGGGTTAGAAGTGAAATTAGAAAGTTTGACTATGAATACTCTTTGAATTCGGATTTCTTAATAAGACTAGAGAAATAAGTTTATGGGTCCAACTTATTTTATTCTCTTAGTTGCGAGATAAAACAGCAAGATTTCAAACATCAGAAAAAGTATGTGCTCTTTTCTATATACTTAGAGCAAAGTTCAATGGAATTGTTAGATTCGTTAATATGAGACTGAATTTCTAGGTATACGTTCTTGTTGTTGTTTTAATCACAGTCATGTCTTCCCCTGGCTAAAATTCAAATAGCACAGGTGAGCTTTTCATCAAGAGCAAAATACACTTGTCTTAACCACCCTCTCCATTATTTCTGCTCCTCAGGACAAACATTGGTTTTAGATTTTTCCTCTCAGACATAAGAGAGGATCCTCTTAGGGAGGATCTTGTATTATTTATCCTGAAATACGCTGATACATCTTCATTTTCATTTTATTGATTTTAATATTATCTGTTATAAATAGATGGAGAGTTAACTCCCTTATTCCCACACTGATTAGTTTCCCCCTTCCTTCAGAGTTCGTTACTCGGCATTTCTAGACTGGTCACCACTCCAATTTCAAAGGGCATGCTTATGTTTCTGTGTATTCTTCCATCAACTTCAGGCAGTACCTCTTGACTCTTTGTTTTGTATCCTGATGTCTGTTAGTATAGTTGGCTGTCTTTCCACCTTCTATTCTTCCTACCACCTGTAAGGTTTCTCCTGCCCTCACTTGGCTGGAACAGAGTCAAGCTTTCTGCCATTCACATTTTGTACTGTGGGTTGACTACAGAGGAGCATCAACTCCATTTGTGCTCTGATTTCTACTTCCCTATTCAGACCTACAGAGCTTTGGGCTTCAGTGTCTTTTTACCTGCTTTACCCCTCATGGCCACAATCCCTTACTTAGCTAGTTTAGATCTCCAAACCCATCAATATAGCAACTCCCCTGCATCACTTTCTCCTCCCTTCCCATTATCTCCCTCACATAGCAAAGCCTCATTTCTGGTTATATCTCCATCTTCACTTGCTCTGTGTCTGAAGGAAAATGTGCGAATAAGTTGACTGGTCTTGCTTTATTTCCATGACCACTAAAATCAAGGATCTCTTATGTTGCCCATGATTTGTGTTCTGTTCCTGTGGTTTATTTATACATTTACCTCGTTAGCCACTATTTTCGTTCTTGCCCTCAGTCCTCCAATATCTCCTCCCCCATGCTCACTCTCAGGCGATGACCTTGTTTTCTTATTTATTTATTTTTGAGAGACAGACAGAGACAGAGCGTGAACAGGGGAGGGGCAGATAGAGAAAGAGACACAGAATCTGAAGCAGGCTCCAGGCTCTGAGCTAGTGGTCAGCACAGAGCCCGATGTGGGACTTGAACCCACAAACCATGAGACCATGACTTGAGCTGAAGTCAGAAGCTCAACCGACTGAGCCACCCAGGTGCCCCTTGTTTTTAATGTCACTAAGAAATTATAAGTGGCGGTAAGAGAACTATCAAAGGCTCTGCCCCCAACTCCTACCATCTTACCTCTGTCTATCCTGTGACTAGGAAAGAACTACTTGCACTAGCCAGCCTCTCCACCAGCGTCCTACTCACAACCAGCCTTTTCCTATTTTAGGACATCCTGCCAATAGTTCATTGTCACATCTGTGTCCTGCATCATAGGTCTCTTCCGAATCATTTCATCAGTGTACATTTATGCTGTGATCTCCTGCGATCACACCTAACACACTCCCTTTTTCAATTTATCTTTCAAACTAACTCTCCATTTATCTAAGGACAAAAATCACGGAGGTAATTATATGTGAAGATATAATAAAAACCATTGAACTCTGCACTTTATTATTTTTTTTTGGCGTTTATTTATTTTGAGAGAGACAGGGACAGTGTGAGTGGGGAAGGAGCAGAGAGAGAAAGAGAATCCCAAGCAAGCTTCACAAAGCCAGTGCAGAACTTGATGTGGGGCTTGGTTTCATGAAACTGTAAGATCATGACCTGAGCCCAACCTGAAAGTCGGACCCTTAACTAAGCCACTGAGGCATTCTGATTTTTATAGTTGAAAGGGGTGAATGGTATTTGAGTACATGTCAGTAAACCTGCTGTTATATACTCTGTTTATCTACTTTCTTCCCATCCATTTTCTCAGTCTTCTGTTGTACCCACTCTGGTCTTTCGGTCTTACTACACTGCAGACTAGCTCTTGAGAAGATCACATCTAACCTCTGTTTGCTAAATGCAATGGTCTTTTGTTCTTACTTCACTCATTCAGTTTTAATTTTTTTTTAATTTCTCCTTGAGAGACAGAGAGAGATAGAATGAGCAGGGGAGGGTCAGAAAGAGAGGGAGATATAGAATCTGAAGCAGGCTCCAGGCTCTGAGCTAGCCATCAGCACAGAGCCCGATGCGGGGCTCGAACCCACGAACCGTGAGATCATGACCTGAGCTGAAGCCAAGACACTTAACCGACTGAGCCACCCAGGCGCCCCAACTCATTCAGTTTTAAACACAGTTGATCATTCCTTCTTTGAAGCATTTTATTTTTCTATTTGTTTTCAGAATACTTGATCTTCTCTGCTCACTGACTACTTCTGCTAATCTAGCTGATCTCTATAGTGTGGAAGATTCCAAGGCTCAATGTTTTCCAGCGACACGGATTTCCCAAGGGATCTCCTTCAGTTCATGATCTTAAGTTACATCTATAGGCTGTTGGAATCCGAATTTATGTGTTCAACCTGAGGTTTAAATTCATATATCCAACTTTTAAATCGATTTAGGTATCTAACAGGCAGGTAACCGGTCAATGTCTGCACTTGGATGTTTAATAACCATCTGAAATTTACATGTTCAGAATGAAATATTTTCTCCTGCCCGTACCTGCTCTTCCTTCTTTTTGGTCAGAAGAGGCAGCAAACTTCCATTGTCTCTGGTTGAAAATCTTGAAGCTATAATTCACTTTTCTTTCTCTCGCCCTTCACAGTCCATCACCAAACACCTGTCCACAAGCTGACCATGTGTCCCCACTGTCAACAGTTTCCCAGACTCAGTTGGTCTCTCATTCTTTTCCGTTCTATGTTTTTGACACATTGGTTCAAGTAATCCCTTTTCATAATATTAGGTCAGATCATTTCCCCTCTATTCCAAATAGTATGGTAAGATTATCTTTTCTTTGTTACAGGCTGAGCACTGTTTAGATGAGAAATCCTCAATTCTCTAATTATTGAAAAAAAATGAATCTCCTTTTGTTAAATAGTCTGTCCAATACATTTAACTCAGATTCTTCCAAACTCTTATTTTATTCTGTCTTTAATTTCTTTTTAATTTAGAAACCTCTCCCTTCCTTTCTGCACTGACTGATTTTTAAGATCTGAATGAGTATTATCTGGAACTGCATTGGCTACCCTCTTGGTAATATACTGTTTGTGGGATCCCATCATTTCCTACTTTGTTTTTCTCACAAATTTTTAGAAATATATCTAAAGAAACTTTTCAAGAGGAGGTGAAAATGTCTTCATTCTCATGTAACTGATGAGTGGTGTTCTGAATATAGAATCCTGGGTTGAAAATAATTTTTCCTCTTTGTAGTACTTTACTGTCTTCTAGTACCCACTTTTGCTGATGGAGATATGATGCCTTATGATTTTGAATAAAAAATTAAGTTTATTTATCTTGAGAAAGAAAGAGAGAGAAAGCACATGTGTGAGCAGGAGGGTGGCAGAGAGAGAGAGAGAGAGAGAGAGAGAGAGAGAGAGAGAGAGAGAGAGAGAGAGAGAGAGAAAGGGAGAGAGAGAGAGAATTTCAAGCAGGCTCTATGTGCTGTCATTGCAAAGCCCAAGGGTTCGAATTCACGAACCATGAGATCATGACCTGAGCTGAAATCAAGAGTCAGACACTTAACTGACTGAGCACCCAGGTGCACTGATTCTGAATTTTCATGTACCTAATTACCCCTGTCTCCTTGGAATTTTTAAGAATCTCTTCTTCTTTGATGTTGTGAGATTTCATAATGAATGTCCCGTTTCCAAAATTCATTTATTTGCACACCAAACTTTCTAATTTATATCCTATTTCTTTGTGAGGAACTTCCTTTAGTATTTCTTCTATAGCAGGTCTGCTGGTGATTAATTCCCTTCACTTTTGTCTGTCTAAGAAAGTCTTTATTCTTCTTTTATGTTTGAAATACATTTTTCCTGAGGATAGAACATGTTTTTCTTTTACATTTTCAAGATGTCACTCCATCCTTTCTGCATGCATGGTTTATGATGAGAAATTGCTGTAATTCTGATCTTTGTTCCTCTATATATAATGTATTTTTTTTCTTTGATTCTCCTTCATGATTTTCTCTTTTCCTTTGGTTTTCAGCATTTTCAATATGATCTAAGTGTGTTTTATTTTTGGTATTTATTCCGCTTGCTTTTCTCTGAGCTGATTTGTAGTTTGGGGGTTGTCATTAAATTTGTAATATTCTCTGTCATTATTTCTTAAAGTATTTTTTCAGCTGCCCTCTCTCTCATCTCCGTTTGGGATTCCAACTATGCATATGTTAGATTATTTGATGCTGTCCCACAGCTCTTGGATGCTCTGTTGTGCTTTTTGCTTTTGTTTTATTTTTTATGTATTTTAAACTTTTTTTGGCCTATTTGTGTTCCTCTCTGCATTTTTCAGTTCCATGGGTTCTTTCCTAGTTGTATTGCTTGCACTAATGAGACCTGTGAAGATATTCTTCATCATTGGTATTGTGTTTTTGATTTCTTGAATTTTTACTGGATTCCTTCTTACGGTTTCCATCTGTTCAGTGAAGTCACAACTTAGTTTTGCACTTTGTCTACCTTTTATCAGTAAGCCCTTTCCATATTAATTTACATCTTATTTTACTTTTCCTATAAGATATTTTTAACATCTGCGTCCTATCTGTGTCTGACGCTGTGAATTGTTTTTCTTGCCTTTGTTGTGTCCTCTGTGATATTTTGTTGAAAGCTGGATAGATATGTTGTATTGAGTCAAATGTTTTTTTCTATTCTTGTAATTATGAGCATGGGCCTGCCTTTACTTCTGTTATGCCTTCGGTTTGGGAGTTTGCACTGATCTAGTAAGGAGGGGAGCTGGGATTGAAGTTTGGTTGTTATGGTTGCCCTCAGTGAACCACAGACTACAAATTCCTCAACCATACCTTGTTTAGCATGTAGGCTAGTTTGCTAGACAGTTTACTTCATGTTTATTCTTTGCTTAGCTTTGTGTCTTTCCTATGTTCTGCTCCCCAGAGAGAATTTGTCCTACGCAGTTCTAAAGATGTATTCCATGGTAATTTTCACCCAGAGCCTGCCAGTGTGTTGACGAGGGCCGGTTAGGGGTAACTGCTCTAAGGTTCTGATGGAATCTGAGGCCCATGCAGGCACTGTGAGACCACAGGTGTTCTTGCCTCTCTTGTAGACACACTGATGGACCTAGCACTCATTCATCCCCCTTCCCCAGGTGTAGAGTACAGTGTTCTCCCTTTCTTTTTCCCTCTCTTAGTTTCAGTGGATGTGATAATTGCCCTAAGGCCATGATTTTGGTACTGTGCTTTCAGTAGATTAAGGCTTAAAAAATTATTCCACCTATTTAAACTAAAACCAAACAAAGTTTACCCATTTCTCTTAAACCCTACCTCCTGCCTCTTAATCACCAGTCTGTTCTCTGTATTAATGAACTTCATTTTTATTTATGTGTTTAGATTCCACATGAAAGAGATCATATTTGTCTGTCTCTGGTTGCTTTCATGTACCATAACACCCTTGAGGTCAATCCATGTTGTCACAAATGGCAAGATTTCATTTTTTATGGCTGAATAATATTCTGTGTTTGGCTATTATAAGTAATGCTATAGTGAACGTGAGGGTGTGTGTCTCTTTTAGTGTGGAAATTAGTGTTTTCATTTTCTTTGGGCAAACACCCAGAAGTGGACTTGCTGGATCATACAGTACTCCTATTTTTTATTTTATAAGGAAACTTTATACTGCTTCCCATAGTGCTTGCCTCAACTTACACTCCCACCAACAGTGCACAAGGGTTCCTGTTACTTCACATGCTCACCATCACTTGTTATTTCTTGCCTTTTTGAGCTTGGCCATTATGTCAGATGTAAGGTGATACCTCACTGTGGTTTTGATTTGCATTGCTCAGATGATTAGTGATGTTGGACATATTTTCATGTAGCTGTTGGTCATCCATATGTCTTCTTTGGAAAAATGGCTGTACAGATCTGTCCATTTTTTTAATCCTATTTTTTTTGCCATTGAGTTACATAAATTCTTTTTATATTTTATATATTAGCTTCTTATTAGACATACAACATGCAATTATTTTCTCCCATTCAGTAGGTTGCTTTTCATTTTTTGTCAGTTTCCTTTGCTGTGTAGAGCTTTTTAGTTTGATGTAGTACCACTTTTTTTTTTTTTTTTTTTTTTTTTTTTTTTTTTTTTTTTTTTTTTTTTTTTTTTTTTTTTTTTTTTTTTTTTTTTTTTTTTTTTTTTTTTTTTTTTTTTTTTTTTTTTTTTTTTTTTTTTTTTTTTTTTTTTTTTTTTTGCTTTTGGTGTCAGGATTCCAAAAATTTTTACCAACTCCTATGTCAAGGAGCTTACCACCTGTTTTCTTCCAGGAATTTTACAATTTCAGTCTTACATTTAAGTCTTTAATCCATCCTGAGCTAATTCCTTTGTATGGTATAGGACAGTTCTTGAACTTCATTATTTTGCACTGGCAGTCCTGTTTTCCCAGCACCATTTTCTGGAGAGACTGTCCTTCCCCCATTGTATACTCTTGACTTCTTTGTTATAAATATAAGCATAGATTTATTTTTGGACTGTTTTGCTCCATTAACCTATACGTCTATTTTTATTCCAGCACTCTGCTGTTTTAATTACTATAGCTCTGTAATGTAATTCAGAATTAGGAAGTGTGATGCCTCCAGTGTTGTTCTTTCTTAAGATTGCTTTGACTGTTGAGGTCATTTGTTATTTTATACAAATCTTTCAGTTGTTCGTAGTATTTCTCTAAAATATACCATTGGAATTTTGAGAGGGATTATGTTGAATCTGTATAGTGCTTTGGGTTGTATAGACATTTTAACAGTATTTGTTCTTCTAATCCATGAACACAAACTAGGTTTTCCATTTATTTGTGTCTTCAATTTCTTTCATTAATGTCTTGTAGTTTTTCATATGCAATTCCTTCACCTCCTTGGTTCAGTTTATTCCTAGGTATTTTATTCTTTTCATTGAGATATTAATGGATTGCTTTCTTAATTTTCCTTTCTGATAGTGTAGTTCCCCTTTATTAGGTAAAGAAACACAACATATTTTAGTGTATGATTTTGTATCCTGCAACTTTGCTATACGCATTTATCAGTCCAAGCAGTTTTTGATGGAGTTTTTAAGGTTTTCTCTATGTGTAATTTGCCTTTTCTTTATGTTATATTCTTTTACTTCCTCTTTCCCTTGTTTCCTTCCTTCTTTTGGATTCACTGAGTGCTTTTCAACTTCATTTGCCTTTATTGTCAGCTTATTACGTACAGCCATTTGTGGAAGATGTCACCCTATCATTTATGATGTACATACTTAACTTACATAGTGTTCTTTGAAATAATATTATACTGCTTCAGAGCCTAAGACTCTTCTAATTGCATACTCCCAAGTCCCCTTCCATTGATTTGTTATTTTTGTCACGTATTTTCTCTCTATATTATTAACTGCAAAATACATTGTTACTCTTTATACTTTTGATGCATAAGTATCTATTAAAAACATTAACAGTAAGAAAAAAGTCTCATATATATTTTTTAATGTTTTATTTATTTTTGAGACAGAGAGAGACAAAGCACCAGATGGGGAGGGGCAGAGAGACAGGGAGACACAGATCTGAAGCAGGCTCCAGGCTCCAAAATGCCAGCACAGAGTCCGACACGGGGCTCCAACCCACGAACGTGAGACCATGACCTGAGATGAAGTCAGAGGCTTAACTGACTGAGCCACCCAGGTGCCCCAGAAGTCTCATATTTACTATTTATTTTTACCATGTATGGTTCTGTCCAGTTATTTGGGTAGGTCTATATTCCATCTGGTATTGAATTCCTGTTGCTTGAACAAAGTATAGGAATTTTTTTTAAAAATTTGTTTGTTTGTTTAGAGTATCCCAAGCAGACTCCAAACTGTCAATGCAGAGCCTGATGTGGGGCTCAATGTCATGAATTGTAAGATTATGACCAAAGCTGAAATCAAGAGTTGGATGCTTAACTGACTGAGCAACCCAGGTGCCTTGACATCCCTGAATGTTTCATTGAACATGTCAGCTAGAAATAAATTCCCTCTATTTTAGTTGTCTCAAAGAGTCTCTGTCTCTATTTTAAAGGCTGAAGGACACTCCGTGATCGTAGATCTACATCTGCATGTGTATTATCCGTCTCTATACACAGTGTATGTGTGAGCAGAGATTTCTGGATTTAAAAACAAATTCTTCCTAATTTAATTCTGGAAAATTCTTGGCCGTCATCGCATCAATTATATCTTTTGTCTGCTCTCTGTTTTTGCCTTCTGAAAATCCAGTTACATGTATAGTAGCTCTTGGATACCCTGTTTTATTTTTATTCACACCTCTGTGTCTCAGCTTGGGTAGTTTCTATTGACCTTTCTCCACATTCACTCATTTTGGTCTCAGTTACATCCAGTCTCTTGATTAGCTTATCCAAAAGATAATTCATCTTCTTCTAACTACTTTATTTCCATGTTTCCATAGAATTTCCATGTTTCTTTTAAGTTTCTCATCTGTTTATGAACATTGCCCACTTCCTCCATATATTTAATATATTAATCTGAGTCATTTAAAATTTTTTAGCATTTTAATTTATTTTTGAGAGTGAAAAGAGAGTGTGAGTAGGGGAGGGGCAGAGAGAAAGGGAGACCTAGAATCTGAAGCAGGCTTCATTCAGCACAAAGCCCAATGTGGGGCTTGAACCCATAAACTGTGATATCATGTCCTGAGCCAAAGTCGGAGGCCCAATAGCCTGAGCCACCCAGGCGCCCCCAGAGTTATTTTAAAATCCCCATCTAATAGCGATAACATTGTTAGAATAAATAATCTACTGCCTGGAACTCAACATCAGAGAAAACCATTCTGTTGTTAGCTAGGCTGATGCATGAGTCTCTTCTTCAGAACACCAGTGAATTGAGCTGGAGCATATGGCTGAATCTAGACAAGGCCTAAGGGCCTCTTCTGTTCCCCTAACTAAAAGCTGAACGATACCACCAGTTACAATACTCATCCGAAAATAGAGGAGAGGAGTTCAATTATGGTTCTGGCAACACAGATGGAAGATGAAGATGAGCAGAGAGGCGCAGTGTGGCCTGTGCCTTTGGAACCATAATAGCGCTCTTCATGGGAAATAGCCGTTCCTAGAGCGGGAAGGCGCTGTGTTGGAGGAAAGAACCCAGAGAGGTTCCCGTCTTTAGGTGCCTACGCTTCAGTTAAAAGTAACCCAGATTTGTATGTAATTTAAAAATTCATGCTATGGTACCTTCTCCAATACCTGGATAAGGCTTACTCCATTCAGACCAGGACTAATGGCTTTTAAGTTTTGTTTAATACAGGGGTTCTTCACCTAAAAAATCACTTCTAGAAGCATTTAGGCAAAATAGCAATCTTATGGTGAACTAAAGCAATTGTAAGAAGGAAAGTTGAAAGGTATCTGTGATACCTTTTGACAATATTTGAAAAATTTCACAGACCACGCCTTTCAAATTAAGGTCAATGCGTAGAATTTGTTCTCAAAGTGTGAGTGACACACACTTGTCAAGCTGTGTCAAGTGTACAAACACTGGTGAAGCGTGGCCAGCTCTTTCTACTTAGAGAGTTTAAGCTCTGTTTGTTTCTAAGCATAATACCAGGAAGTACACACTGACAAAAAGCGATGCTTTGCACAGTTTAGTAAAAATCATGCACCATTATGGATAGACTGTCTTCTTGGAGGAAGAAAGGAGTGAGCCCTGAGACAGAGCCCGGTAGCCAGGAGCTCCAGTGGTATCTTCGCAATAAACCACTGTGAATGCAAAGTAGCCATAACTAAAGTGAGATTAGTTGTTTTTTGACCCAACTTTGGGCATCTCCTATAACATGTCACATATCACGTATGTACACTGTGATTTAATTTTATCTTAAAGTAATAATAAACACATAAAACTAGCGATTAAGTATAAAACAGTGAAGTAATTTGCAAATTTTCCAACGGCATAATAAATTAAGCATGGAGAACACTAGGCATGCAATTTGCAGTCATTTATAATGCAGTGTTTTATGTTAATAATTCAAAATCACATACTATTTGGAGACACTTCTAATTAATGTATTTATGAAATTGTCAACTGTGACTGTTTTGGTTCCATTTAGCTAAACATTTCAACAGAATTTGCTTGTTGTTATTTAGTGTTTGCTTGATGGCATCAGCAATATCAAATACAGGAGCAATGGAAGGTATTTGTGCAGTTGTTTTTCCTTCACATTGTTAAAACTCCTTTCTGATCACACCTCCAAAAAACTCAAGTCAATGACTGCCTTCCCCTCTAGTGCCAAATCCAAATGCTTGAGACACTTTGTTTGAAAGTTTTAAATGAAAGGGAGATGAGTGCCTGAATCAATAATTAATTGAAGAGGAAAGTTCATACCTTGTTAAAGAGTCTTTTAAATATTAAATACATTTCGTATCTCAAATTCATAGACACTGACATTTCTTTAGAGTTGATAACCATGCCTGTTAGGGACCATTTCTTTATATTATCATCTTTATTTGGATGTTTTTGAACATGAGGGGAAGACTAAATATTCATAAGTTGGCTTGTTGAAGTTTTATGATAATTGGAATTCATCCAAGCAAAGTTTAATCCTCCTGAGGGCATTTCAGGAAAACTAAAGAACAAAACAATCTCAAGACCAAGAGTAGTTAAAGTAGGAATTCAAAACTGACTATAGAGTATCTTATACATTAATAATAAAGGAAACACTACTGGCCTTCTTTCTTGTTCTACGTTCAGATGAGTCAAATAAATTCTCTAGTCTTAGGGATTCTTGAAATGTTGTCCAAGGAGAGGGAGACATAGACTCTGTTCTCACCAGGAGACTTTCCGTCCTTCACTCGGATCACTGATGTGGTCTGAATCAGGCAGAATAATTCATACCCTCTTGGAGCCATACTCACATTGCACAGTATTGTCACTCACTTGGCAACAATGGAGTTAGTGGTTGGGCAACACCGAGCTTAATCTCTATAACCTAAAATTGTCACGTATCGGAAAAGAGATAGAGAACAGACTGCAGAATGGCCCGGTGGGCTTGGAAATGCCCCCAGTGGGCCCTTGTGGTACGTTCATTTTTGAAATCCTATCAAAGTTATCATTTTCATCCCCCTCAACCTGCTTACAATGATTTAGACAATGGAAATAGAACACCAAGTAATGTGACATGGGGGGAGACAAGACTATAATATACCGATGGTTGTGAAAAAATTCAAAATATTTGGTAACCTTTAGAAGTATGTTGTGGTTTTTGAAGGGTAAACAAACTATGTAATAAATACTCATGGGCCGAATTTTTAGCCACAAAATGTTCTTTTAAAAATATAAATGTAAGAAGTTCATTTAGTTTTCTTAATTTTTTTAAATGTTTTATTTATTTTTGAGAGAGAGAGACATGGCATGAGCAAGGGAGGGTCAGAGAGAGAGACACAGTATCTGAAGACAGGCTCCAGGCTCTGAGCTAGATATCAGCATAGACCCTGACGCAAGGCTCGAACCCACATCTGCGAGATCATGACCTGAGACGAAGCTGATGCTCAACTGACTGAGCCACCCAGGCACCCCTCATTTTGTTTTCAAGGAAGGGCATCATAAAATAAATATCAACATATAACACGCACGGTAAAATAATTTGACATGTGTGAAAATTTAACAATAAAGCACTCATGGGAAAACATGAGAGATAATAGGTATGTTTTTGTGTCTTAAAAATCAGGCACCACCAAAGGTATTATGCAATGTTTTAGAAATCTGAGATAAACACAAAAACACCTTTACGTTCAAGCTATTTTTATTTTATAAAAGGGAAAAAGAAATAAAAATGGAATAGCCAGGAGCTTTCATATTTGTATGTTTTAGCAGTTAAAACATTGCCTGCTAACTTTGGTAGGGCCTGAAACAAGAATGAATTACGGGAGACAACGAATTTGTTTAGTAACAGAAACTTGTCTCCTTCATTGGCGACTGGGTCAGGCACTCTAGAGTCCTTTGGGTAACAGTGGGTAGAAGTTCCAGATTCTTATTCCCCTCTGTTTTCTGTTTCATATAGTTAAGTCTGTCTGCCTGGGGATGTCAGATCACTCTTTCTCAAAACCCTTAACTTGCATGAAGGAAGCCAGGCACCAAATGGTATCTACTGTGTGGTTCCCATTTATACGAAGTTCAATATCAGGCAAAAGTAACTTATGGTGACAAAGTCAGAATAAAAACTACCTTGAGAGGGGGCTGAGTAGTGACAGGGACGTTTGTGCTGACTTCCTTATTAAAGAACGTGAATAATGTGTTACACATTTCCTTCAAAACCTCTAAATCCAAATGCCGTTGTGGAGAATCGTTAAGACAGAAGGAGTAGAATGAAGATGGGCCAATTTTACAAATTTTTAAAGACCATTCTGGAATAGCAAGGGCCACTGACTAATAAGCTCAGGATAAAATGTACCCAACTTGTGAGAAGCTGATACGCAAGTATTCTGGGTGAACAGCAGAACCCAAACAAGGGAATCAATGACATATTGCGACTTTGCCTTCTATTTTTGTGAAAACTTTACTGACTCTGAAAAGCCTAGATTTGATGCTAACAGAGCCCTTGTAATTTTTTTAAAATGAATTGTGGTTTGCTGAACATTCAGTAAAATACGCAGATCTCTACAACTTTTCACTTAGGCATGCATTCATTTGACTATTACCCAGATTACGGGGTTAGACATTTCTGTCCTGCAAGAGTTTCCTTGTGCCCTTTCCCTATGAATGATTCTGTTCTCCCTGACTGTTCTAACTATTCCTCTAGCTTGGTATTACTTGTTCTTGAAGTTCATACAAGTGGGACCATACAGAGTTTACTCTTGTGTGTGTCTGACTTTGTTTTCAGGCTCCTGTCCTATTCACAGATTTTTCTATGCCGATATTGCTGAAACCAGGGTCCTCTGGCTCATGTTTTGAGATCATACCTCTCTGGCGGGATGGGGTAGAGTCTTTTACCTCCTGTGCTGAGTGAGAACAAAAACTTAAATCTCCAACTGTTCTTCACAGACATTCCTACAATCTCCTGTCTTAATTCTTTCTCTGCTGTGGCAACAGCTGACTCCAATGTATTAGCCTTTCTGGAGCTCTGCCAGTTGAATTAGTCTGCTTCTTATAACTAATAGGTGATCTATTTCTGTCCAACCATTATCTCCATGAAAAAGTTGTCCAGGTCTTTATATGAAACATGAGAGAGAAGAAAGATTTCTGGACTAAGAATTAGACAATCGGGATATTAGTTCTGAATCTGCTGTTAACTACAAAGTAACCTAAGGGAAAATTATATAGCTACTCTGGTTTGTAATTTGTAGTTTGTAAAATAAAGGAATTGATGTGTGGACAAAGTATGGGAAACATATAAAGAGTTTATATTATATACTCCCTATATATGCAGAGTGTATATTACTATTATAATGCTAATAGTAAAAGTAACTGGTAACTTATTCAAGGTCACATTGGTACTAAATGGCAAAGAATCCGTTTATCTGAATGTCCGTAAGATGATAGTGGAAGGGCATTTGGCTGGCTCAGTCGGTTAGGCATCCAACTTCAGATCAGGTCATGATCTCACGCTCGTGGGTTCGAGCCTTGTGTGGGGCTCTGTGCTGACAGCTCAGAGCCTAGAGCCTGCTTCAGATTCTGTGTCTCCCTCTCTATCTGCCCCTCTGTTACTCACACTCTGTCTGTCTGTCTGTCTCTCAAAAAAAAATTAAAAAATTTAAAAGATGGTAGTGGAATTCAGGATATTAAATTTATACAGCACTTTTTAATTTTTTATATTGTGGTAAAATACATGTCACATAAAACTGTATTAACTTTTAAGAGCCCAGTTCGATGATACTAAGTACACTGACCTTGCTCTGCAGCCATCCCTCCCATCCATCTCCGTCAGGAATGCTTTTCATCTTGTAAAACTGAAACCCTGTTCCCAGGGAACAAGAGCCTCACTCAGCCTCTGGCAACTAGCATTTCACTTTCCTTGAAAAAGGTTTTCAATCTCCCCTTCCCCCACACTCTAGCCTCTGATAACAACTGTTCTCTTCATTGCTAACCTGTGGCTTTTTGTTGTTGTGTTTTGTTTTGATTCCACATATTAATGAGATTATGCAATATTTGTCTTTCCATTTCTGGCTTAGTGCCCTCAACACAGTGTCCTCCAGCTTCATCCATGTTGTCACAAATGATTTTCTTCTTTAAGGCTGAATATCACATTTTCATTAGCCATTCATACATCAATGGACATTTAGGTTGTTTTCATGTCTCGGTTATTATGAATAGTGCTGCGGTGAACATGGGAATGCAAGTATCTCTTCAAGATGGTGATTTTATTTCCTTTGGATGTTTACCAAGAAGTGGAATGCTGGATAACATGGTAGTTCTATTTTAAAGTTTTGGAGGATCTTCCACACTGTTTTCTGTAGTGGCTGTACCCATTCCCACCAACACTGCCCAAGGAAGGGCTCCTGTGTCTCCACATCCTTATTTTTTGACATCTTCTGACTATTTTATTATAGCTATCCTCACAGGCGGGAGGTGATATCTAGTTGTGATTTTGATTTGTATTTGCTGGATGCCTAATGATGTTAAGTATATTTTCATATGCCTGGTGATCACTTGTATGTCTCCTTTGGAGCAAAGTCTATTCAGTTCCTTTTCCCATTTTGAATTGGATTTTTAGTTATTTTTGCCATTGAATTAAAAGTGTTCTTTATATATGTTGGATATCAACCCCTTATCAGATACATGATTTGCAAGTGTTTCCTCCTATTCTAATGGCTGCCTTTTCATTTGGTTGATTGTCTCCTTTGCTTTGCAGAAATATTTTAGTCTGTCGTATTCCCACTTGTTCACTTTTGTTTTTATTGCCTGTGCCTTTGGTGTCAGATTATAAGAAAATATTGCCAAAACCAATGGAAAGGGATTCTTTCCTTATGTTTTCTTCAGAGATTTTAATGGTTTAAAGGCTTCCATGTAAGGCTTTACTCCATTTTGTGGATAGCAGTCCAGTTCCATCTTTTCCATGTGGGGATCCATTTTCCCAAAACTATGGGTTTCAGAGACTGTTCTTTACCCATTGTGTATTCTTGGGGCTCTTGCCAAAAATTAGTTGACCATATATGTGTGGTTTTATTTCCATGTTATCTATTCTGTTCTGTTGATCTGTGTGTCTGTTTTTATGCCAACACCATACTGTTTTTATTACTAGAGCTCAGCAATATAGTTTGAGATCAGGAAGCATGGTGCCTCCAGCTGTGTACTTTTTGCTCAAGGTTGCCTTAGCCATTTGGGGTCTTTGTGGTTCACACACTTTAGGATTCTTTTTTCTATTTCTGTGAAAAATGCTATTGGAATTTTCGTAGAGATTTCACTAAATTTGTAGATTACTCGAGTAGTATGGACATTTTAAGACTACTAACTCTTCTGATTTATGAACACAAGATATCTTTGCATTTACAGGTATACCTTTGAGGTATTGCAGATTCAGTTTCAGACTACCTTGATAAACCAAAACTCACAATAAAGGAAGTCAGAAGGTTTTTTTTGTTTGTTTGTTTTCCAAGTGCATATAAAAGTTAGGTTGATAGGGGGCGCCTAGGTGGCTCATTTGGTTAAACCTCTGACTTCAGCTCAGGTCATGATCTCAGGTTCATGGGTTCGAGCCCCACATTGGGCTCTGTGCTGACAGCTCAGAGCCTGGAGCCTGCTTCAGATTCTGTGTCTCCCTCTCTGTCTGCCCCTCCCCCTCTCATGCTCTGTGTCTCTCTCTATCAAAACTAAATAAAACATTAAAAAAAAAGTTAGGTTCATGCTATACAACAGTATACAGTATATACTATAGTATAGACTATTAAGTATATAATAACATTGTCTAAAAACAGTGTATATGCCTTAATATTTTATTGCTGAAAGATGCTAACCATCACCTGAATTTACAGTGAGTCATAATCTTTTTGCTGGCAGAGAGCCTTCTCTCAATATTGATTGGTGCTGACTGAGCAGGATTTTGGTTGCTGCAGGTGGAGGTGGCTGTGGCAGTTTCTTATGAGAACAATGAAGTTTGTACATTGATTGACTCTTTGACTAATTGATTTTTCTGTAGTATGTGATGCAGTCTGATAGCATTTTACCCACAGTAGAATTTTTTTCAAAATTTGTTTTCTCAAAGCTGTGACCACATTACCAACTAGGTTTATGTCATGTTCTAAATCATTTGTTGTCACTTCAATGATCTCCACTGTACCATCACCAGGGGTAGTTTCTATCTCAAGAAACCATTTTCCTTGCTCATCCAGAAGAAGCAACTCTTCAGTTCAAGTTTGATCAGAAGATGGCAGCCATTCGGTCCCATCTTCAGGCTCCACTTCTAACGCTAGTTCTCCTTCTGTTCCCACCACATCTGCAGTTACTTTCTCCCCAGAAGTCCTGAACCCTCAAAGTTCCGAGAGAGTTGGAATCCACTTCTTCCAACCTCCTGAATCTCAGTATTTTGACCTCTTCCCGTGAGGCACTAACGTTCTTAATGGCAATGATCACTGATCAATCCTTCTAGAAGGAATTCAGTTGACTTTGCCCAGATCCATCAGAGGAATCACTCTGTGTATAGAGCATAGGCTAAGTAGATTTAGCATCATTCCTAAGGGCTCTAGGATTTTCAGAATGGTAAATGAACATCGGCTTCAACTGAAAGCCATCAGCTGCCTTAGCCCCTAACAAGACAAGTCAACCTGTGCTTTGAAGTTTTAAAGCCAGGCATTGATTTCTCCTTTCTAGCTCTGAAAATCCTAGACGGCATCTTCTTCCAACACAAGGATGTTACACCTACAGTGAAAACCTGTTTTTTAGTGAATCTACCTGCATTAATGATCTTACCTAGATCTTCTGGAGAACTTGCTGCAGCTTCTGATCAGCACTTGCTACTTTCCCTTGCACTTTTATATCTTGGAGATGGCTTCTTCTTAAACCACATGAACCACCCTGTGCTGGCTCAAAACATTGTTTCTGCAGCTCCTCATCTCTCTCAGACTTCATAGAATTGAAGAGAGTTAGGGCCTTCCTCTGGATTAGGTTTTGACTTAAGGGAATATTGGACTGGTCTGATCTTCTGTCTAGACCACTCAGACTTTCTCCATATTTGTAATGAGGCTGTTTCACTTTCTTATCATTCATGTGTTCATTAGAGCAGCACTTTTCATTTCTTTCAAGAACGTTTGCTTTGCAACCATAACCTGGCTGCCTGGTGCACGAAGCCTAGCTTTCAGCCTATCTTGGCTTTCTACATGCCTTCCTCACTAAGCTTAATCATTTCTGGCTTTTGATGTACAGTGACAGATATGCAATTATCCCTATCACTTGAACGTTAGAGGCCATGGAAGGGTTATTAACTGGCTTCCTTTCAATATCTTTGTGTCTGGGGAAATAGGGAAGCCAAAGGAGAACAAGAGAGATGGAGGAACAGACAGTTGGTAGAACACTCAGAACACACGCAACATTGATTCAGTTGCATTTGAACACAGTGTGTGCTGCCCTAAAGCAATTACACTGGTAACGTCAACGACCACAGATCACCATGATAAATATAATAATAATGAAAAAGTTTGAAATATCATGAGAATTATCAAAATACGACATGGAAACATGAAGTGAGAAAATGCTGTTGGAAAAATGGTGCTAATAGACCTGCTTGATGCACAGTTGCTACAAACCTTTAATTTCTGAAGAATGAAATATCTGCAAAGCACAATAATGTGAAGGGCAGTAAAATGAGGTGTGCCTGTCTCTGCATCTTTTTTAATTGCTTCATTAATATTTTATACTTTTTAATGTATAGATATTCTACTTGGTTAAATGTATTTCTTAGTATTTTATTATCTCTAGTGCTATTCTAAATGGGATTGGCTTTTTATTTCTTTCTCAGATATTTCCTTCATAGCATATAGAAACATAACTGAATTTTATATATTGATTTTGTATTTTGAAATATTACTGAATTTGTTTGCCAGTTGTTTAGAATTTTTAAAACTGTTTATTTATCTTAGAGAGGGAGAGGGAGTGAGCGAGCAAGCAGGGGAGGGGCAGAGAGAGAGGGAGGCACAGACTCTGAAGCAGGCTCCAGGCTCCGAGCCGTCAGCACAGAGCATGATGCAGGGCTCAAACCCATGAACTGTGAGATCATGACCTGAGCCAAAGTTGGATGCTCAACCAATGGTGCCCCCCAAAGACCCTTTTTTGCCAGTTCTAACAGCTTTTTTTGGTAGAGTCTTTAGGATATTGTCCATATAAGATCATTTTATATGCAAACAAAGCAATTTTACCTCCTCTTTTCCCATTTGGATGCCTTTTGTTTTTTCTTAGCTGATCACTCTGGCTAGAACTTCTAGTACTATGTTGAAAAGAAGTGGTAAGAATGGGCATCCCTGTCTTATTCCCAATCTTAGAGGAGAATCTTTTATGTTTTCATGACTGTGTATGACTTCAGCTATTGACTTGTCAAATATAGCCTTTATTATGTTGATATACATTCCTTATATACCCTGATAGTGGAAGTTCTCCAATGTTTCTTTATTTTGCTTCTCTGCCAGTTTTGTAATTTCTATTATAAAAATGTTATCTGATAGCCTCTACTTATCTGGGTTGGATATGGAAATCTCTCATAACAATATGACCTTAGTTCTTCCCTTCTGTATTGACAAGGAAGTGCTCAATTGGGGAATTTAAATGCAAGTATGTTTATCCCTTCCTAATATACAATGATTGCTTCTTCTTTTTTCTTTCAGATTTGTGACACTCGAACTTAGACATTTCATTTTAATTTCAGACCTAAGTCCCAGGCCATTAAATATTAACAACAAATCCCAAATTTCAATGCTGTGGAAGGCCACTTAAATCCCTCATTTTATAAGTTTAGGAAGCTAAGGTCTAGAAAGATGACATCTTTATGCTTATACTTGACAATATTGAGGTTCTTTTGATAGTAATTTCTTAAAATTTAAGTTCACTTCATTACCCTTACAGTTTCACCAGTTGGTAGATACCTAAGACCAAACTTTTGTCTTTCATTTGTGTAAATGAGACTTTTACCTGAAAGTATCTGAGCACCACTTGCATTATGCTAGTTCTTACTTTGCACATAATAAGGATTTGAATAATGGAAAAATGCATGTCACATCTGTTTGCTTCCATAATACTCAGTTTTACATGGACTGTTGATCTGACTTACAGCTCTTGAAAGTCTTATTAAAAAAGTTTTTTGGTATTTATTTTTGAGAGAGTCAGAGCATGAGCGAGGGAGGGGCAGAGAGAGGGAGATACAGAATCTGAAGCAGGCTCCAGGTTCTGAGCTGTCAGCACAGAGCTGGACATGGGGCCCCAACTCACAGACCGCGAGAACATGACCTGAGCTAAAGTCAGATGCCCAATCGACTGAGCCACCCAGGTGCCACTAAAGTCTTCTTGATTGTATCAGAGTAAAAGTTGCCTAATCATGGCCCACAAAGTACTATGTTATCCCCATTCTCTGATTTTACCTCCTGTCATCCTGGCTTCCTTGCTGTTCCCCAAACACATGAAGCCTCAGGACATTTGCACTTTGGAATTGTTTTTGCCTGGAATTTGATCACATCTTCACTTCAGGCTTCAAATTCGCCCTATATAAACTAGAAAACATCTGCAAAGCTCCGCTCACCCCCTCTTGAATATGTTCCTTTCCTCCGTAACTCTTTTTAGGTTGGGAACTATATCAAATCCTTCGAGAACTGTTCTGGCCCATGCCACTGTAACCCCTGGAGATCATATTCCCAACTAAGAAGCTTCCACATCAGTGCCTCCCTGTGCCCATCTTCCTACCACTTAATTCATCCTTCCCAAATGCTACCTATTTCCCCCCGGGAGAGTATTTTAATTTTGTCACCTCATCATCATAGCATGAAGTTGTGACCTGGGCTGAAATTAAGAGTTGGACACTTAATGGACTGAGACACCCAGGTGCCCCTCTTTTATTTATTTTTAAATGAAGAGTCCTTGTTTTCACTTTTTTTTTGGTGGGGTGGGGTGGGGTCCTGGGCCTTTCTTAAGCTGAGCAGGAAATGAGTGGTGATGAAGACCTGGAAAAAGCGGAAGAACCTCGGTTGGTCTCCATGAGGAAAGTGAGAGACGATGGGAGGTAGAAAGCCAGTGACAGTCAGGTGGCTGAGGAGTGAGGCGTACTGAAGGTTTGCTAGTTATAAGACAGCCACAGAAGGGCTGAAGCTTTATTAAAATGGATAGATTTTCCAAAGAAGAGGTTAGGATGTCTTTGAAAATGTATGTGATATAAAGCCTTACTTTGCCTCCTTGGAAGAAACCTTTGATAAACATCTGTGGTATGTTGAGATAACCTCTTAGCCCAGACAAGCTGGATGGATAACTGGTTAATTAATTTTATACACACACACACACACACACACACACACACACACATATATGTGTGGGTTTGGTCATTGTGCAGATGGAAAACATGTTTTATGGAAGGGTTTTATTTTAAATTGAAAGTAAGTATATGCCTTGAGGTAGGGCAAAGGGCTTTTAATGAGTTCAAGTCAACTGATGAGATAATCTAAATCATCTTACTTGTATAAACTCTGCGTATTATTAGCCAATTTTAATTTCAATTTTCTGTAAAGCAGAGTGAGTCCTAGAAGTGGCTGTAAAGGAATTTAAGTGCAGCATATAATTGTATGTTTTTACATAAATGCAGATCTTTAATAATTGCCTCATATCTACTCAACACCACTATTTTAAACAATATTCAAAGCATTCCATTTTGTTTTCTTCTTCGATACAACCAACTCTTTTACCTTTCACACTCCTCATTTCACTGGCTTAGGTCATAAAAAATTGAACATGTCATCACTGTAACATGTACAAATGATATGAGCAGGTTTGGGAACTGACACTCCTGACTCGAGGTGAGCAGAGAACTTGACTGGTGGCAGCGGAAGCAAGTCAGTGCACAGGAGACTGGCGGTGCACGCTGTTTGCCCACATTTCACATACCAGGGTTACCGTATGGTTTGACGCAAAAAGTGATGAGTGACCGGACCAGTTCCATGTTTTTTGGAGTCTGACTTGTGTTTCTTTTAGAAAGAATTGACTTCAAGTCCATTTAGTATAATTGGAGCTACACAAATCTCTGCCTCTTAGAACACTGAGGATTGAATGAGGCTTCGGACACCTGTCATTTCTACGCTTTTGTCCTTGTCATCCAGGCTTCAAATGTGTTAGGTCCAAGTTTTGCAAAAGCAGAAATTAACATTATTTTCCATATTGCCACCCATAATCTCCATAAGGAGGGATATGGTGATAAAAGAAATTTTTCGTCTCAGGCTTCTATCTTCTGGGCATCATTGTCTATCTCATGTTGCACTTTGATCTCTGTATAAATGACAAGTCTTTCTCTTTTTTTTTTTTTTGTAAATGATTTTTGAAATGGTTTGTGTTATAATAGTTCTGGGGAAGGTAGCATGGCATCATGGATTAAGAGGCTCTATCAGTTAAGCAGACTTCAATTTGGATTTATGGAACTTGAGCCTTTTGATTTGGGGCAGCTTGATTGAACTTTGTTATCCTCACCTTCAGAATAGATATTAACATAACCTCAATGGTAGAATTACAAAAATTAATGGCATAACATATGTAAAAGTTCTAGCACAGTGCCTGACATTTGATAGGCCTGCAATCAATGCCAGGTATTTAAATTTATTTATTTTTTAATTTTAATTATTTTTTAAAATGGTGGCTATTATTGGGGATTGCTTTCCTCAGTCTTCAGTCCAACCCACTGATGATGTTATCAGTTTTCTATGTATGTTAGGTATTAAAGTCTGCTTGGCAACTCACTATCTGAAAATTACATTGGCAACGTGCCTGGCCGTCACCTGGAACAAGACAGGATCAAAGATGGGAATCTTCCTTCCCACCTCTGACTTACTCAGGGGCTTGCGAAATCACGAATGACCTGCTTTAAAGATACCCATGAAGTGATGCCTTACATTCATAGACTTGTATGATTTATATTTTTGTTTTGGTTTTTTACTTTTTATAGTTTAAGTGCCTCCTCCTTTCAATGGATTCTGCTTGAAAAGATGGCTGATATTAAAGGAAAGTACTTGGGTCATTTCAAGGGTCTGCAGTACATCAAACACATCTCCAAGGCCAGTGTAGCATTCTTCCTCATCCGTATTAAATAAAGCCTCAAACAGGCTGCATTACTGGGCCCACTCAGCTCGCTCTCCACAGCCAGTTTCAATTGCACTAAAAGGAAAGAATTGGTAATTAATTATCTAGGCTGTGTAATGAGTTTCCATTACTTGGAATTCAATAAAGCTCTTTCATTGTGACCAGGCTGATCAATAGCACAGAAGGGCTAATAGAAACCATAGATACAGCTGGGATAATAGAATGGCTATAGGAAATTAGGCCTGGTCCCTGGAGCGCTCTTTCTTCTCCCTAGGGAATGGAGCTGCTCAGTAGATCCTTTTTTTAGAACACTCTTTGAGGCATTATGAAATGGGAAGGCTATTGTGTTCCTGCACAAGCTAATGGAAATTACCTTTACAGAATCCATACGCACTTGGAGCTGGAATGACTTTGGAAATTATTTAGTTGTCTTACTCATGGATCACCATGCCTTCTACCTTCTAGATGGCCATTTGTGTGTGTGTGTGTGTGTGTGTATGTGTGTGTGTGTGCGTGCACACACCAGGTGATATCATCTTGATATTCAGTACTAACCTCTCCATCTCCTAATGACCACTGCTGATTAGATAAATGGCATAACTTACAAAAAAGCAGCCAATCCTTGGAGTAGCAAGAGGCTTGTATGGTTGCCTACAGTAAAAAGATGTGAAGGGCTAAAAGAGATGGAGGGTGGGCACAGTAATTGATTATCTGTGGAATTTAATCTGGAACTAGGAAAGAAGATAATAGTTTAATTGGATGTTAAAATGGGCAGACAGTCCAGAGTGTGGACCTTTAAGGAAGGGTTAGGATGATGATTAAATCCGGTTTATAAGAACTCCATGTGCCTGAGAGAAGAAAACCACGCAGTCCAGCATTCCTAGAGAGGTGGGGGCAGAGCCGGTGCCTGAGGGTTTGCCTGTTTCAATCTGTAAAGAGAGGCACTCTGCTGTGTTTTCCTGTGGGGATTCATTCTATTCTTATGATAACTGGAGTAAGTCTCTGTTCCTTGTAACCACAGGACTCTAAGTAGAACCCAAGCCCCATTCCTGTATTTTCTAAAGGACTGATTGCAGGTAGTTGGAGTGCTTTGGGTGCATTATAAAATGTTGATGGAGATTCTGCCAGGTGAGAACCTGGGTATTTTCCAAAGACAACCGCAAAAAAATATCTCCTCTCATCCATGCTGTTCTGCAACATGACCTTGCCTGCCATCCACCAAGAGACAGAGTATACTTTTCCTCTCCCCTGAATCTGGGCAGGCTGTATGAGTGCTTTGACCAACAGAGTACAGCACAAGTGACAGTGTGCCATTTCTGGGCATAGCTCGTGACTGGCAGCTTCTGCTGCTTCCCTCTTAGAAGCCAGCATCATGCAGAAGTGTGAATTCCTTGAGCCTCTAGTGCTGTGAGAAGCCCAAGGCACATGGAGAGTCCCTGGATGATGAGATGGTACTGAGGGAGAGAGAGACAGAGCGAGAGAAGACACACACACAACCAAGGAGCACTGAGATGTCAATAACATTAGGAATGAGCCTCCCGGAAGTGAATCCTCTATCTTTGGTCACCCCATCTGATGAAACATGGATGAGAGACAAAACTCTCAGCCAAGCCCTTTCCAAATCCTGACCCCCGAAGTCATGAGCAAAATGGAATAGTTATTTTAAAAGGCGAAAGATTTATACGATCTGAAGAGAAACCAGAGTATGGAATAGTTATTTTAAATCACTAAACCTTAATTAAGTTAGCTTGCTATGCAGCAGTGGATAATCGAAACCCTGGGTCACTTGGCTTTCAAATGAGCTTTCTGTCCCTGGTGCCTCAATTTTATTGGAATAGACCAATATTTTTAGCAACATAGCCAAACACATTTTTAAGCTAATATTTATTTGGTAAATAAAAAAGCATAGGAGCACCTGGGTGGCTCAGTTGGTTTAGTGTTCGACTTTGGCTCAGGTCACTATTTCATGGTCTGTGGGTTCAAGCCCTGCGTTGGGCTCTGCGCTGACAGCTCAGGGCCTGGAGCCTGCTTCCGATTCTGTGTCTCCCTCTCTCTCTCTCTGTCCCTCCCTTACTCATGCTCTATCTCCCTCTCTCTCAAAAATAAATAAACATTAAAGCATAGGAATGTCACCTTAAAGTCACAGGAAGCATTTCAGGCAAAGACTCAAATTATGGGGTAGGTGCAATTTCATTAATCTTCATGACAACGGGCAGGAGAGAAGCTATCATTAGTTCATGTGAGATTGGTGCAGATTAGCAGTTTTGAAACAGTCTCAAGATTTCACCACGTGTCAGTGATGCCAAATTTAAGTTTTTTTCATTGATGGTTCTGTATCTAGCTCCGATGCTCTGAGAGTGCTCTTTGATGCCCATTCTATAAAACTGATAATTCATCAGATTCCAATTATGTAAACATCTTGTAGTAAATACCCTATTGATTGGAAGGAACCAGCTTCCCATGTTTCCATATCCACACCGATACTTGTTGCTGTCTGTCCATGGGGTCATGCCCATTTCTGTGGATGCAAAGTCATATCTTTTTGTGGTTTTGATTTTGCTATTCCCTAATAACTAATGATGTTGGTCACCTTGACATGTGCTTATTGCTTATTTGGGTATCTTCCTTAGAGAAGTATCTTTTCAGATCTTTTGCCCAGTTTTCAGTTGGCTCATTTATCTTTTTATAGTTGCAAGGAGTTCTTTATATCATGCACATACTAAACTCTTATTATTTGAAAAACTTTCCTCTGTGAGACATTGGTTCTTGAACTTTTTGATACCACGTGCAGAATTAAGAATCCAAGGAAGCCATAGAGTTTCATCCAGAAAAGTGTGCATCTCATGGAATTTTATATACATTTTCAGGGACTTCAGGAAGCATCCTAAGGCCACTGCATGAAATCCATAAGAATCTATGTCTCTCCCCTCTTCCCAGCTTTTGCTCTTCTCTAGAATTATGTGGTTAGTAGGACATGCAATGCAGCGAAATGAAGACAAAGATTTTTTTTTTTTGACAAAGGGGGTAAGGATCATTCCATTTGGTGACAGAATACACTTGCTGAGAAATTGCCTTGAGAAGTCCTCTTTAGGGTGGGTGATTTTCTTTTTGTTGTTGTTGTGTTCATTTAAAGATATTTTTCGGGGAGCCTGGGTGGTTCAGTCAGTTAAGCTTCCGACTTCAGCTCAGGTCAGATCTCACATTTGTGGGTTCAAGCCCCGCGTCAGGCTCTGTGCTGACAGCTAGCTCAGAGCCTGGAGCCTGCTTCCGGTTCTGTGTCTCCTTCTCTCTCTGCCCCTCCCCCGCTCATGCTCTGTCTCTCTCTGTATCAAAAATAAATAAAAACATAAAAAAATAAAAAAAAAATTTTTATGTTTTGAGAAAGAGAGAGAGACAGACAGTGTGCACATGGGAGGGGCAGAGAGAGACACACACACAGACTCTGAAGCAGGCTCCAAGCTCTGAGCTGTCAGCACAGAGCCCAATCCAGAGCTGGAACCCATGGACTGTGACATCATGACCTGAGCCGAAGGTGGATGCTTAACCAACTGAGACACCCAGGTGCCCCTAGAGTGGGTGATTTTCTATAGGGCAAGTATGGTGATCTTCAGACAAGAGAAGAAAACTGTGCATGAAGCAAGGAAAGATTTTTTTTTTCTTCGTATGGATAGAGGGAGAATGGAGAGAGAGAACTTCAGCCAACTGAGAAGCTGAGAGAGAGAAAGAAAGAGGAGGACCCCTAGGGCATATCTTGATGAATTAGAAGGAAATGGATGTTTTCCTAGGGCTAATCAACAGCGTTTGCTTAACTATCTTCATGTCTGCTTCTCAACTAGAGAGAAAAAGATGAAGTAGAACAGTGAGAGCTATTTAAACAGACAACTGGAAGCCGGAGGCTGGGGAACATTTAGACCTTTCCTTTTTTTTTTTTTTTTAAGTCTGTTGCTGGATTAAAAAAAAAAAATCATGAATCTGAATACTAATTATTTGGACTTGTAAAGTTACCGCTTAAGCCAAACTCAATGTCTCATGACAAATTTCTTCTCTTCTGTCTAACATCATTATCTTCGCTTTTCAAAATTAATCAGAAAAATTGTGTTCATTAATTCAGAATCTATCAGGAACTTTGAGGCATTTTAGAGACAGCATTTAAAGGAGTCAAGGATGTAAACCTTATACTAATTCCCTATTCATCATGCCTGGTTAAATAAAGGGCATTTAGGTTTTGCTTGAAGGCTCTTGATGATGGGGAAGTCACCACCTTATAATAGGCAACCCAGTTGATCTGAGCTTTGGGCAGCGGTACTTCTTAAAAAAATTCCTTCTTCACTTACCTGGAATGAACTACTATCCACTGTCTATCATTAGTTATGCCATTTGGAACCCAAAATATGAAAACTATAGATTCTCTATTTCCAGCATCATTCCTATGCGATACACCTGTGGGGTAGGTTCTTTATATTATGATCCACTTCCAATTAATCACTGCAACACAGGAAGGGTAGATGTGCCTTTCCCATCTAACAGGTGAGAATTAAGAATTGAATTCATGGCTGTTTATCCCAGTGCCGAGAAACTGGGATTTTAATCTTGGTCTGTATCATCCCCAACCTTAGTGATATCCATCATGTAACATGAAAAATGACTAGTTCTTTTTTACCTGAAAGGTTTAAATAATAGAAGACAATGCAGTTTTCCAAATTGTCTCTTCCTCCTTCAGCAAGAAAATAGCCTCAGTCTTCTAACCGAAAACATATATTGACTATTTCTTTCTTGTAGCAGGAAATAGTCAATACAACTTGTACAGCTCTGTGCCAGATACTGTAAACAGCATTATTTTTTGAGAGGGAGCCTAGTTTCTTGATCAACTCACTCACAACCCAGTAGCCATGACTGAACGTAATCCTCTAAAGACTCATACTAGTAGAAAGAAGTGTAATAAAGATTGAGGATAAATAGCCAAGTCCTTTAACTGCTTTGCCTTTGCAATTATTTTTTTTTAGGTTGTACTTTTTCCCCCCTTTTATTTATCTGCAAATCAGAGTTCAGTGTTCACTTTCTTGATGTTGCTCTGCTAGGGGAAAAAATGTTACGTATCTAGTTAGTGTGACAAATGGTAACATCTTTTTTATTTGTTCTGGGGGTCAACCAGACAGGCAAGCTGGGGAATTTCCATTTGTAATTGGGTTAGCCGTGTATGAAGACAGATGCCCCTCAAGTAGAATAGAAGAATTGAAGAAGTTTCCATTCCCAGTGACTGGAATCTGTGGAGATATACCCAATGAGGTCTCACTTTTAACCACAGATTTTTAAGCCTTAAAAATTAATCTGTTCATCCAGATAGTTACAGTGTAGGCTCTTAAAGAAATAGTAAGTGCTGCATCATTGTAAATGGATGCCTTGCAGTTTTCTACAATGACCAGGCGTAGGATTTTAAATGGAACTTACTCTGGATTCCACATCTCATGATGTGAAATATATATAATGTGGTCTTTAAACTAGGAGAGGGGCATTGAAGAACATGACAGGACTCTTATAGAAACAAGAAAATATCCTGAAAAAATATATATGCCTTTGAACCTGTTACGGGCATATCCTTAGACTTTTGACTACAAATTAATTTCTTCACTATTTAGATAGTGTTTTCCCAAATCCTTTATGGATCTAGCATCATTCTGTTTCTTTTTATACCTTGTTAGTTCATAGGTGCAGAAAGGGTTTAAAACCAATGTTTTCCCCCCCTAAGTTTATTTATTTTGAGAGAGGGAGAGGGAGGGAGAGAAGGAGAGAGTGAAGGAGAGAAGAGGGGCAGAAAGAGGGCAAGAGACAAAATTTCAAGCAGGCTCTGCACTGTCAGCACAGAGCCCAAGCAGGGCTCAAACCCACAAACCATTTCATGACCTGAGCTGAAATCAAGAGTTGGATGTTTGACTGAGCCACCCAGGGACCCCTAAGCCAGTGTTTTTAATATATACATCTTATATTGGTGAGCAAGGAATTCTGGACTGGGAAGTCTCTGAGCATGTGGCCCAGACAATGGATGCAGGCTGCTTCTGAGTTTGCCCGGGTCCCCAGGCTGTCTGTCTGTCTAGGTGCTATAGAAGGGACCTCAAACTGTGCTGGGAAGGCACGGGGACACAGGACCCTTCACTGGGCAGGTAAGAGGGAAGGGGAAGAGGAAAGGAGGAGCAAGGCATGTGACAAAATCACTTAAAATATGTGTTTATATATATATATATATATATTTATAATTGTTTTAAAATGTTTGGGCCTTCTGGAAGAGACACTGTAATGCCTCCTTGAGCTGGACCAAGCTGCCTTCGGGATATTGTTGGTGAATGACAGTTTTTTCATTAATTGTCATTAATTCATTCTTTCTGCCAATATTTTCTGAGTGCCAGACGCTGTCCTAAGCCTAAGGTTTTAATGATGAAAAAGATTGACACAGTTCCTTATGGAATTCTAGGAAATAACAAAACAGTGTGATCTTGTATTTCACAGGGTAACAAGTAACCAAATTTCAGATGGAAAAGATATTTTTTTTGTTTAAAGAAACCTTGCTTTGAAAGGCTATTTCACACAATGCTATAATATCATTGAATTTTTGTGTTGGAAGGGTCATTCATTTATGTAACAAAAATTTATGAATTACTGTTATTTGTAGGCAAGGGTAGTATCTCAGCTAATACTGTTACAGTGGTCAAGAGTTACTAGTCTGGGGGAACCTGGGTAGCTCAGTCAGTTAAGTGTCTGACTTTGGCTCAAGTCATGATCTCATGGTTTGTGGGCTTGAATCCCACATCAGGCTCTGTGCTGAGAGCTCAGCACAGATTCAGATTCTGCTTCAGCCTGCTTCGGATTCTGTCTCTCTCTCTCTGTCCCTCCTCTGCTTACACTCTCTCTCTGTCTTTCAAAAAGGAATATAAATATTTAAAAAAATGTAAAAAAAAATTTTTTTTTTGCATTTTTTTTTTTTGAGAGAGCGTGAGCAGGGGAGGGTCAGACAGAGAGGGAGATACAGAATCCAAATCAGGCTCCAGGCTCTGAGCTAGCAGCCAACACAGAGTCCGATGCAGGGCTTGAACCCATGAACTGTGAAATCATGACCCAAGTGAAGTCGGACACTCAACTGACTGTGCCACCCAGGTACCCCTAAAAATTTTTTTTAATAAAAAAAATAATTACTAGTCTGGGGTTTGCTATTTCTCCTAAAGGAAGTGACTTTATAGAACTGTGTTGTGCCTCGATATGTGTTGATTCTGGAACTTTTCTCTCTGGTGGATGCATCTTTCCTGTAATTTCTATATCCTCAAGGAGGCTTTAATGCCAGTTCCAAGTCTTCACACTAGTTCGTTGGGCCTGGCAAATGGGGGTGGGGTAGAGGTGTAGCTAATGAGAAGGGGGGAAATGGAGGAAGTCTTAAAGATCATTTATCCCTTTCTGTCACTTAGTAAACGAGTCAGCTGAGCTCCCGGGAGCAGAAGACACACAGACGGTGACAGAGCCAGGCTGTCCGGTTCCCAGCGAAGCCCCTTTGTAGCTCGCCCTCCTTGCGTATGGGCCATTGCAATATTTCTTTGGAATGGAAAGTGTCTACCATGATAAAGAGAAGGCTTTTGTCTCCTTCATTCAGCAGTGCACCCTCAGTGCCAAAATAGTGCCTGGTAGGTAGTAGATACTGATACAGGAAGTGGATGAAAAAAAGGCTATTTTTCACAGTTAAGGTTGAATTGTCCGTTGTTTTTACTCACCTTTACCATTAGTATCTCGTAGGTCCTCTGAACCTCTGAAGCAGTAGGTCCTTCATTGTTCCCAGGGAAGTTCTAAACAATCAGATATCATTCATTCATTCATTCATTCATCCATTCAACCAACAGGGAGTTGGTCATGCAAAGGAGATCCAGAAGAATTCCCCAAAAATAGATTAAAATGTTTTTAATGTTTTATTTATTTTTGAGAGAGAAAGAGAGAGAGAAATACAGAGCATGAGCAGGGGAGGGGAAGAGAGAGGGAGACTCAGAATCTGAAGCAGGCTCCAGGCTCTGAGCTGTCAGCACAGAGCCTGATGCGGGGCTCAAACCCATGAACTGTGAGATTATGACCTGAGCCAACGTCAGCCACCCAGCTGACTGAACCACCCAGGCACCCTGCAGATAAATTCTTATTAAAAAGCAACTACGTGAATTACGAGAGGCCAGGGGATGCTTTAATTAATGCCTTGTACCCACTCTGGCCCACAGCCTCTTTCCACAGCTGGACCAACATGGCAGTACCAAGAAAGCCACTTGGCGTGGAGCAGGCTGCCTGTGAAAAGGAGCCCGTTGTCCAGCTGGGAGACATGGTTGACAAATAGGACAGAGGATTGAGAAGTAGGCAATGGTTCAGTTTCCTTGGGACACCTACACTGGCATTAGAGGAATCTCTTTTAATTTTGTTCCTTTTATCCTATGACCCCAAATGAAGTATTTCTTGGCATACACCCTTAGGAGAGAGGTTCCAGCATGTCCCGTTTGCCACAGAATATTCCAGGTGTATTTCAGTACTGTTCACAGGAGCCAAAGAATGTTCAGGGTTAGCTATTGAGGCAGTTAAAGAATGGCCTATTATTCCTGCCTAAGTTAGCTGAAAACAGACTCTATGAAATGTATTTCAGAAAGGAAACTATTTTCCCTATCAGTTATATAATGAGGTACAATTACGCCCTAGGGTGATTGGATAGGATTTTGATAAGTAATAACCTAGCACATACCCAAGCATCCTTCAAGAGACTCAGGCGGTTTGGACTTGCAGCAAGACAGCTGTCTAGATGAATGAGTAATGTTAAGTCCTGATTCCAGGCAAATTATTAGTGAAAACCTAATACTCCTTTGCTAGAAGAAGCCTTGTTTAACTGTTTAAACATGGGATCCCCGTTGTCTATTCTGCTAAATTCTGCGTGACCACAGAGAAGCCACTTGGGTGCTCCATGTCTTCGTTTCCTTAGCAACAAAACAGAAATAAAAACCATACCAAGGCAACATATTATGGGTTATACTGTAACCTCCAAAAAGATATATCGAAGCGTTAATCCATGGAACAGTTCCAAATAACTGTGATGTTACTTGAAAGTAGGGTCTTTGAAGATCGTCATCAAGTTCAGATGAGGCCATTAGGGTGGGCGCTAATTGAGTCTGACTGCTTTCTAAGAAGAGTGACATTTGGACACAGAGACACATAGAGAGGCCATGTGGATGTGGCCACAAAGGCAGAGATCGAAGTGATCTGGTGGTGAGCCCAGACACAGCAAGGCTTGAAGGCCACTTTTGTGAGTGTAAACACTCAGGGAAGGGTTCTGCCCAGAGTCTCAGACGGAGCACAGCCCGGCCACCATGGTGGTTTTGGTTTTCTGGGCTCCAGAGCTAGGAGGGTATAAACTTCTGTTGTTTTAAACCACCTAGTTTGTGGTAACTTGTTACAGGAGGAAACTAATATACTACTTGACACACATGAGATTATGAAGTTAAAAACATGGTAACATACACGAACGTGTTCTGGAGCCTATTACACCGTATAAGTGGCTATAGAAATAGAAAGGTGACTTAGCTTTTGAATTTTTTTAATTTTTAAAAATGTTTATTTATTTTGGGGGAGAGAGAGAAAAATGTTTGTTTATTTCAGAGAAAGACAATCCCCTACATACTCCGTGCTGTCAGCACAGAGCCCAGTGTGGGGCTTGAACCTATGAACTGTGAGATCATGACCTGAGAGCAAGAGCTGGGTGCTTAACTGACTGAACTACTCAGGTGCTCTCCCCGCTGCCCCCCAAAATGACTTTATCATATGAAATCTCAAGATATATCAAAAACAAACTTCTGTGAAGCAGGCAATGTTAAAAAAATATAAAGCTAAATTGAAAACTCTGTTAGGGATGCTTTTTATCACGAAAAAATATTTCACACCAAGATTTTAGCTTTAACAATTTGTCGCTCGTGGAAATATGAACACTCGGCACTTTGTAAACATTCTGGAACAGTCTATTTTCTGCCTTCTTTTATTTTTATGTGTTTAAATAATTTCTTTCTCTGAGTATGTGAGTTTTTTTTTCTTTTCCAAGGAAATGTGACTCCCTTATTAATTACACTTAAAGTGTGAGCTTTCCCACAGCATACACAATAATTAGAAAATAAAAACCTGGCAAGACTTAAAAAAATAATCTTATGAAAAGTAGACACTGAAATCTCGTAATGGTTCTGATCCACCATTCACCACCCCCAACTCGCCACAGAGGTGAAATACTACCAAATTGTAGTCATTTTGTAATTTTCTGTTAATCCAAAAGACTGCTTCACCCTAAATGACACATTTATCATGTCAAAAATTAAACAGGTATAATGCTTTGGGGAACAACATGGTGTATGGCTCCTTCTGTGGATGCCTAGGAGGGGAGAGACTTTCTACTTGTTTAATTATTATTAGTAGTAGTTCATAGCTCCTCTTTGTGTTTCAGGATTCTATTGAACTTGAGTGGATCTGAGCAGGAGACAGAGTTAAATTTATCAAACTGAAACTCAGAAACGTTGGAGGTCATCTCGTTGAAATCCTCTTATTTTACAGATAAGGGAAGCAAAGCATAGCTGTTCAGTGACCTGTGGAAGGTTGCCCAGGGATTCGGTGACAGAATAAAATTCCAGCTGCCTAACTTCCAGTGTCCTGTTCTTCGTTCTCAAAAACCATGGTGGACATACAGACAGTTCTTGGATCTCTTTTTTACTAGCTCTGTGACCTTGGAAAAGTCTCTCAAATACTCCTTAACATACATTTTCTACTTGGTAGAATGGGGATTAAAAAACCAGGCTGGTAAAAGCTGAAGTGCAGCTAAGAGAGAAATATTGGTGCCACAGGCTATGACCCAGGCAGAGAGAATTTCAGCTTTCCACTCCTCCTTCCTGATGCCATGTTCATGGCTACTTGTCTTTCTTCTTCTTCCTCCTCCTTTTTCTTATTTATTTTTGAGAGAGACAGTGAGCCAGGGAGAAGCAGAGAGAGAGAGGGAGACAATTTGAGGGAGGCTCCAGGCTCTAAGCTGTCAGCAGAGAGCCTGATGCGGGGCTTGAACTCATGAACTCTTGAGATCATGATCTGAGCTGAAACTGGATGCTTAACCTACTAAGCCACCCAGGCACCCACTAGTTGTCTTTTCTGTCTCAGATGTGACTTGCTGGGCCAGTTCTTCCTTGACTGCCACAGGCATCATATAGGATCCTTCTGACTGCGCCTGTGGTCCCTGGGCTGGTCCCTAGTATGAAAGCTCTTCCCTTACCCCCACCCCAAGTTCCTAGTTATAGGTCTTTGACTGCAGGAAACGATGTCACATTCACTATTTGATCGTAGCACTTAGGACAGCACTCAAAAAACCAAGTTTCTCAGTGTGTGATCAGTGGTGGAATTGTTCTCTGCACAAATACTGGGGCAGGGTTGGGGGGGTCGGCAGAGGGAGGGGTTGAGGGTATATATTCTTGTAGAAGGAATCTCATCTCTCCTACACAGGCTACCAATGTAAATGTTAGATGAGTTCTCATGTACTGTATGGATCATTTTTTTCTCAATGAATCTTTACCTTTTGATTATGTTTTGGTTAGGATACTGCTATACTGCATTTGCTTATATCACCTGAGCACATAGTGACTGAGGTGGGGCTGGGGGGAGCTAGGAAGCTCAGGACAGCCAACTTTCACCAGAGAAAATGTAGTTTAAAATCACATCTTTACTAAGCATAAGCCACAGTGTTCTAAGTTACTTGTAGATAAGCTGAAGATTTCTGAAGCATGAGAGGCAGTGGTAGTAGAGAAGAAAGAGCTCTGAGGCTGTGGTCCGCTTTCCCAGGTCTGAGCCTGCGCTTTCGTGTCCTTATTCATAACATAGAAATAACAATATCTGCTTCATATATTTGTGAATTTTCGTGAAGAAGGAGTAAGAAAATGTTCATGAACACACTTGGTAGATGAGGATGTATTGCACGAATGCAGGGGTGTATGATTGTGATGTTGATTGCTAAATTGGCAATGACTGCTGATTCCTCTGCTGCTTTTAGGATCTAGGACCAAAAAATGGAGGAAGCTGGTCACTTATCATTATCAAGACCTGGGAATCTGTTGACAGTGTGCTAGGGTTTGCCCAGCCATTGGTGCTCAGTGACTTTGGAATGTTCTAGCTTGAGCTCAGGATGCAGGAGGGTCTAAGAGGCCATGAAGACCAGGGCATGGATAAGCATTAGTGACTGGAGCCTCTCATGTTAACGGCAGAGATAGGAAGAGAAAACAGGGTCTTCCCTCGAATCCTAGAACTCTGTTCTAACAAGCTTCTCAGAGGATACAAGTCTGAAATTCCCAAATTATTTCTTTTCATTTGATCTCCCATCTGGATTCATCCTAGGACCCATACAGTTGAGGGTGATAACACCAATCACACTTGCCCGAGAAATTCAATTTGACTCTAGTGTTATGAACAGAGATCTCAGCAGGCACCGTGAATTGAGCCAAGGCCCCTGTGCTTTCCAGAGGCAGTAAATATTTTTTTTGAGCGCAAATAGAACATACCCTGAGAGTGATCTCATTCAGTCAACTTCAGTCTCACACAATGACAGACTCTTCCTGTTTGATGCCCCTCTTTCCAGAATGCATCAGGACTCTGGACCAGTTTTCCCTTCTAGTGTTCTTAATTTTAACCCAATGCTGCAAGGCTGATGATTTGTGGATGGAAGGGAGAGCCATCATCACAAACATATACATTTAGCCTAAGAGGCTAAGGATCCTAGGCTTGTTTTGCCGAGGATTCAGGTCTTCCCGTGAGCAAGGGTGCAGTACTATGTAGGATACGGTGGGTCATAGTCTGTGGCCCGGGTATTTCTCTCTTGACTACACTACCACCTCAGTGAGCTGCAGTTTATCCCTATGACAAAGGCTTTTTCTCTGTTTTCACATCCCTTGGTTGCCAATACATCCTAAGGAGGTAAAAAAAAATTCCTTCAGGATTGAGAACATAGATGAATTCTTTTTAGCTCTTGCCCTTTTATATTCAGGCTCATATTTTTAGTATCGCCATTGTTGATGAACTTAACGTTAATCCTTTGACTTCCACTTAAAAGAGTATTTTAAAACAGCATATTCTTCTGATCCTTGAACCAGCTGCATTCCTGGGGCACACATGGTCCCATGTAGGTAGCAAGTGCAGAGTTAGTGTTAAAATATGCCTGAGCAAACATGTTCACCTTCAGCTTCCCAGTGTCCTAGATATCTTGTGTCCTTTGCATCTGCTGAGAAGTATTTATTGGGTTGAACCTCTAAGGATGATCTACCAAGCATAATGAATAGTTGTCCGTCAAGTAGGATTATAGGGGTGACTGTGGTTGTTTGTCGGTAGAGTGACACCTTAGAGAAGGTACACAGTCCTGTCCCTCAGCCGGGATTAGAGGTCCCAGCCCTAGGCATGGAGAGTGGAAGATGCTGTGTCAAGTGAGGAGATGAGTCTGCTGTGTGGGTAGACTCCATGGTGTAGAAGGTCACCGGGGAGGATTCTCTCTGTTCTCTCACCAAAGCTCCCTTTCATTTTCTAGAGAAAGCGGAAGCTCAGGGAAGGTTTCCAATATATTAAAACTAATGTTTGTATCTTTCATTCATTTTACAGAAGACTCACAGAATATTTTAGAACCCAAAGAGAATCTATAGATTATTTCATTTCCTTGTTTTATCATTTGCTAATAAAGCCAGGCAGGTTTCAATATAAAGACTATTTTTAAAATTTCTCTCCCTGTATATTTGACTAAGCACTGTATAAAGACATTTTTCTTTTAAAGGTACAGGTGAGTTATAGATTTAGGCAAAAATTTTTTGAATGTTGCTTGCGATTTAATGATTTTAGTTATGACTTAATATTTGAACAATGTCATTGCTCTCCAAATCTTCCATAATTACAATTCAATTTGTCAAAATTTACTTAATAGCCATGTGCCTAAGCATAAGGGGAACACTTGGTCTGTTTGGCAAACCTTCTGTCGGAGCAGAAATGCAGGACATTATACTGCTGATTACTGTTTTAGTGTGGGTAGGACCTGCCGTATGATGCAAGATGGCTCCTGCCAGCTAAGTCAGCAAAGGACTTTGTTTAGCTGAATTCTGTTTAATAAGAAGGAGTTTTGATAAATAGTCTTGTCTCAGATGGATTAAACTATTGATTTACCAATACTGTTCCTATCTCGACCCAGGGGTCTCTGTTGATGCCACTTAGAATATTACAAACCCTGCCATATGCATGTTGTCTAGCCCATGCTTCAACCCTATCACCTTTCAGCAGATTGCTTTAGACAAGAGATCTCATGGGCAAGGAATCTGCAATGCATATAAGCTTACTTGCTGATTTAATACAAGGGAGTCCTAGACATTGACCTTGTCTTGAGTTATTCTAACTTGGCAGGGCTGTAACACTGCAAAGACCTGAAAATCCCTTTTTAACAAGGCTACCTGAACCAAATGGCCTCAGTCCAAATACATGAAAATTTAAAGATGTCCAAGAGATCAGTGGCTTACAGTATTAAAGACTAGGAAGACTGACATGGCACTTAACTCAGGTCTACTTATTTATCCAATCAAGGATTCTGTCTCCAAGCATAATAGCTGCTCTGTTATCACTTTATAAATTGCTGTGCATATTATTTCAATAATGAACTGGGAGAAGGCATTCTGTTTGAAGATGTTAAAGGTACCAAATGCCCCACTAAAATCCCCAGATGTTCAATTATTTGAAAGAAATTATTTCTCCTCTAAGCAGGTTGTATTTTTAATTTTTCCAAAAACAGCAGCTAGGATGGATATTATCATGTCCATAGAGCCCCTGGTCCTTGAAGCACCCAGAGGTATTGCAGGCCAGCCAAAGCACTTCTAAAGGCAAGAGGCAGGCCAAGAACCGGATGCAGGTGCTTATGATTCTGCTTATGAGAGTGCTTTCTTTTATCAGGGAAAAAAATCTTATAATTTTCCAGGGTAAGAGAGAAATTGGCAATACCTATTAACTTGGCAGTGAGTAAGTCTAATTTGGCAATATTTATAGTATACCCAGTGCAGAAAGGATCATATGTGCACATCATGTACCACGTTTTAAATGGCAGCCTACTTTGCTACTGTAGTGATGATACTGAGCACCAGGGCTCAGTGGGTTTTGCATGGAGAGTTCTCCCTTGGCAAACACATCTCCGTTATGATGCATTGAAAATATTAGTTGTCAAAATCAAGGGAAAGGAAGCACATGAGTGTGTGTGTGTGTGCGCGTGCATGCAGGCACGCTTCTATACATCTCTGCTTCTACATCGGGGCACTCTATAGTTCTGTTGTCCAGAGTTTTCTTATAGCATGGTCTAGGCTGAAAGCTCCTCGCAAGAAGCAAAAGAAGAGAAACATTAAATGGTGCAAATAAAGGACTAGAGGCAGTAGAAGCAAGGTTATTAGGGTAGGAATCGGAGGCCTGGTTCTTAGTGGAAAGCCCTCTCTTTGCATGCTTTGGCAAGCATCTTTCTTTAGCTCGGCTTCAGTTTCCCCACTGCAACATGGCCCAGCTGACCTGGTGATTTCTTAGTGTTTGTTTAGCCTAATTTCTGTAGTAAATATGGTTCTTCCAAAACAAACATATAGTCAGCCCTTAACGTCACAATTATGCGCTTACAGAGTGTCCATCCACTCAGGCCATTGGAGTTCTTAGCTTGAACGGGCCCTTACTATTATGAAGACAGGTCATTGTGAGTCCCTAAAGGAGGGGGCTGTCTAGAGTCCAGGCAGAAAACAGCATAGTTTTCCCTTCAAACCACATCTTTAGGTCCTGCAGGCCCTCTCTGTGGATTAGTTCTGTTCCTGCCCCACGATGAACCCTTGCACAGGTCTTGCCTCTCAGGAGACAAACAGATGGTCCCTTGTTTGGGGATTAGAACTTCAGTCTGATCTAATAATCACACAACTCCAGCCCTGTCTAGAATCTTACTCAACACCTCAAATGTGTATCCAGGAAAAGCCTCCCCACCTTGGGTCCGACCATTCTAGAGTACGGATAAAGGAGGGGACATCTATTCCTACTTCATAGCTGTGGTTTTGGATGCCTCTGGCTTTGAAGGGGATAATGAGGGAATTAGGGGGAAGAGTTTATCTGCCTGGTGTCCCTGTGACCTGCCCTTGGTGCCACCGTGCCATGGCAGATGTCCAAAAGAGAGTCTATTCGCGCAGTTTGGTACATTTCTGGAGGACCCGCTGCCTCTCTCTTGCGGGGACACAACTACCCCTTAGCACCTATGCTTTTTTTCATCTCAGCTTCTGGATTGCAGTCTGTCCCCTGGAGGGCTAGGAACAAGACTTAGTGACTGAAGGAGGTGGAGTAAGGTCTAGAAGTAGGGTTAGGGTTAGGGAGGAAAAAAACCATACATGCCCCTAACTTCATGTTTCCCAGCCTGAAGGAGACCTGAGCTAACGGAGGGAGAATGAATATGTATATATTTTTTAATGACAGTAAGAACATTTAACATGAAATTGGCCCTCCTAGCATTTTAAGTGCACAATACAGAATTATTAAGCACAAGCATGATGTCCAAGCAGATCTATGGAATTTCTGCATCTTACATACCTGAAACTTTTATAGTGGATAGGAATTTAAAGTTCTGATTATTTCCCTTTATGAGGCAAAGATACTTAGACTTGACAGGTTTTTTTTTTTTTCATGCCTGAACTAAGAAACAAGTTGCGTATTATCTAGAAGTACTTGATAAATAATGTGTCCTACTTAACATTTGCCTGTGTCAAAAAGAGATGTTGCATTTTCCGTTCTATTTTAACGGTAAGAATCACTTGACTACATAATAGAAGTTAAGGTTCTTAAAATACATCTTAAAGTTTGAATACCTTCTTTCTCATATTAATTAAACATCACTATTGATGATGCTTTCACTATTTCTATAGGATAAGCAATTTCTGTGCTCTCCACTGGACAAAGACCACTTTTCTGTGCGCCCATTGGTCACCGAGGAAGGACATGAGAAATCCCAGGAGACAGGAATTTGTGGAAATTCTTTTGAAAAGGGAGCAGACCCACTGGGGCCTGGTACTCAGCTCCTTCATCCCTTGTCATCTGCTGTGATGACTTGGAAGTGAGTAGCAGCAGGGAGAGAACACATTGTTTGAACGCCTTGGAAGGGGAACGTTTCTAATAATAGCGCCAGGACTAATGAGTTTCACATTAATTAATGAAAGTGACAGTAGTTGAATCTTACTCAAATAACATGAATACAAATAAAAACATGCCCGGGCTTGCTTGTCACACTGTTGCACTGAATACTACAGTCTGTTGGACATCGGCCAACAAGATACCTGGAGTGCTTCGTGGAATAATACCCAATAGTTCACCAGTCAGTTTCTGAATAAATGTGAAGGATTCTTTTATGGCTTTAGGTACAAGAAATGAAGTACAGGCTAGATGTCTATATTTGTGAAAGAAAAGCTGCTTCTATATTTCCTGTGTAACTATGAAGCTCCATTATTGGGTGTTTTTCCTAATACTGTTTTACTAATGGTGGCGTCCTGAGATACTTCTCAGAAGGCCAACGAGTTTCTTACAGACTAATCTCAGAAAGTAGGGTAGGTCTCCAAATAGACAGCTTTTGTAAAATGCTGAGAATATGACTTGTGTAATCCGCTGTGGATACCTGGGGTTTGATAACACGTGGTGTGCTAGTATATCAACACATGCAAATGGCCTGTGGTTGCCATGTTACATGTGCTGACTTTTGCAAGTTTTCTTTGAACAGTTGAGTGGGACTCAATAGTAGAATCAGAGTAACTAATGATACCTTGTTCCTTTTTCAGTATATATTCTGTCAACCCGTAGCATTTTGACTCTGCATGCCAGAGAGTTTTATGGATCTGTCCAACCTAAGTTTCCTTAGAGCTTAGTTTCTCAACTTTAATGAGAGAAAAAACTCTCTATAGGCCTGAGATATAAGGGAAGTCATTTTAGATTTCTTAGTCAGCATGACTGTATAAAAACTTTGTCTAAACTAAAAGCCTGATTTCTGGCCCACCAAGCATACACTGTGCACCAGCTTTGTACGTGAGTAGCCTAAAGGAAAACCATCTAGATCCTAAGATACGGATCAATGCTCCTACACCGTGCATTCCTTGATGTGAAAACTTGTGATTCCTGCCTATATGCTAATCTATAATTTTTTGAGCCTTTACAAGATATAAAGAGTATCTAATGTTATAAAAACTTCATTATCTGGAGCACTTTCTTCCCTGTGAAGAGCATGTTTCCCTGGGAGGCTGTCCTAACTTGGGTTTGAAAAAAAACCTTTCTTTTTCACTGTTAGAGATCCTAAAGCATTTGTTCATTTTGTATCAACAACCTCGACACTACTGACATTTGGGGCAGGATAATTCTTTTTTTTTTTTCCATAATATTGTATTGTCAGCTTGTTTTCCATGCAACACCCAGTGCTCTTCCCCATAAGTGCCCTCCACCATCACCACCACCTCTTTTCCCCCATCCCCCTTCCCCTTCAACTCTCACTTCATTTTCAGCATTCAGTAGTCTCTCAAGTTTTGCGTCCCTCTCTCTCCCCAACTCTCTCTCCCTCCTCCGCTCCCCCTGGTTCTCCATTAGGTTTCTCCTGTTTTCCTGTTAGACCTATGAGTGCAAACATATGGTTTCTGTCCTTCTCTGCCTGGCTTACTTTGCTCAGCATGACACCCTCGAGGTCCATCCACTTTCCTACAAATGGCCATATGTCATTCTTTCTCATTGCCATGTAGTACTCCATCGTGTATATATACCACCTCTTCTTGATCCACTCATCAGGTGATGGACATTTAGGCTCTTTCCATGATTTGGCTATTGTTGACAGTGCTGCTATGAACATTGGGGTACATGTGCCCCTTTGCATCAGCATTTCTGTCTCTCTTGGGTAAATCCCCAGCAATGCTATTGCTGGGTCATAAGGGAGTTCTATGGATAGTTTTTTGAGGAACCTCCACACTGTTTTCCAGAGCGGCTGCACCAGTTTACATACCCACCAACAGTGTAGGAGGGTGCCCATCTTTCCACACCCTCGCCAGCATCTATAGTCTCTTGATTTGTTCATTTTAGCCACTCTGACTGGTGTGAGGTGGTATCTCAGTGTGGTTTTGATTTGTGTTTCCCTGATGATGAGTGATGTTGAGCATCGTTTCATGTGTCTGTAAGCCATCTGGATGTCCTCTTTGGAGAAGTGTCTGTTCATGTCTTCTGCCCATTTCTTCACTGGATTATTTGTCATCATCAAGACAGTATGGTATTGGCACAAAAACAGACACATAGACCAATGGAATAGAATAGAGAACCCAGAACTGGGCCCACAAATGTACGGTCAATTAATTTTTGACAAAGCAGGAAAGAGCATCCGATGGAAAAAAAGACTGCCTCTTTAGCAGGTGGTGCTGGGAGAACTGGACAGCAACATGCAGAAGAATGAAACTAGACCACTCTCTTACACCATACACAAAAATAAACTCAAAATGGCTGAAGGACCTGAATGTGAGACAGGAAACCATCAAAAACCTCGAGGAGAAAGTAGGAAAAAACCTCCTAGACCTCCACCGCAGCAATCTCCTACTCGACACATCCTCAAAGGCAAGGGAAATTAAAGCAAAACTGAACCCATGGGATTTCATCAAGATAAAAAGCTTCTGCAAGGCAAAGGAAACAATCAAGAAAACTAATAGGAAACCGACAGAATGGGAAAAGATAGTTGCAAATGACATATCAGATAAAGGACTAATATCGAAAATATACAAGGAACTCACCAAACTTCACACTCACAAAACAAATAATCTAGTGAAGAAATGGGCAGAAGACATGAACAGACTCTTTTTTTTTTAATTTTTAAATGTTTGTTTATTTTTGAGAGAGACAGAGAGGCAGACCATGAGCAAGGGAGTGGTAGAGAGAGGGGGAGACACAGAATCCCAAGCAGGCTCCAGGCCCCTTGCTGTTAGCACAGAGCCTGACTGGGGCTCAAACTCAGGAATTGTGAGATCATAACCTGAGATGAAGTCTGATACTTTTCTGACTGAGCCCACCAGGTGCCCCGAGGCAGGAGAATTCTTGCTGTGGAGGGCTGTCCTGTGCATTGGGAGTGTCTGGCACCACCCCTGGCCTCTGCCCTTCCCCCAGTTGTGATGAGCAAAAATGTTCCCAGACATGACCAAATGTCCCCAGAGGGGCAAAATCACTTCTAGCCCCGCCCAACTTGGGACCATTGCCTTAGACAAACAGTCCTGTCTCCCATTTAAGGCCCACATGAAGGACATTAATAGAGCATCAGCGACACACAGATGGTAGCAAACCTGGAAATACCCTGGTAGACCCTTGCACGAGTCTAACTTTAAACCATGAAATGTAAATGGTGCCAGTTTTCAGGAAGAATGTGCTAGAATGATTCATTGAGATGGGATATATGGTTTCAACCTTTAAATAGGCAATGTTGTTTTTTTAAAGAGCAGTTGTTTTTTATTAACATGTTCCCATATTCCATTGATAACAACTGCCGATACTATTAATACTAACATTTTAATGATTCAGATACTACTACTAGCAAAATCCCTGAGTTTGATACATTAGTGTAAATCAATCTTTTTCTTGTAACAAATGCAAAGGAAACAGAATAAAATGGTACTAGCGATTTTGTTCAAGGGTGAAAAACAGGTGTAACAGTTATAAGGGCAGAGCTAGGTGATAGGCAGAGAAAGGAAAGATTTAATCATTACAGGACTAGCGTGAGATGCTAGGCAGACAAAGAGAATAAAAAAGCACAGTGTTCTACAGTCATTTTCAAGAGAAAATGGCCTAAAATGGCCTTTTTCTTGGAGCTTCAGGTGGGAATCATTGCACATCGTTTGGTCTTGGGGAGTTCACAGTTGCGAATGTAGTTTCAGACCTACCTCTCTTTGAAAAAGCATTTAATGAGTGACTTTATTTTATTTATTATTATTATTTTTTCAAACAAAAGGTCTCACATATGTATTACTAAACCCAAACTACTGGTGCAGAAGCAGAGTAACAGAAAAATCATCTTCCCAATAAAACATGTCCATTGTTCAGAGAAGAGTGATGTTTACAGAGTGAAATGAGCATGTGACCTTCATGTAGCATAGATACATGTGCCATCTTTTGTGTGATCCCTCATAGTCCCAGCTTGGTTCTCTAAAGTCTCCTCTTGGAACTGTACGTGATTTTATTACCAGTTTTCATCCAACTCCACCGGGGAATGGGACGATTCTGCTGTTGTTTCTTGACCAGGAATGGCTTGATCCTAAAAGTCTTGTTTGCCATCTGATTTATTAATGCTTCCCACAAGCCTGGAAAATTCAGAGCTGCTTTCTTTTCTCAGGAAATGGTCAGTGAAAAAACAAAAAACAAAAAACAAAAAAAACGCATGCCTATATCTAGAAATCTTATCTAAAATCAAAGTCAATGAAAGTGGAAATACAACAAAATTCTTCCCTGAGCAACCTGTAAAGGCACTGCTGATCTACTTGGGCTTTGAGTGACTGTCTGACCACTACAAGTTTTTAATCATGATTGTTTGTAGGATACACCATGATATTTTTAGAAACAAAGAAAGTGTTTAACTTAAAGAATCTGATTTTGCTTTCTTTGGCCAAAAAAGTTGCTTCATTTTGATATAGGAGACTAAATTTCTATGCCAAAATCATGTACACAGGCTATTCATTTATTTTCTTCTGAAGCATATATGAAATTCCTTGCCTTTCTAATAATAGTTGGTTAACTTGAATGAATATTTAATAGGGCTCTGTCTTGGTCCCTGCATAAATTCTTAGAGGGCTATCTGCTATGTATCCCCAGAACTTGTCAGATCTCCCCAAAGTCATTAGGGCTGAGAAGATTTCTTATATAATATGAATACAGATACACTCTGGGGTGAGCTTATAAATCATTGTTCCCTAATTCACCCTTTAAAAATGATTCAAGGAGTTGGTATTTTATTTTCACATGAAAATTACTTTCAGATACGTTTAAATGCTATAGGATTAGGAACCTGAACATCTTGAAACTCAATTTCAAGCAAGGGGTATGGTTTAATAGGAAAAGGCATTAAATTTATCATGGGTCAAGAAACATGAATATGAATGCCATTTCTCCCACTTTGTTGAGTGTGGTAGACAAGGTGCTGCCATGTTGCGCAACTGTAGGCTTAGTTTCCGCAGTGTGGTCTTTATGAAAGACCTGCCCAGTGGGATATTTGACTTAACACTGCTCATTCTCTGAAACTTTGTATTAGGTTAGTTCCTCCAAGCCTCCCTGGGGTTTCTTGGTACAGAATATAGTCTTGGCACAACCTATATTCTTTTATCTTTGTAGCTCTAAAAAACTTTTTTATTTTAATTCTGATATAGTTAACATACAGTGTCATATTAGTTTCAGGTGTACAATATAGTGATTCAACGCCTCCATACATCACCAGGTGCTCATCAATAAGTGTATTATTAATCCCTTCACCCATTTCAGCCAACCCACACCCCCTCCCTCTGGTAACTCTCTAGAGTTCAGAGTCTGTTTCTTGGTTTATCTTTCTCAGCCTCTCTTTCTCACTCTTTTTTCCCCACTTTGGTCTTTTGTTTTGTTTCTTAAGTTCCACACATGAATGAAATCACACATGTCTTTCTCCGACTGACTTATTTCACTTAACATAATGCTCTCTGCTTCATCTATGTCATTACGAAAGGCAACATTTCATTTCTTTTTATGACTGAGTAATATTCCATTATCTGTCACCTCTATTTTATCCATTTATCCATCGATGGACACTTGATCTGCTTCCATAATTTGGCTATTGTAAATAATGCTGCTAGAAACTTAGATATGCATGTACCCCTCTGAATTAGGGTTTTTGTATTTTTGACTAAATACCAATTAGTACCGTTACTGGATGATAGGCTCGTTCTATTTTTAACTTTTTGAGGAAACTCTATACTGTTTTCCACAGTGGCTGTGCCAGTTTGCATTTCTATCAACAGCTCATGAGGGTTCCTTTTTCTTCACATCTTCCCCAATACCTGTTGTTTCTTGAGTTGTTGACATACCTGTTGTGACAGGTACGGGTGATATCTCATTGTAGTCTTAATTTGCATTCCTGTGGTGATGTGTGATGTTGAGCATCTTTTCATGTGTCTGTTGGCCATCTGTATGTCTTCTTTGGAGAAATGTCTATTCATGTCTTCTGTTCATTATTAAATTAGATTATTTGTTTTTTGAGTATTGAGCTTGCTAAGTTCTTTATGTATTTTGGATACTAACCCTTTATCAGATATGTCAATTTGCAAATATCTTCTCCCATTCTGCAGGCTGCCTTTCAGTTTTGTTGACTGGTTCTTTCACTGTGCAGAAGCTTTTTATTTTGGATGAAGTCCTGGTAGTTTCATTTTGCTCTTATTTCCTTTGCCTCAGGGATACATCTAAAAAAATGTTACTACAGCCCATGTCAGAGACATTATTGCCTGTGCTCTCTTCTAGGATTTTTATGGTTTTAGGTCTCACATTTAGGTCTTGAATCCATTTTGAGTTATTTTTGTGTTATCTTTGCAAGTTTTCATTTTGAAATAATTTCAGTTATAGACCAGTTGCAAACACAGTACAAAGCACTCCCGTGTGCCCCTCATTGAGATACCCCAGTTGTTGATATTGTATCACATCTCCTTTGCTGTCTTCTCTCTTTTCCTCTTGTTCCTCCAATGGAGACATAAATACAAACATATGCAGTATTTTTGAACCATTTGGTTCTAAAGGACAGGATGCCCTTTACCACCAAACATCTTAGCATGTGTTATCTAAGAATCATGTTTTCTTACAAAACCATGGTACAAATGTGAAACATAACATTAATATAATGTTAATACTGATAATATACTAATAACTTCTAGAATTTATTCAAATTTCCGTGGTTATCTCGTTTATGCATTTTTTGGAAAAAAAATTGTGGCCAGGATTCAGTCATGAGGTGCGTTACATAGTCTGTCTTGTTTGCTTTACTCTGGAACAAGTCCTTGATTTTTCTTTGCTTTTCATAACCTCGGTATATTTTCAGAGCACAGACCAGTAATTTTGTAGAATATCCTTCCATTTGTATTTGTCTAGTGTTTCCTCATTATTAGATTTAGATGATGTGTTTTTGCAAAATTGTCATAAAAGTGAAGCTGTGTTCTCAGCAAACTATCAGGAGGCCCATGAGGTCATTTTGAACGTGACTGGATGATGGTAGTTTTTATTGCTTCATTAAGTTGGTGTCTTAACATGTTTCTCCTGTCACAATTAGTGTTACTCTAAGGTTACCATTTTATTCTCTGTCATTAATAAGTATTTTGTGGGGAGATACTTTGAAGCTATGTAATTGTTCTTTCCCTCCTCAGACTTTCACACAGTCATTTTAGCATCCACTGATGATTCTGGTCTAAAGCAGTTGTCACCACAGCGGTTGCCAAATCATGATTTTCTAACTCCATAATTCCATCTTTATTAATTAGCTCTGAGCACTAGTTTCTAGTATGAGGAGCCTGGATTCTTGAAGAATGGCGAATCCAGGGCTGGGGATGGGAAACTGCACGAGAAGCTTGGACTGTCTCGTGGAAACAGGAGTTTCTCGAGAAAGATGGGGACATGTCAGAGTGACCCGGGGGCTGGCTTGAAGGAGCTCCACCAACCTCGCACAGTTTGAGCACAAAACAAGTAATGTCGTGGATTGTAACCCGTTGAATAAAATAGAAATAATGTAAGTATGTATGAATATAGAATGAATGAATGAATGAATGAATGAAATAGTTGTTGATAGAAAGCTCTTAGAGTAGACTGCCATTTTCTCTTTATCAGTAAAACTCTAGTCAGTAAGCCAGAACTTTATTACCTCCTCAAAAGAGATATCCAGCATATTTTTCTGGTAGATATAGGATGCTTCCACTAGAGAGAGACATGGGGTTCTCCAGAAGTTTCTTTGATGTGAAACAGACAATGCTGACCCAGCTGCCGTTGGTCCCTGGGAGAATGGCATAGCAAAATACTTCCTTCTTTTGATGACCAGAAAAAGACTCCTAATTTTATTCTTCCAATGAGAAACTACTGCTAACTATGTTTTATAAAACTCCAGTCTGAAACTTGGAAAGGGCCCATGGATGCTTCCTCACTTGTGGACAGAGAGGCTCCCTGCTCGTCAGAACCCTAGACATGACCTAGTGCTCCCTGCGGACAGTTCTGTCTCAAATATTTTGGAGCTCAGAGTAGACACCCCCCCCAATACTATGTCTATATATTTTTAAAGGTATATATCAAGCTAACAAGTTTGCTAAATAAAATATGTTCTATCGTCCCACCTTGAAAAATGTCCCATCACAATTACAAATAAAGGTATCGACAGGCTGTAGTATGACTGAAAATTAGCAACAGAGCAAAGCTGGATGAATTTTGTTATTGCACATATCTGAGAGTACTCTGGCTTATACAACGATGTTTCCCCACCAAAGCAAGCCTTGAGGAAAGGACTTTGGTATTGATAACTTGTTTAAGATGTTTTCCTAGGAAGCACAAGAGAGCAAGGCGTTGGGACCTGAAAGGGGGAAAAGCCAAAAAGTATATGATTGAGAACAGCTCACCAAGATGGACTACTGGGACTCAGTCCCCCTTGGAAGTATATCTTTAACTAAAAAACAAAACAAAGCAAAAAACAAATAGCTAAACCCACTTTTGCCTTTGTACATGTTCGTGATAAAGTTATTTCTCTTTAATAGGTAGTTCAATTACAAGAAATTAATTTTCTGTGCCAAAGGCACATTTGTAGGTTGATTAGTTTATTTTCCTCTGAAGCATTTCTGAAATTATTTCTCCTTTCTAATAATAGCTGATTAACCTGAATGCATTTTCATTAGTGCCCCTCATTAGTGCAGTCCACATGTTAAGAATTGTGCACAGTAAGACAGGAAAGCTGAGGGACTTTATTCACTGATGCTGACCCTCTTTAGTTGATGATTGTCTCGGAGAGTATTAAATTCTCCATGCTTTGGGCTGTTCTGTGCACTGTTTGAGCAGGATCCCATGGCACTAGACAAAGATCTCTGGCAAGGAAGCAGGAAGTTGTAGGCCCTTGCATTGACCAGTGTCCCCTCACCCCCCACCAAAACGTTTTGTTTTGCCTTTATAATCAAGAATTTTACATAATATCTTCTATCCAGAGTAATAAGGATGAATGTATTTTAAGTTCCCCAAATTGGTATTTTTGTCAAATATAAAATTCAGAGTAAATATAAAAGTTAAGAGAATTATTTTCATATTTTTTAAATTAAAAAGTTTATATAAGGCAAATCACAAATTATACTCAAGTAACATCAATACATTAAACAATTTTGTAGAGTTGAATTTTTTAGTTTCCTATTTTTTAACTGTATCTAAGATATCTTAAAATAACCTTTTTATTTTGTAATAATTTTGGATTTACAGCAAAGTTACAGAAGATAATCAGAATTCCCAACCCCCTCAGCCAGTTTCCCCTAGCGTTAGCATTTTACATTACTGTGATATGCTTATCATAACCAAGAGAACAACATTGGTATATTATAATGAACTGAGCTTCGTATTTTATTCACATTTCAGCAGTCTTTCCACTCCTATCCTTTTCTGTTCCAGACTCCAATCCAGGTTGCTGTCTTCATGTGTCCTTAGCCTCTTGTGGTCTGTGACAGTGTCACAGGCTTTCGTTTTTCACCGCCTTGGATTTTTTTTTTTTTTTGTAATTAAAAAAAATTTTTTTAATGTCTTCATTTGATTTTGAGAGACAGAGAGACAGAGAGTGAGCAGGGAAGGGCAGAGAGAGAGGGAGACACAGAATCCGAAGCAGGTTCCAGGCTCTGAGCTGTCAGCACAGAGCCCCACACGGGGCTCAAATCCACAAACCGTGAGATCATGACCTGAGCCGAAGCTGGATGCTTAACTGACTGAGCCACCCAGGCGCCCCTTCACCTTGGGATTTTTAAGAGGAGCTGCTCAGATATTTTGTAGAATGCCCTCAGTTGAGTTTGCTGTTTCTGTCATACCTGGACAGCAGTCACAGGTTTGGGGGAAGAACGCCCCAAAGGGAGATGCCCTTCTCATCATGTCAGGGGGACACAAGTTGCCCAGGTGACAAACCAGTATTTGTTGGTTTCTCCACTGTAACTTTACACCCTCTCTCCTTTGGAAGCAAACCACTAATCACAGCCCACATCCAGGAGGAGAGGGAAAATTAAGTTTCACTTCATATATTATTCGGAATCCTTTTCTAAGGAAAATTTGGGTCTTTCCCCCCAGTATTTATTTTTGTAATTATTTATTTATATCAGAATGGAGTCACCTGATGAATCTAGCATTTATTTAATCTTTTGAGTTACAATACCATATTGCATGCTTTATTTATTTATTTTTGCTCAAATTCTTTCAGCTTTGGCCACTGGGGGCACTTTCAGATTGGCTTCTGTGTTCTTTCATGTTCTTTTTTTTTTTTTTTTTTTTTTTTTTTTTTTTTTTTTTTTTTTTTTTTTTTTTTTTTTTTTTACTATTTCCTTTCTTTCTGGCCCTAAAAGATTTCTGGGCTCAATTTATAATATTCCTGTTACAATCCCAGAGTAAACTATTCATCTAAGAAGCTCGGTTCCTGTCATTGTAGAATAGTACATAGAAACCAAGATTTGGGTCCTGGGTGTGCTCACTGCTACTGTGGTGTCACTCCTAGGCCTTTTAAGCCGAGTAATGAAATATATGGATACATATTAATCTGTATATTATATCCCTAATTATCTCTGCATCTGTCATCTGTATATACAACAAACTCATCATAAATTTATGTCTCTGACTCTCATTCATTACCACATGGATCATTCTAGTTCCCTCCTACCCCTTGATTATCTGTAACTTCTCTCTTTGACAGAAAACTGGCTCTCACCACCCACCACCCATATACTAATCTTTTTGACTCCACTACATATTTAAGACAGTTTCTGTATTGTTAACTCATTTCGTCATGAGAAAGAAAATTATCAACTAGAGTACAGTCTTTATGTACAGTTCCTTCTGTCTGGACGTAAATTCATAGTCCGTAGTCAAACACTGTTTTCAGAGTTCACAAGGTCAGTCCTTTTTTCCCCACTGACCCTCCAGTGAGGTTATTTATACATTTGTAACACTGATCCTTTTGTCACACTCTGCTTTCTGTCCTGGGATTCCCCCGACATCCTGTTTGATTTTGTTTTTCATATGTTTGTACTAATGTCCACTCATTCTGAATGTATGTTTCCACAGGCTTTGGTGGGTGAGTTTGGGTCCCCTACTCCAGAACCACAGAGAACATTTCTATGACCATAAAAACTTCCCTCTGCCTCCCTTTAAAGCCATCCTTCCCTCTATTCCTTAAGCTCTAAGCTTTTAATTGTTATATAATTTTCTGTTGTCTTGATGTAACAGCCTGCATATGTATTTATCAGTTGAAGGACATCTTGGTTGCCTCCAGTTCTGGGTCATGATGAATAAAGCTGCTGCGCACATCGTATGCAGCTCCGGAACGCAAGCTTCTGTTTCACTAAAGACCCAGCTGCACAGTTACAGGGTCAGATGGTAAATCTGTGTTCACTTTATAAGAACCCACTGACCTCTCTTCCAAAATGACTACACTATTCTGCCTTCTCACAGGGCATGAGGAGAGTCCTCATTGCTCTGTATCCTCGCCAGCATTTGATATTGTTAGGTTTTTAAAAGGTATTTCAGTTATTCTAATGAATGTAGATTGGCATCTCACTGTGAGTTTAACATTCAGTTTCGGAATGACAAATGATGGTGAGAATCTCTCAAATGTTCATTGGCTCATGTGTTGCAAAATTTTGGCAAAGCGTCTGTTTAAATCTTTTGCCTGTTTTTCTTTTTAAATTTTTTTATGTTTTTTTTTTAAATTTATTTTTGAGAGACAGAGACAGCTGGAGCAGGGGAGGGTCAGAGAGAGAGGGAGACACAGAATCTGAAGCAGGCTCCAGGCACCGAGCTAGCTGGCAGCACAGAGCCTGATGTGGGTCTCGAACCCACGAACCGTGAGATCATGACCTGAGCTGAAGCTGGACACTTAACCAACTGAGCCACCCAGGCGCCCCTCTTTTGCCTGTTTTTATTCTTTTTGTTTTCTTATTGTTGAGTTTAGAATATTTATATATTCTGGATACAAGTTATTTACCAAATATGTGACTGGCAAATATTTCTCCCATTCTGTGGTTTGCTTTTTCTTTCCATTCTCTGAACAGTGTCTCTTAAAGAGCAGAAGTTTTAAATATTAATAAAGTCTATCTTTTTTTTTTTTTTTTTTTTTTTGGTTTTAAGGATTGGGTCTGTGAGGTTGTTAAAAACTCCTCTCCACTTCATTGGTCATGCAGACTCTCTCCTGTACTTTTATTCCAGAATTTTTATAATTTTATATTATACATTAAAGTCTATGATTTATATTGTTAATTTTTGTATAAGGTATACGTTGAGGTTAATGTTTTTGTCTATGGACATCTAATTGTTCTAGTACTATTTATTGAAGAGACTGCACTGTTTCCACTGAATTTCCTTTGCTTCTTTGTCAGAACCACTTGACTGTATTTCTGTTTGTCTAATTCTGAACTCTACACTCCATTCCACTGATCTGTTTGCCTTGCTTTTAACTATACCATGGCATCTTGGCTACTGTGGTCTTTATAGTAAGTTTTGAAATACAGTAAACTGAGACTTTTGACTTTCTTCTTTTTTGCAATTGTTTTGTCTTTTCTGGCTTCTGTGCATTCCTTCTGGTTTAATTATAATCCTGTTGTACCGGGATCTTACTTATGACCTAGGTTCTGGGACCAGCACAAGTACTTTCATGTTATAATGCTATTGTTCCTGTGTTTGCAAGCTGCCTAGGAGCAACTGGTATTATAAAGACACATGCTGTAGTAAAAGGACACTGTCCTCAATGAACGTTAGTTGTTGTTATTATTGTCAAATATATCTCATAGGTAATCATCAAAACCGATTCAATTATAATATGTGGAGCTGTTGTGTAAACTCAAGTGCTACATGAATATACATTTCTTTTGAATTTAAACTTTATGATACTGTGTTTTATTCTCTCCATCTTCTGTGCATAAATGGACTATTAATCTGGATAAGATTCATATATTTTAGATGGTATATGTGGATACCAGGGCTGTTTGGAGAAGTAAATGAACAAATCTAGCAATGTTAGGGCTAGGCACACCACTTCCTATTGTTTCTTTCATACTGGGAGTCAGGCAATTCCTAGAAAATTACTTTATTTTATTTATTTTAACATTTTATTATTTTTGAGAGAGAGAGAGAGAGAGAGACACAGAGTGTGAGTGGGGGAGGGTCGGAGAGAGAGGGAGACAGAATCAGAGCAGGCTCCAGGCTCTGTCAGAACAGAGCCTGACGCGGGGCTTGAACCCACAAACTGTGAGATCATGACCTGAGCGGAAGTCAGCCGCTTAACTGACTGAGCCACTCAGGTGCCCCTAGAAAATTATTTTAAAAGTTTTCTCGTAGTATTATGTATCTTTCAAGAGATTGAAGATCAATGAACACCAAGAGGATGATATTTTGATTATAGCAAAGATTCAGACTTAATGTAGGAGCATTTTCTTTTTTGTTTGGTTTTATTAAAACCACCATGGGTTAGCTTTATTTTCAGTTTGTGTAGTGACACTTATCCAAGACAGTAAGTATTATATAATACTAGCAATGATAAAAATAGAATGTGTACTTCCTTGCTGTCAGATTCAGTAAGAAATGGACAGTGGTCTTTACAACCTGCTTTATGTTCATGGATGGAACATAGGAAAAGATTTCAAGATATTTTATGAGCCAATCCTTGGCAAAATTTCTTCATAGAAATTCATAACTTATTCATTGATATAAGTTAAATTAACATGGTGTGAAACAATTCCAATTATTTTATCATGTGATTTTATTAAATTATATACATGTAACTAGCCACATATATAGGAACAATGACAAGAGGTGGTAAATAACCAGAAAATAATTTTCAGCATCTTTTTTGTTTCAAAACTGTATTTAAATTCTAGTTAGTTACCATATAATGTGATCTGATTCCAGGAGTAGGATTTAGTGGTTCATCACTTACATATAATATCCAGTGCTCATCACAAATGCCCTCCTTAATGCCCATCACCCATGTAGCCCATCCCCCACCTTCTCTCCATCAACCCTCAATTTGTTCTCCATAGTTAAAAGCCTCTTAGGTTTGCTTCCCTGTCTTTTTCCCCCTTCTCCTATGTTCATCTGTTTTTTTCTTAAAGCCCATATATGAGTGATACCATATGGCATTTTTCTTTATCTGATTGACTTCTCTTAGCATAATACGCTGCAGTTCCATCCATGTCATGGCAAACGGCAAGATTTCATCCTTTTCGATGGCTGAGTAATATTCTCTTGTGTTTATATACCACATCTTCTTTCTCCATTCATCAGTTGATGGACATTTGGGCTCTTGTTTGGCTATTTAATTTGGCTATTGTTCACAATTGTGCTGTAAACACTGGGGATGCATGTGTCCCTTCAAATCTGTATTTTTTTTTGTCTTTTGGGGTAAAAAGTAGTATAATTGCTGAGTCATAGGGTAGTTTTATATTTAACTTTTTTGAGGAACCTCCATACTCTTTTCCAGAGTGGCTGCACCAGTTTGCATTCCCACCAACAGTGTAGGAGGGATCCCCTTTCTCTACATTCTTGCCAACATCTGTTGTTTACTGTGTTGTTAATTTCAGTCACTCTGACAGGTATGAGGTGGTATCTCATCATGGTTTTGCTTGTATTTCCCTGATTATTAGTGATGTTGAGCATCTTTTCATGTGTCTGTTGGCTGGCTATCTAGATGTCTTCTTTGGAAAAATGTCTATTCATGTCTTTTGCCCATTTCTTAACTGATTATCTGTTTTTTGGATGTTGAGTTGTATCAGTTATTTACAGACTTTGGACAATAACCCTTTATCATTTATGTCATTTGCAGATACCCTCTCTCGTTCTGTAGGTTGCCTTGTAGTTTTGTTGATTGTTTCCTTCACTGTGAAGAAGACTTTTAAAAAATTATTAATGTTTATTTATTTTTGAGAAACAGAGCATGAGCAGGAGAGGGGCAGAGAGAGAAAAAGACACAGAATCCAAAGCGGGCTCCAGGCACTAAGCTGTCAGCAGGGAGCCTGAGATAGGGCTTGAACCCATGAACAGTGAAATCATGACCTGGGCTGAAGTTGGACACTTAACCAACTGAGACACCCAGGCACCCTTCACTGTAAAGAAGCTTTTTACCTTGATGAAGTGCCAGTAGGTCATTTTTGCTTTTGTGTCCCTTGCCTATGAAGACTTGTCAAATAAGAGGTTGCTACAACTGAGGTCAAAGAGGTTGCTGCCTATTTTCTTCTGTAGGATTTTGATGGTTTTCTGTCTCACATGAAATGTCTTTCATCTTGAATTTATTTTTGTGTGTGGTATAAAAATCTATTTTTGTGTGTGGCCCAGTTTCATTCTTTTGTATGTTGCTGTGCAGTTTTCCCACCACCATTTGCTGAAGAGACTGTGTTATTTCCATTGGATATTCTTTCCTGCTTTGTCAGAAATTAGTTGACCATATAGTTGTGGGTCCATTTCTGGGTTTCCTATTCTTTTCCACTGATCTCTGTGTCTGTTTTTGTGACAGTACCATACTGTCTTGATGACTACAGCTTTGTAATATAACTTGAGGTCCAAAGCTTTTCTTTTCTTTTTCAGGACTGCTTTTGTGGTTCCACACAAATTGTAGGATTGTTTGTTCTAGCTCTTTGAAGAATGCTAGTGTTATTTTTATAGGGATTGCACTAAATGTGTAGATTGCTTTGGGTAGTATAGACATTTTAACAATATTTGTTCTTCCAGTTCATGAACATGGAATGCTTTTCCACTTATTTGTATACTCTTCAGTTTCTTTCATAAATGTTCCTTAGTTTTCAGAGTACAGATTTTTTCTTATCTCTTGGTTAGGTTTATTCCTATGGCTTTCGGTGCAATTAGAAATATGATTGACTCCTTGATTTCTCTTCCTGGAGCTTCATTATTGGTATGTGCCACATATTTTCAATTAAAAATTATCTCCAGCCTGTGTTCAAAGTGTCCATAAAGGCAAAATGAAGCATGATCTCTTTTGGAGTAATGCAGTGTCAAAAGAACTTATTAACATTCTTGTTTCCAGTAACAGTTGGATAGCTTGTATTTGGCCACATGTCTTGCTAAGAACAGCGAGGTAAGCTGATTAGGAAGAAAAATGATCTGTATGGGGAGGCCTGAGTCACTTAGTCAGTTGAGAAGCTGACTCTTGATTTCTGTTCAGGTCATAATCCCAGTGTTGTGAGATCAAGCTGTGTTGAGCTCTGTGCTGAGCATGGAGCCTGCTTGGGATTCTCTCTCACTCTCTGTCTTCCCCCTTCCATCCCTCCCTCCCTCCTTTTCTTTATCTCCCTATGCCCTTCTCCCCAGCTCACACATATGTGTGCTCTCTCTCAAACTTAAAAAAAAAAAAGAAAAATTATCTGTACGAAGGCACTACTAGATGGTTAACAAGATATTCAGGATTTGAGGCTTCAATATCCTAGGGAGAAGGGACATGCTTTGAGATACATGAAATCTTATCTTTTGTGCAAGTCTTCCATTCAAGAAAATTATTCTGGGATTAGAAACAAGGAAGGCTGGTACCACAGTTTATATTCAACATTTTACTGTCTCAGTACAATAAGATAGGAAAAACAAATTTAAGGCCTATTTCTATGTTATTCATAGAAAGCATAATTAAATAGTAGAAAATACCTGAAAAAAATCTACAAATAACCTATTTGAATGAAAAAGTAAATTTAGCAAAATAAAACCAATGTATTTTTATATTTTGAAAGAAATTAAAGAAGTTTCATTGTAACTACTGTATTGTAAGTGACGGAAAATAATTGCATATGTTAAAAAATAAATTGTGTTATATTAAAAAAATAAAATTAAAAAAAAATTAAAGAATAAAATTAAATAGTGCATTTACAATAACAAGGATATGTCAAATCCAAGGAATAAATCACTGAAAGATGTTCAAAATTCTACACAAAAATCCTATAACATGTTATTGATATATATATGTATATATATATATGGCAAAAATTAAAAAGACTGATGTATATACATATATACATATTTAAATACCTAAATTAAGGAACATAACATACTCATGATTAGGTGATTCGATATTGAAGTATGTAAAATATTGATCTATAGACTTAATGCAGCAATAAGTAAAATAGAAACAGCTCTTATAGAAATTTATAAGCTGATTCTAAATTTATTCAGAATTTCAAAGAACCCAAAGTAACCAACATAATTTTAAATAAAAACAACATATTTGAAAGAATTATACTGCTACTTATCAAATTTATTATAAAGCTATTAGTATGGCAGTTTGATATTTGTGTGAAGATAGAAAAAAAATAACAAGTCAATAAATTCTGAGGACATATCCTAGAAAAGATAGGGGACAATTGGATATTTATATGGAAAAATAATCTTTACTCCTTCCTCACACCATATAAAATAATCAATTCTAGGTAGATTGTAAATGTATATGGAAAAGGAAGACATAAAGGTTCTAGATAATAAAATAAGAGAATATCTTCAGGATTTTAGGATAATCAAAATTTTATTCAGCAGTACATGAAAAATCTGACAACTAAAGAACAATTGATAAATGAATTACACTAGAATTAAGAACCCCTGTTCATGAAATCCATCATTAATAGTGAAAAAGCAACAATAGAATGGGAGATTATATTAGTACCCATATATTCTATAAGAATTTGCATCTATAATTTATAAAAACTTCTGTAAATCATTAAGGAAAATATAGATCATGCTATATAAAAAAATGGGCAAAATTTGAACAAGCACTTTACAAAAGAAGATATAAAAATGGTCCCCGAATTTATCAAAAGTGACTTGAGATTATTAGTCATTGAGAGGCATACGAATAAAGGCACAAAGTGATACTATTATACACCTACCAGAATGGCAAAAATTAAAAACACTGATGATACCACATTGAAATGATATAGGCCAATTGGAGTTCCCGTATAGTTCTGGAGGTAAGTATACCTTGGTACATGTTGGGAATCCATTAGTATCCAGTAAAGCCAAATATATAGATACCTAATGACCAAAGAATTTTATTCTTATTTACACATCCTCAAAGTTCACTTATTTATTCATCAAAATAAATGCAGAAGAATTTCATAGCAGCCTTGTCAGCAATAGCTCAAAACTTGAAGCAACTAAAATGAGCAGATTCAATCGATAGTTAGAGGGTATAAATTACAGGCTTTTCCTGTGATTTTATGTAGAAAATAGGAAAGAATGAGGAGTCAGTGATGTCTGTCAGGTTGCCATCTTGGAAACTGAGGGAAATTTGTTGCAAAAGAACACAGAAAGGAGAGCTGATCTGAGGGAGAAGAGATCTCTCTTAAAGCTGTTGACTTTGAGGTGAGTGGGACATGAGCCAAATGCAGATATTTAGTAGACATAAGGGTCTAAATCCCAGAAGAGAAATCTAAGCTGTAGGTACATTTTTTAGAGGTATGAACTTGTTGTTAGTAATTAAAATGAATGAGATCTCCCATAGAGATCATACAGATTGAGATGTTAAGAGGACAAATGACAGAACTGAACTGACATTTCGGAAAAGCCACAGGAAAAAGTACACAAAATATATTAAAGCATTCAAAATTCGAAGACTTCTGAAACAATCAATACATACAAGACACTGTTTCAGGCATACACCAGTATACCAAACAGAGGAAAGTCCCTGCCCTCATGTGTTTTACATTCTAGTGGAGAGAGACAGACAATAAACACAATACATAAGTAAAATACGTAGTAGTTGGTAGTAAATGCTATGGAGAAAAATAGAACAGGAAAGGGAAATATAATTTTTAAAGTTTTACTAATTGCAAAATATCATAACATACAACTTACCATCTTGACCATTTGTTAAAATATTATTTTACTGTTTATTTATTTATTTATTTTATAATAGTTTATTGTCAAATTGATTTCCATATAATACCCAGTGCTTCTCCCCACAAGTGCCCCCCACCATGACCATCATCCCTCCCTCCCCCTCCCCCTTCAGTCCATGGTTCGTTTTCAGTATTCAGTAGTCTCCCTTGATCTGTGTCCCTCACTCTTCCCCGCTCTCTTTCCCCCTTCCTTTCCCCATGGTCCCCTGCCAGGTCTCTCCTGTTAGACCTATGAATGCAAACATATGGTATCTGTCCTTCTCTGCCTGACTTATTTCGCTTAGCATGACACCCTCAAGGTCCATCCACTTTCCTACAAATGGCCATATTTCATTATTCCTCATTGCCATATAGTACTCCATTGTATATATATATATATATATATACATATACATATATATATATACCACATCTTCTTGATCCATTCATTAGTTGATGGACATTTAGGCTCTTTCCATGATTCGGCTATTGTAGAAAGTGCCGCTGTGAACATTGGGGTACATGTGCTCCTGTGCATCAGCACTTCTGTATCCCTTGGGTAAATCCCTAGCAGTGCTATTGCTGGGTCATAGGGGAGTTCTATGGATAGTTTTTTGTGGAACCTCCACACTTTTTCAGAGTGGCTGCACCAGTTGACATTCCCACCAACAGTGTAGGAGGGTGCCTGTCTCTCCACACCCTCGCCAGCATCTATAGTCTTTTGATTTGTTCATTTTAGTGACTCTGACCGGTGTGAGGTGGTATCTCAATGTGGTTTTGATTTGAATTTCCCTGATGATGAGTGACATTGAGCATCGTTTCATGTGCCTGTTGGCCATCTGGATGTGCTCTTTGGAGAAGTGTCTATTGAGGTCTTCTGCCCATTTCTTCACTGGATCATTCATTTTTCATGTATGGAGTTTAGTGAGCTCCTTGTATATTTTGGATACTAGCCCTTTATCTGATATGCCATTTGCCACTATCTTTTCCCATTCTGTTGATTGCCTATTAGTTTTTTTTTATTGTTTCCTTTGCCTTGCAGAAGCTTTTTATCTTGATGAGGTCCCAGTAGTTCATTTTTGTTCTTGATTCCCTTGTCTCTGGGGATGTGTTGAGGAAGAAATTGCTGCAATTGAGGTCTAGGAGGCTATTTCCCGCTTTTTCCTCAAGGGTTTTTATGGTCTCCTGTCTCACATTCAGGTCCTTTATCCATTTTGAGTTTATTTTTGTGCATGGTGTCAGAAAGTGGTCTAATTTCATTTTTCTACATGTTGCTGTCCAGCTCTCCCAACACCACCTGTTGAAGACGCTGTCTTTTTTCCATTGGACACTTTCCTGCTTTGTCAAAGATTAATTGGCCATATACTTGTGGGTCCAGTTCTGGGTTCTCTATTCTATTCCATTGGTCCATGTGTCTGTTTTTGTGCCAGTACCTTACTGTCTTGATGATGACAGCTTTATAGTAGAGGCTAAAGTCTGGGATTGTGATGCCTCCCGTTTTGGTTTTCTTCTTCAATATTACTTTGACTATTCGGGGTCTTTTGTGGTTCCATATGAATTTTAAGATAGTTTGTTCTAGCTTTGAGAAGAATGCTGGTGCAACTTTGATGGGGATTGCATTGAATGTGTAAATTGCTTTGGGTAATAATGACATTTTAACAATGTTTATTCTTCCAATCCATGAGCATGGAATGTTTTTCCATTTCTTTGTGTCTTCTTCAATTTCCTTCATAAGTCTTGTATAGTTTTCAGCATACAGGTCTTTTACATCTTTGGTTAGGTTTATTCCTAGGTATTTTATGGTTTTTCGTGCAATTGTGAATGGGATCAGTTTCTTGATTTCTTTTTCTGTTGCTTCATTTTTAATGGAGAAAAACTGAGAGCTTTCCCCCTGAAATCAGGGGCATGACAGGGATGTCCACTCTCACCATTGTTGTTTCACATAGTGCTGGAAGTCCTAGCATCAGCAATCAGACAACCAGAAGAAAGTAAAAGGCATCAGAATCAGCAAAGAAGAAGTCAAACTTTCCCTTTTCGCAGACGACATGATACTCTACATGGAAAACCCGATCAACTCCACCAGAAGCCTTCTAGAACTGATCAATGAATTTAGTAATGTTGCAGGGTACAAAGTCAATGTACAGAAATCAGTTGCATTCTTATACACTAAAAAAGTTACTCTTTATTTTTGAGAGACAGACAGAGCATGGGCAGGAAGGAGCAAAGAGAGAGGGAGACACAGAATCCAAAGCAGGCTCCAGGCTCTGAGCAATCAGCACAGATCCCAATGCAGGGCTCGAACTCACAAACTGTGAGATCATGACCAGAGCTGAAGTCAGGTGCTTAACTGACTGATCCACCCAGGTGCCCCCATCTTGACCATTTTTAAGCATATGGTTTAATAATAATAAATCCATTCACACAGCTGTGCAACCAATCTCCAGATCTTACCTTGAAAAATGGAAACTGTATCCATTAAGCAAAACTTCCCATTCTTCTTTCTCCCAACCCCCCGTAATCACCATTCTCCTTTCTGTCTCCATAAATTTGACGACTCTAGCTATCTGACAAAAGTGGAATCATACAGTATTTATCTTTGTAACTGGTTTATTTTAGCATAATATCCTCAAGGTTTATCCATGTTGTAGCATATGTCAGTATTTCCTTTTAAGAATGAATAATACCTCATTGTGTGTATATACCATATTTTGTTCATTTATCCATTGATGGACATTTGGTTTGCTTCCCACATTTTGATCATTGGGAACAATGCTGCTATGAATGTGGGTGTGCACATATCTGTGTTAGTCAGTATACCCAAAGTGATGCTAGATTATATGGTAAGTCTTTTTTTTTTTTTTTTAAGGAACCTCCATACTGTTTTCCATAGTGGTTATACCATTTTACTTTCCTATAAACAGTGTGCTTTCTTCACATCCTCATCAATACTTGTTATTTTCTCTTGAAAATTTGCAGTTTTAGATAAGGGTGATGAAATAAGGCTTTATTGTGTAGGTAAAATTTGAATAATAACCTTAAGAAAGTGAGGGAATTGCCCATGTGGATATCTGGGGAAGTATAGGTAATGACAGGAGGAGACAGAAAAGGAGGAAGAACAAAAATAGAGTCAATTATTTATCCAACAGATACAAACTGCTGATTCAAAGGGGGACATGCACCCCAGTTTTATAGCTGCATTATCAACAATAGCCTAATTATGGAGAGAACCCAAATGTCCATCAACTGATGAATGGATAAAGAAGGTGTGGTATATGTATACAGAGGGATATTACTCAGTAGTCATAAAGAATTAAATCTTTTGAAATGATTTATGGAATGAAATGATTTATGAAATTGATATTATTGCACACATTGCCATTTGCAACAACATGATTGGAACTAGAGTGTACCCTATACAGAATAAGTCAGTCAGAGAAAAACAAATACCATATGATTTCACTCATATGTGGGATTTAAGAAACTCAACAAGATGACCATAGGGGAAGAGAATGAAAAATGAGATAAAAACAGAGGGAGACCAACCTAAGAGACTGATAAATACAGAGGAACAAACTGAGGGTTTTTGGAGGGGAGGTGGGTAGGGGAATGGGTCAGATGGGTGATGGGCACTAAAGAGGGCACTTGTTGGGATGAGCACTGGGTGTTGCATGAAAGTGATGAGTCATTGGGTTCTACTCCTGAAAGCAATACTACCCTGTACATTAACTAACATGAATTTAAATAAATAAAACAAAGAGTCACATTAGCCAAGATAAGAGGAGAAAAAGGTGATGATGAACAGTTAGAGACAGAATCAGTATTTTAACAACTGTCTTGATGTATCAACATGGAGATCAACTAGTGACCTCAACAAGATCCATCTTGTTGGAGTCGCATAAGCACAAACTCCATTAGAGTGGATTAAGCTATGAGTAGGTGTGTTCAGGGAGGAAGTTTGGTTGTAAAAAGGAAGAGAATGATAGTGAGATTGCTGGAGATGAATGTCTGCTGAACAATTCCTTTTAAAGACAGCAATGTCTTGAGCTTATATAAATGTTAGTGAAAAGCCAATGGAGAGGGAGAGGTAGTGGCAGAACATGTAAGAATGAGAAGATAATCAATGGAGTAAAGAGGTGTCTGGAGACATAAGACAGATTAAGATTTAGGTAATGAATTAGTCTTTGATGAAAGGTGCACGGAGGAGGAGACACCAGGTGTGGTTGAAGTAGTATGGCAGATACTTTTTGACCTTTTGATGATGATGTCTACTTCACTGTGAGGTTGGATGAGCCCCCTGCTCAGACTGCCAGTAGAGATGGTGGGACTTGTGAAGGGACAAAATGCTTGTGAGTTTCTGTGTGGCTCTACCTGGAAAAAATGTACAGATTTGTGGCCAGCATTGAGGGTCCATTTGAAATCTGGAACCATAACTAGGTGTTTATGCTAGCTATTTAATACAGAATTATTTTTAGAGGAAAATTGTGCTTTAGTGGATAATTTACACTTAAACACGTCCAAAGAAAGCCTGGATCCTTGGTTCATGCATCCCTATCTTGAATTAGAGATCTTTCTTTATCTGATGGTAAATACCTGAATTGGAGGAGCAATGGGAAGAATCTGGTTCAGTGAGCTCGATTTTTAAAAATCCTTTGAGGAAAGTGATGGGAAGTGCACAAATGTGAACTTATAACAAGAAGGAGTACTTTGATTCATCATAACATTTAGAATTTAAATGGATATTTACCAGTTGAGGAACTGCACTCTGAAAACACTGCAGTTATCTTTGCCACCGTAGGAATTTCTTGGTGAAAGACCAAACCAGCAGTTACAAACCTTACAGGTGAGGAATGCACACGTCCCCTGCCTGGTATCTGTTGCAGTTGCCCTTTATTCAATCACCCACAGCTGGAGTAATTGGATCTTTAGGTACAGGTTAATGGGATAATTAGGCAAACACGATCAAACTTGTATACTATCAGAAAACGGATGGCTGCTGTCTCCCAGCCAGTGTGCTTTTGCAGCCTGTTATTCATTTCTATGGGCAATAAAGTAGGAGATGGATTAGCTGCAAGTGATTCCGTCTGTCTGTAAGGGGAAGTGTGGTTTGATTTAAATGATTTTTTAAGAGGCAGCTACTGGAATAACTAGCTAGAGATGAAATGGATGAGGTATGCCTGCTTCACAAAAGCCAATGTAATTTGGCCCTGGTATTTCATAGAGTCCTTTGAATACCATTTCTCCCTAGTATATTAATACGATGTTCATCCGGGAGGCTGTTTTTGTCATAAGCCTTATAGAGGAAATAGAAAATGACATGATTTCATAGAAGAACTTAATAGAAAGCACACACCCAGCAGTGATCTCCCAGGTAGATGAAAGCCCATAAAATAGGAAAGGTCCATGACACTGTCTTCTGAAGACTAATGTAATTTGATCGTTTTCATGGCTATTTCTATGAGTTCTTACTGGCTGATCCTCTGTATTATGGGAAATCTGGTGACTGATTTCCCACTGCCTTTCCAGAAAGTAAGGCCTCCTTTAAGCGTAGTTATGCATAAGGAAAGCGAGATGGATCATCGCCTATCTTAACAAGCATGTGCTGCTGAACATGGTCCCTCCCCATTCTGTTTTGACAACCCCACTATGAGAGTCTAATGGCCGACAGCATCTTGCCTCCAAACGACCACAGTTGATGTGTTGCTACGTTAATTATTCTTTTCCCGTTTTCTGTACCATAGATGTTCTTATTCGATTAACTTGCTCAGTTCTAGGGTGAGGTTAGTAATATGGGATGGAGAAAGGCCTCTGTTAACTGGTAACAAGTCCTGTTGGAGAAGGGGTGCTGAGATAGGGATCCCAAACTTAGGCTGATTGTGTCCCGGAGCAAGAATTTAGGTAGTCAGTTTGGTATTTCATACAGCTTTCATTATCTTTCTCTCTGCCTAGGTCAGCCTCACTTTTGCAAGCATATTGCAAATTATTTTATTACTTTTATTATTTGTATAGCAACATTTATTTTATTTTTTTAAAAAGGCTTTTCACCTTAAAACAGCTTTTGATTTGTAGAATTCTTTTGAAGATTCTATGGGGAGTTCCCATGCATCCCCTACTAAAGTTCCCCTATTAACATCTAACATAAGCATATTACATTTGTTACAATTAATGAACCAATATTAATACATTAATATTACTAAAGCCTAGAAGTTATTACGATTTCCGCAGGTTTTTCCTAATATTCTTTTTCTGTCCCAGGGTCTCATCCAGGTACCACACTGCATTTAACTGTCATGTCTCCCAAGGCCCCTCTTGGTTGTGACAGTTTCTCAGATTTTTCTTGTTTTTAATTGACAGTTTTGAGGAGAGCTGGCCAGGTACTTGGTAGGATGTCCCTCAGTTGGGAGTTCTCTGATATTTTTTCTGTGATTAGACTGGGTTGTGGGTTTGGGGGAGAAGATTCACAGAGTTCAGATGTCCTTCTTATCACATCAAATCAAGGGTAAATGAATCAATATAATTTCTTTCTATTCCTATTGACCATAATTGCCTGGTGTGAGGTAGTTTTTTCAAATTTTCCACTATTAAGCTGCTCTCTTTCTCCTCCCTTTCCATACTCCACTCTTGGGAAGAAAGTCAGTGTGCACAGCTCACACTTAAAGAATGAGGAGTTATCTTCTATCTCTGTAAGTGTGAAAGAGCTACATTAATTATTTGGAATTTTTCTACCTGAGAATTCTACCCTATTTACTTATCTATTCAATAACTTATTTATATCAGTATGGACTCACAGAGGTTTATTTTAGTCTATGGGTTAAAATTCAATATTACCATTATTTGTTCAAATTATTTCAGCACTGGCCATTGGGAGCTCTTGCGCACAGTTGGTCCCTGTGTTCCTTTGACACATCTATGTTATCGTGGAGTTTTTGTTTTGTTTGTTTGTTGTTAGCACAGTCTAACTTTCTCACACTGCAAGATGGTCCAGGAATATCATGTGTATTTCCTTCTCTAGTCTTAGAAGCAGTCATTTCTCCAAATAGCCCTTTACGGGAGAATGGTACTAGAAACCCATGTTGGGAACCAGATGGGCTGGTTGCTACTGAGATATCAGTATTGATTATCAGAGGAATAGAAGCTGTAGCAAGGAGATAGTTCTAAGCTTATTATCTAAAGCTTTCAGTAGTTGTCTTTCTTGGATTAGACACCCCATTGTGATCACTCGGTTCCCTTCTGAGACATCCTTCATCTTCGCTTTCTGGCTGTTCACTTGCTAATAAGACTTTGGTATAGCCAGATAGGGAACCTATTTCTTCTCTCCCAAGTTAGGTTATTCCCACGATCACACTGAAGTTGTACCACCCTAAAAGGACAAATTTCAAGTCAGAAGGAAAGAAAACATTTCAAAATGAGCAAAAACTACTCTTACTTTGTCTAGAGTCTTTCCTGGGCTTTCAGATTTCTTTCCTTTATTTTATAGACTTTTTGTGAATTCCCTAAGACCAGTTTTTGACAACCCAGGAATACAAATAAGCATGAACATTTGAGAGAAACATGACTGAATAAAAAAGGGCAATTCAAAAGTTCATGCTACCTTCTCAGAAGTCTTGTATCTACAATGATCTGAAAGACCAAAGGCCAAGCCAAGGAAACAACTCATATAAGATTTGTAGGTCAATCACTGGAAAATATAGAGTGGAGAGATGTAGTAAAGGTGATTTGATGAGGATAAAATTGAATGAACACAGGCAGGATACTTCAGATAAGATCTAGAAACGTTACTCGACTTCAGTTTCTGTTTTACCCAAACAGGAGCAATAACACACTTAAGATCCATCAAATACAGTATAGAAATCTAGCTGCTATTAATTGTTTCTAGAAGCCATACCGGAGCATTGAAATGAATAATTTGGACTCAGAAATCAAGATTGTCTTCCAAATAAACCATCTTCTTCCCAATTCTTTGCCTAGAGAAAACTATTGTTTTTAGCAGTTGAGTTCTTGCCGTGAATGTCTCTCTAACTGCAGGTGGAGGTGGTGTTCTATTACAGAGAATGCTACTTTCTTCTTCAGACTGGAAGATCTGGAGAAAGCTAAGAACTGCTTTAAATACTGACTTTATAATAGTTCATTCAAGAAAATTATGTTCCAATCCTGAGGACTCTTATATATAACAATGAAGTAAACAGCCTCTTGACATAGAATATTCTATTCTACTTTCAAATCCATTATTGCTCTGTCACCCCAACAAAAAGTAAAGCCAATACTAGATTAGCCAAAAAGGGGACCAAGGGTATTTTGATTGGACAGGAGAGAAGATTGGACTATGGGTCAGTGTTTCAGAATGAGCTGTCTAATACCAACCTCTCATTTCCTATTCTTACACTTTTCAGGGCTATGAATTTTATCAGCTTTCCTAATGGTTAGTGCACAAAGAAAAGGTGTGATGGAGGCCACTTGCAGAAGGCTGATGGTCAGATCACAAAGAGGATGGGGCACAGCAAAAAGGGCCAGACAGCCTCTCCTAGCTGCATACCGAAATCCCAGTGTTAATACAGAGAAGGGAGAAGTGCAGAAGTGGTTATTTAGCCATCATGGGAGAAACGCTAAATATGCCACCCCATCTACAGGAGAAAGGACAAAGGTGGGAAAATTCCGGAAGGAGTTGTATGAAGGCAGCTTTCTGGAATAGGGAAGGGAGAGGTAGACCCCCATCTTCCTCTCTCTTTCTCCTTTATGCTGTGTCTGTACAATCAGGCAAAGAAGAATGGGATCCGAGCAGAAAAAGTGAGTAGGTAATAATCCTAGGGAGATGAGGGTTTTGGATTATGAGTCCAGTGTAGGATTTCTCAAACTTGGTGGCACTGTTGACATTTTGGGCTGGTGAGTTCTCTGCTGTAGGAGACAGGCCAGAGTCCTGTGCCATGGTTAGCAGCATTCCTGGCCTCTACCCACTAGATGCCAGTAGTATCCCACCAATTGTGATAACCAGAAAATATCTCGGACGTTGCCAGAAGTCCCTTGGGGGGGGCGGGCAAACTGTCTCCAGGTGAGAGCCACTGGCCGAAAGGCTTCTGAGCAAAACTTTGTTTTGGACTATAAGCTTTTAAGCCTGTAATTGGTTCTTTGTACCTAAGACAACTAAAATGAGAATAATGGTAACACCTACCTCAGATTTCCTGTTTACAAAGTATTTAGCAAGTGCTCAATTAGTCTTAGCCAAATATAATTTAATGCAGGGATTAAATTTTACAATGTATGTAAGAGACCTGGTGTATAGTAGGCCTTTAGTAAGTGGTATTAACTTTTTGCAACTCTAATTTTTATTTTTATTTTTAAAATTTTTCTGAATGTTTATTTATTTATTTTGAGAGAGAGAGAGAGAGCCGGGGAGGGGCAGAGAGAGAGGGAGAGAACTCTAAGCAGGCTCCATGCTCAGCACAGAGCCTGACACAGGGCTCAATCCCACATGACCAGAGATCATGACCTGAGCTGAGAGTTGAAGGCTTAATTGACTGAAACACCCACGCGCCCCACAGCTCTAATTTTATTTAACAAATTACTGTTTAAAAGCTTAATATAAGCACAGTCTGGTATAATTATGTCGCCTAAAACAGCATATTAAGTGCTAAGAGAAAAATTAACAAAACAATGTGTATGGATAGATAAAGATGCATATTTGTTTTAAATGAGTATTTATTACTTTTAACAATATAGTATATAAATTTTAATTGCATAGTCTTTGTGTGGTCAAACATATTTTGGAAATATCTTGAAATGGAGTAACAGATGTATATTTAACTTTTTTTTAAGTTTTTAAAAAATTTATTTTGAGAGAGAGAAAGTGAGCTTCAGTACGGGAGGGGCAGAGAGAGAGGGAGAGAAAGAATCCCAGGCAGGTTCTGCACTGTCAGCCACAGAGTCTGAGACAGGGCTCAAACTCACAAACTGTGAGATCATGACCTGAGCTGAAATCAAGAGTTGTACACTCAACTGACTGAGCTACTCAGGCACCCTAAGAAAACCAGTTTTCTAAGTTATTTGTATCATTTTATGTTTCCGCAGGAGTTCCACATCCTCTCCAGTACTTGGTATGGTAAGTAATTTTAATTTTATCCATCATAATGAGATATAGTGATATTTTATATGGCTTGAATTTGTGCTTTTCTGATGACTGGTGATGTTGCTGATATTCTTTGGCCATTTGTATGTCTTCATTTGTAGACACTGTTTCACCATTTAAAAAAATTTATAATGTTTGTTTATTTTTGAGAGAGAGATACACACAGACAAAGTGTGAGTGGGAGAGGGGCAGAGAGAGAAGGATACACAGAATCCAAGTAGGCTCCAGGCTCTGAGCTGTCAGCACAGTGCCCAGTGCAGCGCTTGAACCCACGAACCAGGAGATCATGACCGGAGCCAAAGTTGGAAGCCTAACTGACCGAGCCACCCAGGCACCCCTGCCATTTTTATTGGGTTCTTTGTATCCTTGTTATGCGTTGGATGGGATTTTTAAAATTGTGGTAAAATACAGGTGACATAAATTTATGATCTTAACCATTTTTAGAAAAGTTTATTTATTTTGAGAGAGAGAGAGAGAGAGAGCAAGCATGGGAAGAGCAGAGAGAAAGGGAGAGAGAGAGTCCCAGGGAGACAATGCACTGTTAGCACAAACATGGGCTTGATCCCACGAACCGCGAGATCATGGCCTGAACGAAAATCAAGAGCTGGGTGCTTAACCGGTTGAGCCACCTAGGCGCCCCCATTTTAACCATTTTTAAATGTACAATTAAGTAGACAGTACATTCACATTGTGGGCAGCCGATCTCCAGAACTCTATGTTATAAAACGTGTAAAGCAGCCGTTTCTCATCCCCCAGCCCTCGTCCCTGGCCACTGCCCTATTTCCTGTCTCTGTGAATGTGATGATTCCAAGTACTTCATATAGGTGGAGTCATGCACTATTTCTTTTGATGGTTGGCCTCTTTCACTTTGTATAGTGTTCTCTGAATTCATCCCTGTTGTGGCGTATATCAGAATTTCCTTCCTTTTAAGAATGATAAAATGACGTTATGGTGTAGACCACATTTTGGTTATCTGTGTATTCATTTATGGACACTTCTGTTGCTTCCACACTTTTGGTGATTGTGAAAAATGCTGCTGTGAACACGAGTGTACAGATACCTATTTGAGTCCCTCCTTTCGGTAGTTTTGGTGTATGTACTCAGAGGTAGAATCCCTGGATCATATAATTATTCTATTTTTAATTTTCTGAAATTTTTTTGATGGGTAGGACTTACTTGCTTCTGTTGAGGTCTACTATTCTGATGTTTTGTTTTCTATTTTTCTCCTTTGTTTTTCTTTCCTTCATTTCCCACTGTTCTTCTCTCTTTTTGGATTATTTGAATATTTGAAAGTGTTTTAATTTACCTCTTGACTTTTGGGGTTCTATGTCTTTGCATTATTTTCTGTTGATTGATCTAGGGAATATGATGTACGTATCTAATCTTCCACAGTCTACTTAGGATTAAAATTGTACCATGTCCTATATATGAAGAAACCTAGAAAAGAGGCCCCAACTGATGACTTATGACATTGTTCACTAGTTGTTTGTACTGGAAATCTCAGATTTATGTGTTATTCTCATAAACACCATTCGCCCTTCATCAAATTCTGTGGAACATTCTTCAGAAATGACTGTTGTATGTCACATGTGTCTCCTCGCCACCTTCTCTGCCAAGTTGAAGTCCTCACCATCTTTTGGGTAGCCTCTTGCAACTGCTGTGAGTAGATTTTATCTGCCTCCTAAACTTAGAGCCAGAGTGCTCTGTACAGTATGGAAGAGTTGTTTAAAACCTTAATCTAGAGGCACCTGGGGGGCTCAGTCACTTAAGTATCCGACTTCGGTTCAAGTCATGATCTCGCGGTTTGTGAGTTCAAGCTCTGCGTCGGGCTATTTGGTGACAGCTCAGAGCCTGAAGCCTGCTTGGATTCTGTGTCTCCTTCTCTCTCTACCCCTCCCCTGCTTGTACTCTGCTGCCCCGTCCCCTGCTCTCTCAAAAATAAATGAACATTAAAAAAATCCAAAAAACCCTAATCTAATCATGATTTCCCCTTTTTTGACCTAAATTGATCAGAGCATCTTTCCTGACTTCTTTTTACTTTAAAATATTTATAACTGTTTATATTTTAAAATTGGTTCCAAAACCTTTCTTTATCCTACACTGTGCTGCCTTTCTTTGTCTATTTTTGTCTTTCCTTCCCCTCGACTATTATGATAGTGGATCATTTTGAGTTCTCCAAACGCATCCTGGACAAATATATTCCTATAACTTTGTTCTACATGCATTTTACAATATCAGTGCAGGGTTTATTTTCCTTAGTCAATTGTAGATTAAGTAGAGTGTTGATGATGATCTCAATAAAATATATTGGACATGACGCTGTTGGTAGGCAAGATAATGGCGTATTATAACACCTTATTGCTACATGACAATAAAATTTAACTTGTATCTTTTGACTGCCTTTTCTTTCCTAAAATAAAATGTTCTTAAGACTGACAACTGTATATTTTACCAAAATCAAAGTAGTAAATTATTCCTGCTTAACAGATTGTGGTCCTCAACAAAGCGCATAAAATGTGTTTAGCTTAATCAACTATTATTGGAAATGAGAATAATTTTCGAATCGCTCCAAAGGAAAACAAACCAAACAAACTTGTAAATATGCACTTGGCATGGAAATTCAGCTTAATTGAACTAAATTTTTAAAGAGAGAGAGTGAAAGAGAGCTGGAGTGAGAAGCATGCTTGATGAAGGCTAGAAAATCTACATGTCAGCAATAATAAACTTGTTATTTAATAAGGTTAATAATAGATAAAGTCCCCTAAAGATGAATTGTTATCACAGTTGAAGACCGTTTTATTAAAATGTTAATGGCCTGAGGCAAAAGCAAACTGTTCTCTTAATCTGCCAGAAGAACTGCTTTTTCAGGAATTATCATACCCCACAGCACATGGGATTTGAACAAGCCATAAGAAGCATATTTGAAATTTGGGCGAGACACAGCTCCTGAGATCTTAACTCAACTTGACTCAACTACGGATGCGTTTCATGTGCTCATTCATAGTCAGGCTTCTTCCTCTTAGTAGCCAAATATATGACACTGAATTTTATACAGGGAAATCTATTGAAAGAAGTTCCTATAGATTAATTTTATTTTCCTTTCCAAGGTTGAGGGAAATAACTAGTGAGAATTTTTTTTCCTTCCTTCACCTCTGTGCACATAATAAGCAAGCAAGCCAAGGGCATTTTCTAGTAAATGCGATTTCCTGCATCATACAATGCACCTCTTCCATAATGGCTGGAATAAAAATAAAAGTGTGCAATGGCACCTTCAAGGACAATCAAGTGAGCCAGCCCAAAGCTGACTGTGTGTGAATGTGATGGATTGCCTTGTGATTTGTTTGGACCCGTAATCAGAACCCCAAAAGACCTCTGCCAGATAATGCTGTATTTCTACCAAGGTAATATTAGCTCAGATCACAAAAGAAACAGAGTTCAAATTCAATTCTTTCTTATCAACGTTTTCACCGATTTTTTTTCTTATGTAACTACACATATATGCAGTGTCTATCAGGGAAAATAAAATTGGAAATCATAAATACACCTCGGTGTTGACTAGGGTATTGTGTCTCTCAAAGAGGAGCAATAAGAAATATTCGATGTCTTTTAAGTGACTTTAAGGGGCTGGTGGTGGCAGGGAGGTGGAGTTGAGAGGTGTGAAAAATGGTCATAATAGGGCAGGTGCAGCATAGAGTGAGGACAGAGGGACCTTGGATCTGCCTGATCTCAGGAGGTCTAGTGGGCACCAAACATCTGCATGTGCTGGAGTTTAAATGCAGAAATCCAGTAAAAAGAAGCAAAAATTGTCATAAGGCCAAATATGAAGAATATATGGCAAATCCAAAAAAATTGCAAGACTCAAGGAGGAATAAATACTCTATAACTAGTTGTAGCAAACTGGACTGTGGTGTCTGATCCTACTCTTTGCTTTGTAGGGCTGAAATGAGAGCTGGGAAGGAAGTTGTTGGAAGCCATAGGTATTTTCAATGACAGTGACCATGATATGTATTTTCATTGACAATATCTTTATTGTTGACTTTCTGACTATAAAACTAGTACCTTGCTTAAAAAATATTGAGTTTAGCTATGTGCTTTTCTCATAGAATAGCATTCCATGGATAATATATTTCTACATTAATAAATATATCATTATATACTGGGTTAAAAAGAAAAGTCCAACCATGATATTCAGCATCTACCAGCAAAAGGCAAAGTTTCTTCCCTCCCTTCCTCCCTCTCTCCTTTTCTCCCACTCTCTTTTTGTTTCCTGTTGGAACTATGATGTTTTAATTTAAACACCCATATTGTTGTCTGCTTCGTTTGTATTTTGCCTGCTCTTTTGGAAGCTATAAATAGATACTTTATTTGCGTATTTTGGTAAGGCTTACTAAAAAAATTATTTGAAGTTTTAAGTAAAAAATTATTTAAAGGAAAACATCACAAATGCCCACATACCCATTAGCCAAAAATAAACCAAGTAATAAAAAGTTACTGATAGAGTTAAAGCCTCTTTAATACTAGAATCCTCTTTGTATACCCATTGCTTAGTATGCCACAACTCATTTATACATCATTTCTACCATCTGTTTGATATTTGGGTTATATCCATGGTTTGGTATTTACTGTCAGAGTTGCTAGACATTTTCTTTTTCATGTATTTTGTCCGTCTTTTAAATTGTACTCTTTCTGATTGATTTGTGTGTATTTTCTTGAGGTTTTAATTTGTTTCCCTCACACCTAATGAGATTAAGAATATATTCTTGACTTTTTTGACCATTTGAATATTTTTTTTGGTGTGTAATTTGCTAATTAAAAAATACTTGGTTGCCTGATTTTAGAAATTTAAGCCTTTCTCCCTTAGGGTACCTGGGGGGCTCAGTAGATTAAACATCCGGCTTCTGCTCAGGTCCCCATCTCATGGTTTTTGAGTTTGAGCCCCACTTGGAACTTGCTGCTGTCAGTGCATGGTCGGCTTTGGATCCTCTGCCTCTGCTCTCTCTGACCCACCCCCAACTCTCACATGCTCTCTGTCTCTCAAAAATAAACACTTAAAAAAAAAAAATAAAGAAATTGATGGGGCAGTTGGGTGGTTCAGTTGGTTAAGTGTTTGACTTTGGCTCAGGTCATGATCTTACTGTTAGTGAGTTCAAGCCTGCATCAGGCTCAGGCTCTGTGCTGACAGCTCATAGGCTGTAGCCTGCTTAGGGTTCTGTGTCTTCCTCTCTCTCTGCCCTCTCCCCTGCTTGCATTCTATTTCTCTCTCTCTCTCTCAAAAAACATTAAAAAATTAAATATGTTTAAAAAGAAATAAAAAATTGATTTGAAGCATTCTTTATATATTAAAAAACAAAAATTTACATTCTGTCTAGTAAACTTTTTAAATTTTCAAGTTAATGCCAATAGTTTGTCTATAGAATTTGGTGTATTTTCTGTTTTGTCTTCTCTTTCCTTTCTTTTTACTTTTTTTAAAACTTTTTTAAACTATGATTTCTAAAAAAAAAAAAAAATGCCAAATAGATGCAGTAATCCATATCTGAGAGGGATATTTTTCTGTATTTCACCATTAAACATGGTACTGATTGTATCATTTAGCTCTCCCTAATCAGGTTAAGGGACTTTCCTCCCATCTCCACACCCCCAGTTTGCTAGTTTTATATGAATGGGCAATTATTTTAAATTAACTTTTTATTAAAATGTAGTGATCTTATGCAAAAGTGAAACAATTATAAGGATACAACTTAAATGTACTAATAAACCCACTAAGACTTGGAATCACCTGTTATTTTCATTTAGTGGTTGTGAAGAAGTTATTTTAATTTGCAATTTTTTATTGAATGATGAAGTTAAACACAGGTTTTCTATGCTTATTGACCATTTGCATATCCTCCTTGATAAACAGATAGAGATTTTTGCCCATTTTTCTGTTTGGTTTTCTGATATTCCATTATTGGATTGTAGATGTTCTTTATTTACTCTCATTATTAGTTCTTCTCAGATATAGGTATCAAAAATTTCTTCCTCCACCCTGTGGCTTGCCTTTATATTTTTGTTATGGTTTCTTTTGATAAACAGCCATATTTTATTTTACAGTTATCTAATTTTTTAATTTATGGTTATTAATTTTGAGTTCTGTTTGTTTTAGCAACACCAGCATCATGAAATTTTCTCCTAACTGAATGTGAATTAGACATTGCATCATAGAAGTGTCTCTCTCTCTCTCACTGTCAAAAATAAACATTAAAGAAATGGTTTTTCTCCTCTCCCTGGCATATATGAACATCTTATTCTTCCTTTGAAATTATCCATGATCATGTGACTTGCTTTGTCCAGTGAAATATAAATGGAAGTGACATATGTCCTGGTTAGAAGCAATTAAGAATTGCTATAATATTTTCCGTGATCTCTTTTCCCCTGCTTTGGTATTTGTGGAATCATGTGCTGATATACAGTAATCTAAAGATCAAAGCAACCCAAATACTGAGAAAAGAAGTAACTTGGATTGTTGCTCACATCCAGAAAAATAAATTCTGTTGGGAAAACCACTGGAATTTTGAAACTAGTTATCATTAACACTGTGGCATAATATAGCCTCTCATAAATGATGTGCACAAAGGAGGACTTGCACTCATCTATATTGTTAGCTAATGTAAATATTTTATACACGATTTCTTTTGCTACAAATGTTAGATATATGCTTAGCTCCTTGCAGCTTAAAAAAAGTAGGGAGAATAAAATTAATTATCCAGGCTTTGGGGATGAAATTTGGCATTTTTAGGCAGCATATGTACACTTTATGAGCCAACCTTTGTCTTTACCAATTCGCTGAGTTACTCAAATGCAAATTAAATTAAATTAAATTAGATGTAATAGTAAAACATTTGCATACACAGTTTTAAACCTTAGATATCATATTATGTCTCTGTATGAATGTTTCCTTCAACCCCGTGTCTTTGAATATTCACACTCTGCGTCATCTTCCGAAAGTAACTCCTTTCTCATGCCATCAATGAATCGTTTTTTTCTTTACCCAGAGATCTCCATTTTCTGATCTTTAAGAACACTGTGAGTTCTATGAAATTGATCAACTAAGAATAGTTCTTATTAAATGTTTTTAATTACTCTTTAAATTTTTTTAAATTTCGTTTTATTTTTATTATTTTTTAAGCTTTAAACACACATTTATTTTCTTAGAATTTTTGAAGCAAGCATCCAAGATGAGTCTTTGAGGGCTAAAACCAGTGTCTGCAGGGCTGCCTCCTGCAGTTCCAAAGAGAATCCATTTCCTTGCCTTTTCCAGCTTCATGGGCTCTCCACACTTCTTGGCTCATGAATCCCAACACCTTTTTGCCCTCAACTTCTGCCATCACACCTTGTTCGCTGTCTGACCTTACTGTGTCCCTATTATAAAGACCCTTGGAATTAGAGTGAGCCTACCTAGATCATCCAATATCATCTTCCCAAATCAAAATCCTTGACTTCAACATGCCTGCAAATCCCCATTTGCCATTTAAGGTAACCTATTTCATAGGTTTCTGATTAGGACTTAGACACGTTGGGGAGCCATTATTCAGCCCTACTGCACTGTGTATTTCCTAAGAAAAAGCACATTTTCTGACTCATATTTCGATGATCCAAACCAGGAAATTTAACCTTGATACACTTCTATGGTGCAGTGTCTAATTCACATTCAGTGTCCCCAACAACACTTTATAAAATTCTTTTTTTGTTGTTGTTGTTCAGACTCAATCCAGAATCATGTGTTTCGTGCAGTTGTTTCATTTTATTTATTTGAGAGAGAGAGAGAGAGAGAGAGAGAGAGAGAGAGTGAACAAGTGATCATGAGTGGGTGAGGGGCATGGGGAACGAGAGAACCTCAAGTAGGTTCCATGCTCAGCATGGAGCCCAACATGAGGCTCGATTCCACAACCCTGGGACCATGACCTGAGCTGAAATGATGAGTTGGACATTCAACCAACGGAACCACCCAGTTCTCTCGTACTTTCTATGCAACAGTCTAAAGACTTGAATTACACCTGGTGGGACCTCTGGGGAGAGGTGACACTTCACTGTGACTCTGTCTGAGTGGGGAGGCGGCAGGGAGTGAAATGTGGGTGAAGACTGGGGTTTTGCAGTCCCCTTAGGATGAGGCTGGCATAAGGGACCACCAGCGCTTGGGGCAGCCAGGTGTTTTTCATCCCAGCCTCCCCTGCCTGGTCCCCAGAGAACTCCAGTGCTCCGGGTCTCAGGCCTGATTCCATTCTCTGAGATGCTCTTAATTTCAGGGCATCCCAGCCCCTCCTCTCCCTGCCCCTCCACTAGGAACTGCACCTTATACCCTGAAGCCATAGAGTGCACTCTTTGGGCTCCAACTGCACCCCTGTTTAGAAAAAGAATAAGGAAGCTGTGTATTTTAAAAGTTTACAGTGGTTTAAGTATCCAGGATGCATAGAACATAGAGTAGCTAATAAATGTATTGTGAATGAATGAATGAATACATGGTGAGCAATGAATACTTAGTGACTTAATCTATAGCACTTTGTACAAACATTGGTTAGCACACCCCTTTTCTCTACTTTTTAAAAAAAAAAGGGGCGCCTGGGAGGCTCAGTCGGTTGAGCTTCCGACTTTGGTTCAGGTCATGATCTCATGTTCATGGGTTCGAGCCCCGCGTCGGGCTCTGTGCTGACAGCTCAGAGCCTGGAGCCTGCTTCAGATTCTGTGTCTCCCTCTCTCTCTACCCCTCCTCCTCTCATGCTCTGTCTCTCCCTCTCACAAATACATATTAAAAAAAAATTAAAAAATATTTTAATATATTTATTTTTGAGACACACAGAGAGATAGACAGTCTGACAGAGCATGAGTGGAGGAGGGACAGCGATAGAGAGATACAGATTCCAAAGCAGACTCCAGGCTCTACGCAGGCAGCACGGCTGACAGATGCCCACGTGCCCATCTACTTCTTATAAAGAATTTTCCATCATCTAAAAGGTTGGATTTCCTGTGTTAATCTGGTTCTCTTTTGTCAAAATTGAGATGGTCTACAAAGGAAATGAGAGTGTCCACTGAAGTGTCCTACTAGTAATTCTGAGCAGAAGTATGAGAGGAGGAGCTCTGTAGATGACATGTGCTGGGCAAGGACTGGAGCCTTATTCTATTTTGGGAAAACCTGTGGAAAGGTGACCAGGAACATTCTCTGAAAACTTCTGGACTATAAATCTTGTGCTAATGAACTCCTTTGTATGAACTGACTAACTTCAACTTCTTAACAACCCTGAAATATGTGTGTGTGTGTGTGTGTGTGTGTGTTATATACAACTGTATTCCTTCTGGAAGAGAAAGATATGTTTAAAGCACTTTGAAAACTTGTCTCAATTCAAAAGTCATGAAACTTGAATCTGAGATCTTGTTCTAAAATCCAGGTTCATTTTTTTTTATCCTTGAACTCCTTACATTTTCACACACATCTAAACCACCTAGGGGCCTTGTTACAAATTCAGATTCTCATGGGACACCTGGGTCGTTTAGTTGGTTGAGTGTCTGACTTCAGCTCAGGTCATGATCTTGTGGTTTGTGGGTTTAAGCCCCATGTTGGGCTCTGTGCTGACAGCTTGAAGCCTGGAGCCTGCTTCAGATTTTCTCTCCCCCTCTCTCTGCCCCTCCCCTGCTCACTCACACACACACACACACACACACACACACACACACTCACTCACTCACTCACTCTCTCTCAAAAATAAATGAATATTTAAAAAAATTCAGATTCAGAATCTGGGTGGAGTGCAAGATACCGCATTGTCAAAAATCTCTCAGGTGACCCCAAAGCTGTAGGTCCAAGGACCCCATTAGTGACAGAAAGCAATCTATAATGTATTATAGGAGAATTAATAAAATAATAGGAATACTAAGCAGCATTTCTGTTAGAACCCTATACAAAAATTATATAAAATATATAAAGTAGATGTGTTGAATATATACCACTTTTATATAAAAACTCAGGTGTTTTCCCATAAGTTTTGAATTGTCTTTATGATTCTAGGTCTTAACCACTGTAACAATGTTTGCTTAGTCATTGCAAGTCATGGTTTTTTTTTCTTTTTCTGGTGCATCAGTAGAGATTCAATTTTTGATTTTCCATCATTGACGTAATTAGGAATGATCATTTGCTAAAATGAAAGAAAGAAGGAATGTTTTAAAAGGACCGAGTTTAGTAAAGTCTGGAATTATTATAACATGAAATATGGGGGAAAGGAATGTATTCCCTTAAAAGAAATATTTTACCTTGAACTTCTTAGAAATTGCTGTTACATATTGCCTCGGGATCACTTTTGAGTTGAGAAAGTAGTATTTTTCTACATAGTAACCCAAGCATCACCCTGACCCCTATTCCTTACTGCTAAATAAACCGCAAAGCATGTGGTCTTTGGTGCTCTGCCGGCAGGAGCATTAAGATAAGAATTCCCACTATGAACAGTGTGTTATCCTTTTTGCCACTGTCTACTGATTAAACCTCCAAGGCCATTTCAAACTGTCAGGAAAAGCAAACGTGAGCCATTCTATGTGGATATACATGGCAGGGAAGGACAGGGACTTCTTGAATTCTACATTTCGTGAATGCCTCACTTTCATCCTTAAAGCACGTGGGTCTCTTCCTTTGGATGTAGCACAGAATTCTGCTAGGAAAGCTTCTAGTAATAAAGGAAACACCAGGTGCATGCTGTAACTAGAACTCAGGGGAAATTATTAGACTCTCGCATCTGAGGCGGTTGAGGGTCAAGACCAGGGCTAAATGGAAGAGGGCTTCTCGTTGTTCAGCAAACAAACAGCTTAAACCTATTGGGTCACAGGTGGCAGGAAGCATCTATTATCAGCGAAGGGAAACTATGTATCACAGGGGGGAACACTCAGAAGTGGAACATGTGATACTATTTCTCGGGTTGGTAAGTGTCTTGTAGAGGTTAGAGAGAACAAAGAAGATATACATCGTTTGCATGCAAATGATGAACACCTTAACCATGAATCTTGATCAGACTCCCAAAAGTGCCTATGGATTTGAACCATAGAAACCTCCATCATTCAGTGTCATCAACTAGGTTTAGTGTGGTGGTGGAGATCTGGGCGTAGGGAGTCTTGATTCCTGACGAGAATAACCATTTTTTAGGGTGTCTGCCTCATGGAAAAACATTTCCTGAGAGCTTGCTTATCTAGAGATTATTGTGATTTTTGAGGTTTCTCTACTCAAAAGTTCTGACCAACCAAGTGTGATTTTTGGAAAGGGATTACTTAACTGGGAGAGAAGGAGAAAGATGATGTATTACTGGATAACAGTTTGATGTTCTCTCACTAACGAGGCCCCGGTGGCCCTGCCGTGGTTACTCTCTCCAGCGGGATAGTCCCTACCCTGCCCTAAAGCAGAGTCATGGTCCTTTCTTCCCTGGGGGGCCTTGAAACAGACATGGTATTATAATTATTGCATGGCTTTTCTTCTTCTGGATTTCATAACAAATACTCTGTAGGCATTGCTTATATGGCTTCATGCCACCTGAGAGACACATCAGGGAAGGAGTCCACTCTTTTTCTCACCCAGAAGTCAAGCTGTGTACTTTCAAGAGAGGAAAAAAACACTGGTGGTGGAAAATGGCTATGAAAATGACTATATCTAGGGCACTTGGGTGGCCCAGTCAGTTAAGCATCTGATTCTTAATTTTGGCTCAGACCATGACCTCATGGTTTGGGAGTTCAAGCCCTACATCAGACTCCCTCTCCCTCTCTCTCTCTCTCCCTCCCTCCCTCTCCCTCTCCCTTTCTCTCTCTCTCTCTCTCTCTTTTCCCCTCTCCCCCTCCCTCCCCCCTCCCCTCTCCCCTCTCCTGTGCACACATGCTCACTCTCTCTTTAAAAAAAAATTGAGTATACTCAACAGAAGACAGTCTTTCTCAAACTCATTAAGGTGTTAAGTTCTGGCTTAGGGTTTTTCACCTAATTGCTACTGTCCTGGTCCCTACTGACAGCAGTCTTAAAGTGGAAAGACTGCAGGTATGAAAGAATGCAGTGGTAGAGAGGGTTCAGAGGGCACGCAGACTCTGGTCAATTGGTTGCAGCTTTTGAGAGCCCTGGACTGAGAACTCAGTCTTTGTAGCTCTGCCTGTGAGTCAATTGAGAACAAAAATGTCATGATCAATCAGCATAGTTTTTTTTTTTCTTTACATATAGACAGAAATGGGAGAAATGGTGGTATATATCCTTGGTCTTGATGAATCCAATTATAGTTGAGAAAACTTCAGATTAAATAGTATAAAGGACTTGCCAGAAAGTAAGAAGATAAAATTAGAACGTGGGGAGCCTTACTCCAGTTTCAGTGTTCTTTTCATTGACTCTGTAGCCAATACCTTTTTTTCAAGTTTATTTATTTATTGAGAGAGGTTAAGAGAGAGAAAGAATGAGCACGAAAGGTCAGAGAGAGGGAGAGAGTCCCAAGCAGGCTCCACACCGTCAGCACAGAGCCTGATGTGAGACTCGAACCTATGACCCATGAAATCATGACCTGAGCTGAGATCAAGAGCCAGATGCTTAACTGACTGAGCCACCTGGGCACCCCAATGCCTTTTTGATGATGGTATAGAAAATTAGGTCATAAATAAGTAGCCATCATTCACTAATGGGAAGAGAATATGGGGTCAACTCACGCATACTTATTTACCCATACACTTTCTCGATGAAGGCATATTATATTATTTGGAGAGAATTGTAAGTTCCAAACATGATCTGGAGACAACAGTTTGACAGTGGAATAAAACAGTCATCTTTGGGTAACATTTTAGAAGGCGGGTAGAAACTCCAGTTTTTTGGACCCAGCATTTAATGGTTCACTTTATGAGTATCTGTAGGTATAAATAAGAAAGCAGAATAGTGGAAAAACACATTGAACCAAACAGATGTAGGTCCAAATCTCATCTGTCAGGTAGCTACTTACAAAACTTTAAGAAAGTTATGAACGTTTTCTGAACCTTGGATTTGCAGTAATAAATTCATGTCTTTATAAAGGTTGGAATAATGTATCTTAAGCCCATGATGTGCCTATTAAAACATAGCTCTTCAATAAATATAACTTATGCTATAAAAAGTTTACATAAAATTTAATAAAAAGTAAAATTTGTATTACATGAATGTGTAGAGTTATAGGTTTATTTATTTTTTTAAAAGTTTATCCATTTACCCTGAGAGATAGTGTGAGCAGGAGAGTGGCAGGGAGAGAAAGGAAGAGAAAGAGAATCCCAAGCAGGCCCTGTGCTTCAGGGCGGAACCCTACTGGGGCTCAGTCTCCCGAACTGTGAGCTCATGACCTGAGCTGAAACCAAGAGTCAGATGCTTAGCCTATAGAACCACCAGATGCCCTAGAACTATACTTTTGTTAATTGTCCTGATTGCTGGGATATAACAGCTACTCCTAAATACATTTAAATTTTTAAATGTTTATTTATTTTTGAGAGAGAGTGAACAGGGGAAGCACAGAAAGTGAGGGAGACACAGAATCTGAAGCAGGCTCCAGGCGCTGAGCTGTCAGCGCAAAGCCCTATGTGGGGTCGAACCCAGGAGCAGTGAGATCATGACCTGAGCCAAACTCAGATGCTCAACCAACTGAGCCACTCAGGTGCCCCGCCCTAAATACCTTTAAGACACTGTTTCCAGGGTCATTGTGGAGGCCTACTGCATTCCTGCTTGGGAATCTCATTAAAAAATGAAGACTTCCAAAAATTGTCCTACCCTAGACCCACTAAATCAAAAGATTTGGAAGTGAAATTTAATTACCTGTATTGTTTAATAAACTTTATTCTCCTTAGGAGCCTCAATGACCCTCTTCTGAGTTCTAAATCAATTGAGAAATAGGAAAAAAGAACTCGCCATACTGCACTGACTGTTTTTAAGACGTAAGTTGGAGGAGGTAGTTTGTATCTGTAAAGAAGCCTCCTTTCTAACACTGAGCCCGGAATTAGAAAAGCATCCGCTGGGTCCCCGCAGTGCTGGGCCAGGTAAGCCTCACCACAGGTCCCCTGACTTGTGGAATGGAGGAGGGTGTCAGTGCTCTAGGGCCATCTCGACTCCTCGAGGACATGGCATGATCACTTGGGCTAATGTGCCATGCTCCTCCCCCTCCTTTCCAAATCACTAGTACAGGACTTCATTTTCCGCCAAAAAGCAAAGGGTAGGGGTGCCTGTGGGAATACTGCACACTATAGACCCCGAATGAAAGGGGACCTCATTGTGAGAGAAATCTCTGCTGCCACCACCTCACACACATACTGAGCATAGACTTGTCTTGTACATACGCTTTTTAAGGCTCTCTGGTCTGGAGTCTATGTTTCTGTTCAGGAACCCTCCGTACAGTGGGCAACCTAACCCTAACGTAGGCTAAACGACATTGTTCGCTGGATATGGTTGCACGTGCAAGGGAAGGTAGAGCCAGTGCAGCACAGCTGTGGGGGCCTAAACCGCGACTGGGTGCCATTCTCTTCCCTGTCTAATCTTCCCCAAGAGCTGTGAGAGGGCGTGGTGAATGAGGGCTTGGCATGCCCTCGTCACCTGACCCGTCTTCAAAAACACCGAGACCTTAAAGAGTAAGGACAGTAAGAATTGAGAAGGAACAAAAAATTAACTACATAATACTATACATAGTAGGTATGTGAAGAAAGAACTTAGTATTTCACAACACAAATGACATGGGGAAATGCAGATAATCTGTGGTTTTCTATCACCTAACAAGCCATCAGATGCCAAGAGTGTATCTATTTTAGTTCCCCACTTGTGGGATTTTTCTTATGCAGAATGGTTGTAATAAAGGTCGTGTTATGACTCCTCTCCCCATTATTGCGAATGCTATGAGTTATAACAGAAGTCACTCAAAAAAGGTTATTTTCTATTTGAAAAATAAAATCTAGAAATAGAAGAATAGAGTGTTTCAGAGGTCCTAGAAAGGCAAGGAAATGAGGTAGGCACGTGTCTGTGACTTTCAACATGTCTGTCACTGACTAGAATTTCTCCCATAATAGACAAGTATGAACGATTCAAAATAGAGTTTGGCGGGGTGCTTGGCTGCAAGGAGCTATTCACAGCATCTCTGATAAAGGATTAGCTTAAAATGGGTCAGAAATAGTTATAAAATATGCAAAACAAGAAAATCCTATAGGTAGGCAAATAATTTGTTTACAAAAGAGGAACCTGAATGGCTGAGAAATATAGGAAGAGGTGTTTGGCTTCACAGATAAAGAGCGAAATGAAAATAAAGACAGAATGCCAGCTGGCATCTATGTGATTGGCAGAAGAGAAGTTTGGACAGTATCAAGTGCTGGTGCGGTTGTAGAGAAGCTCACGTCCCCAGCAGCGCTAGTTGTCACGAGGTCTGGTGGAGCCCTTTTGGAGAACAATCGAGTGAAATTAAGGTAAAAATGTCCCTGTGCCTCAACAATTCTCTTCTGGATCTTTCTACCGGGAGGATCTGTACAAACGGTTTTCTGCAAGAGAACCTGAACAAAGATGAAATAGTCCGTCAAAGCGCTACTGATAGCAAGTAGCAAAGAAACGAAGACCACGTAGGCGGCCGCCTTGGGAGGAACAGAGGAATGAAATGTGGAATGTGGACAGAAGGGAATAATGAACTAAATCTAGGTATGGAAACACGGATTTCAGAAGCAGGCTGCCCTCACAACAGATAAGAAATATGAGATGAGCCGCAAAATAAAATGTATTTACATTAAAAGTGCACAGACTGTAATTTTATATATTTTCATAACTACTCATATAAGAAATGAGGGCCTGAAATTTACATTGAATAAACATACCCTACATACTTGAGAGTGGGTGTCTTAGGGAAAGGGAATGGGATTTGATAAAAGAACATGCAGCAATGGAGGAGGAAGTGGAGGAGGAGGAGGGAGAAGAGGAGGAGGAAGAAGAGAAAAAGGAGAGGAAGAAGGAGGAGGAAGAAGAGAAAAAGGAGAGGAAGAAGGAGGAGGAAGAGGAAGAGAGGAAAGAGGAGTTACATCAACCAATAGTAGCTAGCCAGGAGCAAGCGGTATGGTTCATGTGATTCTGCATGTCTGTGGATCACAAACATATGATTACATGGTATGAACACAGAGAATATAAATCAGAGATCCACAGGCATTTCTTGACACCGCACCTCCCAATTCTCCACTAAAATACTAATGTGGGCAAAGAAAGACAAAGACAAAACAGGAAACCTGTTGCTAGAATCAGGAATGCATCTCAACGCTCAGGCCAAAATGGTGCCTGGATAATGGTCTGGTCGTGTTCGGCTTCATGGGGCAGGGCATCCCCATTCACCTGACGGCAGTTAGGAAGCTGTTTTGACCATCTCTCCAGCCCTCCTCCCCACCTCTGGCTTCTCAAGGAACACCTTGCATGTGCATTAAGCAGAAAGCTGGGCCAGTGTCCCCAGATCACAAAGGGCCTGATGATAGAGACGACTGGAAGTAATCTCAGTTCCCACTTTTTATACCAGATGCACTTACGAAGCAGACTAAATGAATAAATAAAAATAAATTTTTTCTCTTTGCTGCAGCTTTATTTGTAATAGTCGAAGACTGAAAGTTATCTTAAGGCTCCATGGTCAGACAAAACAAATCCTAGTACAGCCATATGCCAGTGTAGAATATACCCATTGTAATCAGGCATTGGAAGAATACGAAGGGCATAAGAAAATATTCATAATGTTTAGGAAGAGAGTAGCAAGTAAAATTAAATAACATGGTGCCATTTTTATTGGAAGAATGTAAAGTATCTGTGTATATACCACATATTGGTACATTGCTAACTATTCCAAAATATTGATCACAGATATCTTTGGACATTAGGAGTACATATGAGGGGCGCCTGGGTGGCTCAGTCAGTTAAGCATCCTGTTCGGCTCAGGTCATGATCTCACGCTTCATGGATTCGAGCCCCGTGTCAGGCTCTGTGCTGACAGCTAGCTCAGAGCCTGGAACCTGCTTCAGATTCTGGATCTCCCTCTCTCTCTGATCCTCTCTGCTCACACTGTCTCTCTCTGTCTCTCAAAAATAAATAAAAAGCATTAAAAATTTTTTAAAAGGAGTACATATGGTTTCCACTGTCGTCTTTTCTCTATTTCTCCAGATTTTTATAATGATCAACAATTCTTTTGTACAAGACAAAAATAAGAAAACAATAGTAGCAAGTACTTACTAATTGCTGACTCTGTGCTAGACACCATTCCCAGTGCTCCATGTGTACAACTCTTTGTGTCTTCACAGCAGCTCTACAAGTAGGTACCATAATTGCGTCTATCTGTCTTGCACTCGGAGGTCCCAGGGACAGAAGCTGAGCCGGTTACTCAACAGCACTTTGGATGTGGATTTGGAGAATAACCATGATACATACTGTTTCCCCAGTTTCCTTATTCCACACCTGGAAATAAGGCTTAATGCCACAATGTAATATGGTGGTTTCTGGAAAACAGCTCTGGGACCAGCAAAGATCCAGGAGTACCAGGTGAGGCAGCTAATGAAGGAAATGGGAAGCAAGAGTCTGAAAGAGAGAAAAACCTTTTCAAAATAGTCTTCTCAGTTCCACAGGCAAGTAATATGCACAGTTGCTTGATGGAGGGAAAATAATTAGCTTAGTTTATTTTATAGTTTTGTTTTGCCTGCTTCCTCTGAGAAGAGACCATGTGGATGGAACCAAAGAGACTTATATTGGCTCATGGCTAAACCTACAAATCTCTGGAGGTTGGATGCTTTATTAGACACTGATAATGGTTCTTGAAGGGAATACTCAGTGGGAGTCTTACTTAGGAGAAATCACTGAATGAGAAGCTCTTCACCACTGGGATGACCAGCGGGCAACAGGTCTTGATCTCCAGTAAGGTACAGGCATCGAGTTGGACCAGTGAGACTACGCTTCCCATCCTTCTAGCCCACTTCCATTTGCAAAAATCTGGGTGAAGCTATTGCTCTAATGGTTCTTCTTCCTTTACTTGCAATGTCATGATGTGAAACCCTAGGTTTCTGGTGTTCTCCAGAGAAACAGAACCAATAGGATATATGTAAGAGGAGATTGGCTATAGGGATTGACTCACATAGTTATGGGGACCAAGAAGTCCTGTCATCTGTCATCTGCAAGTTGGAAAAGCTGTATGTATATTTCAGTCTCAGTCTGAAAGCCTGAGAATCGAGGGGGCTCCTGGTGTAAGTCTGGATCTGAGTCAGAGCTGGAGAACCAGGAGCATTAATGCCTGAGGGCAGAAGAGATGCTCAGAGAGAGAGCAAATCTGCCCTTCCTCTGCCATTTTGTCTATGCGGGCCCTCAATGGATTGGATGATGTTCACACACACTGGTGAGGGTGATCCTTGTTCCCAAATCTCCTAATTCAAATCCAGTCTCTTCCAGAGACGCCCTTCAAGACACACCCAGAAATAATGTCTTACTAGCTCTCCGGGCAGCTCTTAGCTCAGGCAAGTTGAAACTGGCGCATAAAATTAACCGTCACACCCAGTAATGTCAAGGTCTTACCAACAAGGTGACACTGGTTACACTAACCAGTCTGATCAGAGCTTTCCTTTCACACCCAAGTTATGATCCACTGTCAAGGTTCAGATCCATTCATTGCTCCTTAAGCAGGTAGGTGTCATTGAAAGGGTTTCTGTGATCCTCACATATTTGCTGACCTCACTCAATATGAGAGCTGTCTCCTTATCTTTCTCCCTTAGCACCCAGACCAATTCTATTTGCATCAAGCTCAGCTCCTGGGCTCTTTTACTGCCCCAGGAACGTGATTAAACTTTTAGACCTTTCATCGGGGCTGTAGGCTCTTGTCAACACTAACCTGTTATGGTGCCCTTCAAAGTACTTTCTCTCCAGTGTTGTGGTGAACTGGGAGATCTTATTTAGCATTTATTAAATAGTAAATAGCTAATTACTCAAAGTAGCTATTTACATATTGAATTTATTTTTCTTGGCATCTTTAATGTCTGATTAACATTTTCTTCCTACAGCTGGAAGATACTTACACAGAATAAAACATTCCCTTATTTAATCTCAAGTGGAATATACGATAAGTGTGATCATTTTAATTTGTGTCATTTATTAGCAGGAGAGAGGTATTGTACAGGTGGGATGCTCCATCACACGCCAATTAGCAGGTGGCTTACAGGGCAAAAGGGAAAACTCCTTCACCAAGGGGATTATAGAAGTCACAGAAGTAGAAGTTCAGCTGTAAGAAAAAAACAGAGGAAATGACATTGGGGTGCCTGATTTTGGACTGGGGACAGAGCTTAAAGCAGTAATGATAACACTGTACAGCTATCCTAAGAGAATACTCAAAATAGAAAGTCTGGCACCTTCCCTGTAAAAATCACAATTCGTTTTTCTAATCATAGGAGAGCCACAGAAAGAGCTAAAGGAAACCTTTCCGATTTAAGGTACAGTATCCAAAGGAGGAAACTGAGGCACAGAGAAGTGTTGCCTCAGTGTAGTTTAAGTTAGTAAGGTGAACACATGTAACACCCAAATCTGCTGTCTGCTGTTCCACTGAATTTTTCAGAAGTCAGTATGATAGCATTTCTTGACTCCAACATGCTTTTCTCAGTGGGTTCCCTGATGGGGCCACATCAGGGTGTTTTATTACCCTGCACTCACATCAGGGAGAAGTCCAAAGTATATTTTAAAAAGAGGATTATGGGAGGCTCACTGGCAGAGTAAAATAGAATAAGGTCACCAAGCAGCCCATGGCTTCAGAATTTGGAAGTGTCTTTGTGGGAAAATGCAGTTAACCATAGAAAGGAAAAGGATGTTTTGCTAGGGACCAGAGTGGTAATTCTCTGTTAATCTAGTTGCCCTGTTGATCTTCCTTCATTCTTGGTTCCTGGAAGCCAATAGTTTTATGTTGAAAGGGTTTGCATTAGATGACATGATAGTCTATATGGAAAACCCAAGACTCCACCAAAAATCTGCTAGAACTGATATGTGAATTCAGCAATGTCACAGGATATAAAATCAATGTACAGAAATAGGTGTGCTTTCCATATGCCAATAATGAAGCAGCAGAAAAGAAATCAAGGTGTTAGTTCCATTTGATACAATTGTACAAAAAAAACTGTAAGATATCTAGGAATAAGCCTAACTAAGGAAGTAAAAGATATGTATGCAAAAACTATAGAAAGTAATTGAAGAAGACACAAAGAAATGGAAAAACCTTCCATGCTTATGGATTGGAAGAACAAATATTGTTAAAATGTTGATACTACCCAAAGCAATCTACATATCCAATACAATCCCTATCAAAATAATAGCAGCATTCTTCACAGAGCTAAAACAAATAATCCTATAATTTGTATGGAACTAGAAAAGACCCTGAATAGTCAAAGCAATCCTGAAAGAGAAAACCAAAGCTGGATGCATCCCAATTCCAGACTTCAAGCTGTATCACAAAGCTACAATCATCAAGACAGTGGTACTGGCACAAAACAGACACGTAGATCAATGGGATAGAATAGAGAGCCCAGAAATGGACCCAACTAATCTTTGACAAAGCAGGAAGGAGTATACAATGGAAAAAAGACCATCTCTTTAGCAAATTTCTGGGAAAACTGGAGAGCAACAAGCAGAAGAAATAACCTGGATTACTTTCTTACGCCATGCACAAAAATAAACTCAAAATGGATGAATGATCTAAATGTGAGGCAGAAAACCATCAACATCCTACAAGGGAAAACAGACAACAACCTCTTTGACCTCAGCCACAGCAACTACTTACTGGACATGTCTCAGGAGGCAAGGGAAACAAAAGCAAAAATGAACCAAGATAAAAAGCTTCTGCACAGTGAAGGAAACAACCAACAAAACTAAAAGGCAACCAATAGAATGGAAGAAGATATTTACAAGTGACATATTGCATAAGGGATTAGTATCTAAAATCTATAAAGAACTTATCAACACCCAAAAAATAATCCAACAAAGAAATGGGCAGAAAACACGGATAGACAATTTTCTAAAGAAGACATTGAGATGGCTAATAGGGCACATGAAAAGGTGCTCAACATCACTCATCAGCAGGAAAATACAAATCAAAACCACAGTGAGATACCAATTCACACCTGACACATGGCTAAAATAAACAAGTCAGGAAACAACAGATTTGGTGAGGATGTGGAGAAAAGGGAACCCATTTACACTGTTGGTGGGAATGCAAATGGGTGCAGCCACTCTGGAAAACAGGTTCCCCCCCAAAATTAAAAATAAAACTACCCTATGATCCAACACAGCACTGCTAGGTATTTATCCAAAGGATAGAAAAATGCTGATTCAAAGGTTCACATGCTCCCCAATGTTTATAGCAGCGCTATCAACAATAGCCAAACTATGGAAAGAGCCCAAATGTCCATCAACTGATGAATGGATAAAGAAGATGTGGTATACATATACATACAATGGAATACTATGTGGCAATCAAAAAGAATGAAATCTTGCCATTTGCAACAATGTGGATGAAACTAGAGTATGTTATGCTAAGGGAAATAAGTCAGAGAAAAACAAATCTCGTAGGACTTCTCTCATATATGGAATTTAAGAAAGAAAATAGTTGAACATAAGAGAAGGAGAAATAAGATAAAAACAGAGGAGGCAAACAGTAAGAGACTCTTAAAGACCAAGAACAAACGGGGGGTTGCTGGAGAGGAGGTGGGTGGGGGGATGGGTTAAATGGGTGAAAGGCATTACGGAGGGCACTTTGGATGAGCACTAAGTGTTGTATGTGATGAATCACTGGATTCTACTCCAGAAACCAGTACTATGCTGTATGTTAGGTAACTTGAATTTAAATACTTTCTTTTAAAAAAAAAAAGGGTTTGTGTTAGTATTAATTAGCTCAGAGGTTAGTTTATATCTTTCCCAAACCATGGTCATTTATTGCCACTGCTAGTGTATATGGAAAACTAAAGTATTACAAAGTAATTTTTCATCTTGGTATATGGTAAGTACTTCATTAAATTCCTTGAGTGAATGAACGGAGAACTGCTCTTATGATTATGTAGGTTTTACCCTACCCACGAGGCCCAGCCAATGGGCACAAATGGGAGCTGATGCTCATCTTACCCGCTGGTTGCCAAACCCAGTACTCTGGCAGACGGCTGCTTGCACCCTGCAAGAGGAACAGTCTCCTAACTGGTCTACCCATTTTTCCCAGTTTGCTCAAAGGCACTCTGTGCACTAGCTGCAGCCTTGAAGGAATGTCTGAAGCCTAGATGAAAGGGGCAGGGGCTCTGAGGTGCACTCTCTGCTATGTAGCCTTTCAGAGTGCTACCGTTGCAGTGGTGGTACCCAGTGACAGACAAGGGATCAAGGACAGTGTCTGGGAATTGTTGATGTTTCTTCCTGTGAGTGTATTCCTCCTCTTCTCTGAGCTCATAACATTCTTAGAGTTGGTACTACAACATCTAACATCTAACAATAACATTCTTTTGTTTTTTTGTTTTTTTTTTTTTTTTTTTTGCTCTTGAAGATTTTCAAGTGAATCACTACTGTGTAATACCTTTAAAAGCACGGCTGTAATATATCTCTATCTTAACATATATAAGAAATTCAACAAATATTTGTTTAATCATTTGGACAAACTAGATTGTAAGATTCTTAAAAACAGGAAGTATGCCAGTCTCTTCAGTTTGTAGCACTGAGTGAGCCCAGAATAAATTTCATTAACTCTTTAAGGACGGATGTTGGATTGACCAAACCCAGCATTGCTCCTGGACCCTCTTGGGGACTCCAGCCTTCTCGTCGGGGCTGATGTATTGTGAAATGATTTTACTTGGTATGCTGTAGGTTTTCAAATGGGGTCTGACACTTAAAAGGAAATAGCTTCTGTTGGAGTCTCTGCCTTCTCTCTCCTCCCTTCTCCATCCTGTGCAACGGGAGGGTGATTCATGTGAACTGCACAAAGGAGCCTCCATGCCTTCTAATTTTGGGTCAGCCTCAGTCAATGGCGAACCCTGGAGAAAGATTAGAAGGAGATTGGCGTCTGCTTATTTATTTCTCTAGCTTTCTCCTTGAAGAGCTGCTCCAGGGTTGTCTGCGTCCCTCAACATAAGGTCTCAGGTTCTCCAGGTGGCCTTCTAACTGCTATTCGCTGCTTCTAAGTAGCAGTGGCTGTGCCCCCGCCTCCCTCCAGTGAGCCCAGGAGTCCCCATAGCTGTGCTGTTGCCTCTGGCAGGGTATTGTGCTATTTCCTGTAGTTTTCTTACGTCCTACCCACGTCTTTGCAGATAGTTCCTTTATTATGCCTTCTTCAAATTAGCCTCACTTGAGAGTGTCGGCTGCCTCATCCTGGCCCTGGTGCCTGACTCAGTAGCTCCACCCCAAAATCATAGTAAAATGTCTCAAGCAGCTGGAGCCTTGCCCTGCATCTTTGTCCCACTTCACTGCTTGCTTTTTCAACACTCTGACTTGTTCTTCAGGCTCCTCTCCTTCTTAACCCCATCTTTAGCCTTAGGGTTTGCCAGGTTTTTTTCTTTTTCATGTTACCCTCAGCTCTGAGGCCTGGTGCATAATAAGCTGCTTCTTCTGGTTCAGTCATGCTGAGAATAATTTTGCTTTCCTTCCACGTGTTCCTGGCGGACACTGCCCAGAGTTCTCTGAGCCTGCCTCCTTCATGGCACCAGTGATAGCTTTCCAGCACGTTCCAACTGCATTAAGAGTGAGCAACTCACATGTCCCTTTTCTTACTTACAATAGGGGCTTTGTTGCAAGTGACTTCCCCCTCTGTCATTTATGAGAAAACCATTTTCTCCCATACTGTATCAGCTGGAACTCTGATCTGCTCTCTGCCACTCAAGGTTGGTGTCTGGGCATACATATTTCATGAAGTTACTGGCCCTTAGACTAACATAGTAATAACTTTAGCAGATGAATTCCTTAAGTTTGGGACCTTGGGTTATATAAAATTAAATGAGCTCCCCGATGTTATCAGTTCTATAAATCCAAGTTTTGTTGTATTTACATAAAATGAAGGTTCATTAAATTTTATCCTTCTTGTACTCTATCCCCAAAATGGTATTATAAATTTTCTTCTCCTGGAGTTCTTAATGATCCAAAATATATTCTTTAAGGAGATCTTCTAACAGTGTTCTGAAATATAGAAATGCTTCCCCTACTATAGATTTTTTTTTTCCGCAGAGGTCTGACTGCTATTGTTCATTGATTTGTCTTGAACTCTCCTCATAAAACAATAAGCACTAAATGCTGGGACATGGTGCATAAAAGTATGTCTGTCTGTCTGTCTGTCTGTCTTCATGCCAGGGGAGAGGACTTGCTCAGGAAATATGAGAAAGTAAAAGGCTGTTGAAACAGGGTTCATATACTCCTTAGAGGTCAATTCAGGAGCAATGATAGCATTGAGATTTATCTTAGTAGGGAGAGAGAATGGAAATTAGACATTCGCCATTGTAGCTTTCTGAAGGGAATGAATGGGGGGGTAATTGATAAGGGCCTATCAATAAGGGATACCAATGGTTTTGGGTTTGATACTAGTAATTGTTAGACACTGAAGAGTGAATCTCTAACAGACATGAAGACAAAGAATCTGATGGAGATATCACTGAAGACTATTGTGACTCATAACTGCCCTCTAACAGGTTGTGTGATTCAGGAAGTGTCCCCTGGTTCACTTGTCTGTGAGAGAAATATCCTCTCAAGAATAGTTCAAGTAAAGGTGTGTGGGTAACTCAGTTGGTTAAGCATCCAATTTCAGCTCAGGTCATGATACCATAGTTTGTGAGTTCAAGCCCCATATCAGGCTCACTGCTGTCAGTACAGAGCCCGCTTCAGACCCTCTGTCTTCCTCACTCTGCCCCTCCCTGGCTTGCATGCTCTCTCTCCCTCCCTCCCTCCGTCTCTGTCTCTCGATCTCTCTCTCTCTCAAAAATAAACATTAAATATGTAAAAAAAAAAAAAGGGCAAGTAAATTTCAGGCTACTGGTAAACTACCCCATCATCTAAAACACTCCAAGGCATTAAGAATGTCCCTAAAATGGCTCCTTGTAAGTGATCAGAGCTTGAAACTATAGGAAAATATTTCAACCTCAGAGGCTTTTGAGCATTATCTGGGAGAGGAAGGAAAACACCCAACTGTCTGTCTCTCAGTCTAAGAAAATGCATTATGATAGATGAGGAGTAATTAGAAAGAATTTATAAGGAGGATTATTAGTTTGCTGGGTCTGATCATGATGGTTGGAGAGTTGAAAAGTATGACAGCCCAAGGAACAGGGTGTCAGTGACATTGCCAATGGCATGCTTGGATCAGGATGCAAGCATATGATTGACTTTGGAATCTTTTTATTTTTTATTAAAACGAAGTAAGAAGACATCTTACTAGCAGCTTTGTGCAGCTCTAGTAGGGCCGCCATTGCTAAGCCCTATGACTTCCTGTCTCTGCAGTCCTGTGTCTAGTCCCTCCACTTACAAGGAGGTTCCCCTTACAAGGGTCCCACACTGCACACTCACAGCTCCCATGGTGGAGACGCTCCTTCAGCACTTACTGTCCTACCTTGTACATTTAGGGAATTTACAATTAGATTATAATCTCACGAAATGAGGGTCAGCATTCCTCAGTCGTCTGTCTTTAATTCTCCAACATTAAGCTCTGAATCTGCCTTGTAATAATAGATGCTCAAGACAATATCCTGATTGGCAGGCTGCTACAATAATGCTTAAAATAACACACTGGTTGTTAGGATGATTCTGATGTTACCATTGTATTCTAGAGTATTCCCAGCTACTGAAGTCAGGGTGCTTTGACCATAAACATTGCTTGGTTCTCTATTTGTCTCTTACTAACATTGTGTCGGGTATTTGACCTTAGGGAGGCACCTGAAACAAATTGTACACATAATTAGTTTTTCAGGTGTTTTCCATAATCCGATATTTTACTTACATATGTATTGAATTATTGAGCAAAGATGGATACTTTTCTAGAATGGCGTTTTCTATGGATGAGTATTGGATGAATAAATGCAGAAAGGAAGGAAGGAATCGTTGAACTAATGGCTCTGTATCCCTCGAATCCCTCTAATCTTTGGAACTGAGTCTCCCACACTCTAGGTAGAGCCTCATCCTAGACTTTTTTTTTTTTTTCCCTAGGACAGGGAGTAAAAGGAACCATGTCAGGAGATCTAGCTCAGCGCTGAGCTGATCATTTTGTCGGTCATGATCCGAACTGGTGGTCCTGTTTTCCAGTAACTCATATTTCTGTGATGAGATCTTTGTTCAATGCTGTGCCCAAACTGAATTTCTTTTCTTTGAACTTTAGGCATCTCTTGATGGGGTGTCTGATTCCTGATGCCATGCTCCCTACCACCATGTTAGCTCAGTGAAGGGGATTAGGTTTGATCCTAAAGCCACCGAGAGGATAACTTAATAGTGTCAATAATCCTTGAGTGAAAGCCCGGTACTGTAGGGGAAGTTCCCAGCTCCTCAGTACAGCACACGACGACACCTAGAACACAGCTAATGTCAATCTTTTCTGCTTCTTTCCTTGAGGCTCCTCACAAAGGGTCTCTATCACTCCTAGAATTACCCATGATCCTTCATCTGGTTCTTTCTCCTTGGAACAGATTTCCCTCCCCTCTTCCCTTGCTTGTCTTCTATTCAGTGTCTGGGTTTTACCTTAGATATCACTTCCCCTGCTAAACTCCTGGTAGTAAACCCTCCATTGTGCTCCCAAGGCACCACATACCTGCCCTATGAAACCTAATGCCACTCTGGCTCTGGACGCCTTACTAGATTTCTGTTTTTCTCATTTGATGCTAAGTTTCATGAGAGCTAAGATCCCAACAGTCTTCTACACCATTTTATCCCCAAAGATCAACATTTTAAAAAATGAGAATCAATACATTAAG